>CM046669.1:258552-593552 GCA_025594165.1 Tamias sibiricus
TGTGGAGCAGGGGTGGAGGGGACAGGGGTCCATCTGTGGAGCAGGGGTAGTGGGGAGAGGGGTCCATCTGTGGAGCGGGGTGGAGGGGACGGGGGTCCATCTGTGGAGCATGGGGTGGGGGGGAGAGGGGTCCATCTGTGGAGCAGGGGTGGGGGGGAGAGGGGTCCATCTGTGGAGCAGGGGTTGTGGGGGAGAAGGGTCCATCTGTGGAGCAGGGGTGGAGGGGACGGGGGTCCATCTGTGGAGCAGGGGAGGAGGGGGAGAGGGGTCCATCTGTGGAGCAGGGGTGGAGGGGACGGGGGGTCCCTCTGTGGAGCAGGGTGGGGGGGAGAGAGGGGTCCATCTGTGGAGCAGGGGTGGGGGGCGAGAGGGGTCCATCTGTGGAGCAGGGGAGGAGGGGAGAGGGGTCCGTCTGTGGAGCAGGGGAGGAGGGGAGAGGGGTCCATCTGTAGTGCAGGGGTGGAGGGGACGGGGGTCCATCTGTGGAGCAGGGGTGGGGGGGAGAGGGGTCCATCTGTGGAGCAGGGGTGGCGGGGAGAGGGGTCCATCTGTGGAGCAGGGGTGGGGGGGGAGAGGGGTCCATCTGTGGAGCAGGGGAGGAGGGGAGAGGGGTCCATATGTGGAGCAGGGGGAGGAGGGGAGAGGGGTCGTATGTGGAGCAGGGGTGGAGGGGGGCGGGGTCCATCTGTGGAAGCCGGTGGAGGGGGCGGAGGGCTACTCTGAGGAGGAGGGGTTTTCTTAGCCATATTCACCCCTCACAGCACATGCCCTTTGACACCAGCTAAAGGACCTCTGTCCCTGGCGAGGAAGGCAGGTGTCTGTGGCATGGCCTTCATTTTCTGAGGAAAACTCCTCAGTGGAGGAATCAGGTGGCCTTGAGGAGGGCAGCCACCGTCCTGGCAGACTTGGGAGAATTCGCTGTACCCGCGGCTTCTGGGTGCCCTCAAGTTCACTGTGGAGGTTGAGGGTCGGGGGTTCAGGGAGGTGGGGTCTATGCACGCTGACAGTGGCCAGCTGGCCTCTCCAGGCCCCAGGGCCGCCCCGGTTGCTGTCTTGGCATGGTTTCAGCCTTGGCCTAGCAGTGTCTGTGAACCTTCTGGCTCCAAAAGGTCTCTGGACCTGGGGTTTCCCCTTTGCTCATTATCGCCTCCTGTGGGAGAAATCTCAGCAGCACAGGCTCTGGCTGCTAGGTTAGGGCCTTAAGGTACGGAGGGAGGACGGAGCTCCACTGCCGCTCATCAGTGCCCCGCCCCACCCCGGGTTTCTGGGGCTCAGCTGGGGCCCATGGGTTTCAGGGAGCAGAGCAGATACAGGTGAGCCACCTGGTCCTCGGGTGGCCAGCTTGTCCCTCCTGGCACTGGAGAGCGCTGCTGGCTCAAGCGCAGCACCCTCACCCTGTCACCTGCCACCAGCCACAGCCCCAGTGGTGCAACTGATTTGGAACTGTGACCTCAAAGAGGAGACCCGGAGGCCTGTCTGCAGGACGAGCATGGGAGCCGACCCCCTGCAAGCTCTGCTTCTCAGTGACATTTTTATCTGTGTCTTACAGTGTCAACAGGTTAGAATCAGAGGGCAGGAAAAGTGGGAAGTGGGGGAACAAACCCAGGGACTTGCCCGAAGAGGCTGATTGAAAGGCAGAGCCCAGCGCAGGCCCTGGGAGGCCATCGGAGAGTCCACATTTGAGAGCTGTCCACAGCAGCAGCATCCGCAAGACCCTGAGGAGAGTGCTTTGGACACTGGTGGTGGGAAACCCTGCCTTACCTGCCTGGTGGGGGCAGAATGGGCTCTCACTGGACGGGGCCTGGAAAGGAGGACTCTGAGGCAGCTGTCACACACGCCACGTGGTCACAGATGTCATGTGGTACTTTTATTATCAAGAAGCATGAATCACATTAGTATATAAAATGCTGGATATAGAAACCAGAAGCTAGACACGGGACTATCCCACAGTTACAAGCTGTGGCTAACGCTGACCTGTGGCGAGATGACCCTGCCCTCCCTCTCCCTTCCCAGCTGTGGCTGCTGGAAATGACCATGGAGTTGCCGCTTTCTGAAAGCATTGGGCTCCTGATTCCTGACGCACGACATAAATGGACTCTCAGCAAACATTACTGGAATTACTCCTCCGCAGGGTGAATCTCCTGCCCCGTCCCTCCCCCTACACCAGCTCGTGCACTCCCCTGGGTGGCCACGCAATGCTCTGCTGCACACTGTGGCTCGACGATTAGACACAGGGACATTTCCTCTTGCAGAGGGAGGAGAGGAGGCCATCAGAGTGAGGGCGGGAGGGAAAGCAAGTGAAATCAGTGAGAGGCAGGAGGCTCGCTGGCGTGGTGGACGTGACGAGGGTGGCTTCGTAGCTTCTCTTCTATAAGAGGAGTCTGCTAGACACGACGTGAAGGGACGCTTCACAGGTCTCCAGCGTTTGCATGCTGCTCGTCTTTGTGTGCTGTGTTCCCCCCTCTCGGACACCTCCTCCAGAGAGCCTCGGCCCTGACAGCTGGGGTGGGCAGTGTAGGAAAGCCTTTCTGTGGGGACTGAGGGCTGTGGTCTGCCACAGGACCTCCTTGGTAAAGCGTGCCAACACAGAAATAGCTGCTAATCGTTACCTGTAGAACCTGACCGAGCAAAAGTCAAGCACACGCTTGTCTAGCAGAAGCGGAGACTGGACAGGCTGGCCAGGCCCAGTTACAGCTCTGGGTCGTATCCTGAGCCACGTTGGGGCTGCCTGGCCGCCTGGTTTGGATGTGTCTGTGTGGGAAACTGGTCTCTCCACTCTGCCTCCTGGCACCTAAAGCAAATGGGGAAAAGAAGGGGGCTTCAATCTGTCTTTCCGGGGCCAGCTGCTGGGGTGCTGGCCTGGGGGCTTTAATCTGTCTTTCCGGGGCCAACTGCTGGGGTGCTGGCCTGGGGTCTCCTCTGGCTGCACTGAGTCAGGGCCCACCCTGCTTGCTCTACAGGCAAGACACAGCTGACTGGCCCACCAGGCTGGGCTGCCACCTCCTGGCCAGTGGGCTCACCTCACGGGTCTTGGCCTGCTAGAGGGAGCAGGACACAGCTGCCCTCAGGTTACCTGGCATCACCACAGCATGGGACAGGTGGCTTGGCGAAGCCTGGGGTGCTCATTACTTTTCAGCGTATTGTCAATGGACCCCTTTTGTTCTCTGGGCAATGATTAAGGTCACCCTGTTGAAATAAACTGTGTACCAAGTAAAACCATGGGCTTTGGAGAGGATGAAAAAACAAAAAATTCTTCATCACGTTCTTCTCTCTCTGCTGACTCTAATTGGTACAGTCAAGCGGTGCTCATGTGGCGAGCCGGAGCAGGGGCGTCCGCTGGGGACTGCTGCTCTGAGCGAGGTTCCTGGGCAGCTGTACGTGCACAAGCTGTTGGGGCGGGGGTCACAGGAGCAGCCTGCTGCAGCAGCCCAACGCCATGCTCAGCTTCCTAATCTGTCTGGCATGCAGTCTCCTTGTCCCGCTCCACTTAACCGCATCTGCCCAGCTCCTCCCGCTACCTAAGCCAGGCAGAAAGCAGCCAACACCTGGGCCGCCACTCCGTCTCCACCTCCAGGGACCACAGCCTGGCTCCACACCGCCCTACTTCCCGAGCCCTCCTGCAGGGGGGGGGCTTGCGACTCCAGGGGAGGGAAGCCCCCAAAGCCTCCCAGGCTCCCACAATCCACTCAGGGCAGGCAGGGAGGAGGGATAAAGGGCTGCCCATTCTGCCATTCTGCTCCTGGACAGCGTCTCCCCACCGTTCTAACTTCCCAGATCCCCAGATCTAAAGGAATGTGTCTCCTTCCTGTTACCATGGAAACAGCTAATAACAATGGGGGTGTTGTTTTGTCTTTGTTTTGTTTTTCTCTTTTCCAAGTTTCAAAATACTTTCCGAACCTTTCAGAATTTTTTAAAATATTTTTTTCAATACAGTCAGTTTCTCATTTCAGGCTGGAATATTTATGTTTCTTGCACTACTTGTATGCTGGGAGTTTCTGATACGACCTGTGTATTCTGCTCTGAATTTCCAGCTACACGTAGGTAAGCAGAGAATGCCTGGCCACATCCCCAGGGTACCGCATCCCTGGCCACATCCCCAGGGTACCGCCTGGGGCTCTTCCACCCTTTGCCTCCTCCTCCCTACAGCGCCTGCCACAGGTCTGCACTGGCTTCAGAAGCACCAACTACCATCTGCACCACAGCAGCCCTCTAGGTAGAATCTGTGATGTCTACTTCAACTTCTGGCTATTTCAAATGCTTGATATTTAAAATAATGTGGATAAGACATTTACATTTTTAATTATTTTTTCTTAAAAATGTTTGGCATTCAAGAAAAAAACAAGTCATCCAGATTCTTTGGTTGCAACATTTCCAGCAGCATAACAAAGGCAGATGTTGGCATCTCCCTGACTCAGCAGAGCAGAGTAGTCAGGTGCTAGGGAAGAGGGTGCCAGTGTGCCCTGGAATTCCTGTCTGAGCTCCTATCGTCCACGCAGACACACAGGCTGGACTCACACATACAGCCTGGGTCCCCGCCTGCCCTCAGCTGACACAGGGACGCTCACCTGGGCAGCCCAGAGTCCATCCCCTTGCAGATGTGGGCACCAACTCAGTCACTCCAACCCACTTCCAGGTAAGAATCTAAACACATTATCCTTGAAAACGCAAAGACTCAAAGGCCAGCATGGCCGGGTTGGCTTGAAGAACAGTAGCACAGCTGCCACTCTTTGGACGTCCCTAGGGGACAACAATCCGGAGCCACACCGGTGAGAAAGGAGCCTGTGCATGGGCAGGAGTGAATTCGCGACTGGACAGGGCCACTCTCCCCTGGACCCCCTCAGCACCTTCCTTCTGTGAACTCGCCCAATGTCCTCTTTGATCTCACACACATGGTTCAGCTCGATTCTGCTTATTACCAAATTATGTGACTCATCGCTAATCAGACCTACTGCAGTTGAGGAAGAGTCTAACAGCGTCTATGATAATGCGCTGCAGAATCAGAAGTTCAGGTCCACGACACAGTGTGGCCTACGCCTCAGCTATGCAGGAGGCAGGTGGGGAGTGAGCAGCCGCCACTCAGGCAGGAGGCAGGACAGCGGGGTCATGAGGGCTGGTGGCTTTGCAGACTGCAACTGCAGGGCCCCTTGGAACTCTCTCTCCTGGGAATCCTGCAGGCGCAGGCACACTGCCCTCCACGGATGACATGCCTTGCAGACAGCCAACCTTCACTGACAGGGGTACGCGTGCCAGGGCAACCACCCACTGCAGGCCACGTCTACCCTTGAAAGGGCATGCCCTCCTGAAACCCGGCAGGTGGTCACTCCAGGGGACAGCAACAGTTTAATAAGACCAGAGAATTTTTGGAATTAATTGTATCTTCATAAGGATTTCAAATATTTGAAAATTAAAAATTTTGGTCTATATCCCACAGACATAAACACATTTGTAAAACAGCCCATTGTTGATCTAAGGTCATTGATTTAAAAAAGTAATTTGGTAAATTTATAGGGAGGAAGTGAGGGGAGAGATAAGGACAGAATCAGCTTGAATCATATTCAGATTGGTTTTATGGAAACACAGTATTTGTGGTGGATCTCAACACTACCCAGATAATGTGAGGTGACCGAAGAGAAAGCAGAATTTTAACCTGCATTTGCTTTAGAAATTAAATAGCAGTAAGACTCTTACCACCTCTTCTGACCAAACTCAGGAATGAATAGAGGGAAACTAAGGTCCCTGGAAACCCGCTTCCCCTCCACGCCCTCAGAGGGCGCGGGCGGCCATCTGCTATCGAGGCCACGCTTGGTGACGCCCTGTTCTTGTCCTGCATGTGTGTCTGCGGCGGGGGCCGGCTGATTCTGACTGGGGCTGACAGAAGCCGGGCAGAGCTTAACCCAGAACAGAGCGGAGGCAGGGACACTCCAAAGCAGCAGGCCAGGGTGAGCAGCGCCCAGCCCTCGCCGCGCACAGTGAGCAAAGCCTCGGAGGGTGGGTGGGTGTGCAGAGGGCCAGCTGTGGTGGAGGGTGTGGCTCGGGACCAGGCCACTACTTGACCAGCTCCTGATAGAACTCAGAGCGCAGGAAGCGAGGGAGCGAATCCTTCTCCATCAGGGCGTGGACCTTCTTCTGGGCAGTGTCAAAGCTGCTCAGGGAAGCTCCACCAGGTTCTTCACCGTGAGGTCCTTGGTGAAGTGGTCGATGTTCACCTGTGGACCAGAAGCAAGGCCGCAGGGTCAGCCCAGGCTGCTGCGGGGGGAGAGAGGCAGAGAAGGAGGCCAAAGGCGCCAATAAAACACCCAAGGGGAGACTCCTAAACAGGGGGAAGGCCAGGTGAGTCAGTCCTGAGGCCAGGCAAGCACTCTCCACGTGACTCAGACTCTCCCAGCCACCCTCAGACCGGTCCCACCAGAGCTGCACAGCAGGCAGCACACTGCCGAGCCTAGCAGGACCAAGGAGACCCTGCTTTACAGAACACACACGCACACACACTTGCTCACCCATGCACTCATGCACATGCATGCACGTGCACGCACGCACACACCTGCACATGCTTACACATGCACATGCTCACATATGCACCTGCACATGCTTACACACGTACACAGATGCACCCCCACACATGAACACACATGTACATACATGCACACACATGCACACATGCAGAACATTCCATGGCTTTGAGAACAGAGCACTGGGGAGTGCATCTGAGCCCAGGGATCCTGCCACCGGACCATGCACCTTTCTGCCACAGCATTTGCTTTCACACTTTGCAGAGGGAGCAGAGAGAGAAAGAAATTCTGACCAGGGACCCATGACCTCCTCTGTGGGGCTCTAGAAGAGCAAGAAAATGAGGAAATGGGACAAAGGGTCATATAGCTGCTAACGTTTATTGAGTGGTCCATCTCAATGCTGGTGGTGTGCTTACTTCCTGAGGATACACTCGGGGGTCCTACAACCGCATGAACAGGGTACTGCCATCTATCTACATTTCTCAGCTGAAACAGAGGTGTGGAACAGTATGTGATTTGCTCAAGGTCACAGTGGTGAAAAGCAAATCAAGAAGCCAGCAATACCACGGAAGGTGGTGGGCTCACACGTGCTGTGCACAGGGCCATGCACTGCCCACGCCGGGCACACTCCTATCAAGCCTGTCTGGCCAGTTCCCTGTAGCTGGGCAGGTACAGCCTCAAGAGCTGGCCTGAGCATGATTTGAAAAGCACGTTTTTACTTCACAACATGCTTCAGTGACTCTCAAGGGTCTGAGTGTCACAGAGAAGAACACAGAACCGAAAAGGCCAGTGGTCCTGAGTTGGAACCCTGGAGGAGGGTTGAGGGTCACTCCTGGGCTGCGGGAGGTCCTGCCACTGGGTAGAGCCATTTCCAAGAGTCCAGGTACTCAGGAGCAGCAGTGGGTTAGTCAGAGACTAGGGCAGGCCCGAGAGGACAAGGCCAGGAGAGAGCAGGCCTGAGCTGCGCTTGTCAGCCAGGGCTTGTGCCTGGTGCAGGCAGGTTGGGAGAGCAGCCTGGGAGTGGGGAGCAGCCTCGGGGAACAGGGCCCAGAACCTGCCTCGTGTGCCAGTTCTCTGGCTGGCAAGCTCAGCTGCAGGTCCAGGGGTCGGAGTCTGGGCAGAGGGCGCTATAGCACAGACTCCTCTATGCCAGCTCAGAGAGCCTCCCGCCACACTAGACCACGGCTGCTGCCCCCTTAGGTAGGTATGTGCTGAGCTACTGGGCAGCCTGACTCAAAATGGTTGGAATATACAGTTTTAAAATGATTAAATATCTCCTGATCTTACTTTAAAAAGTCATGGGATTAGACGCTTAAAATTTACAAGATACTGCCATAGAGAGCACCTCTTTCTCACATTCATGTGCAAGGCCTGTTGTCTCGAGCCATTCTGACAAAAGTCCATCCATTTACAGAGCCAGGAAAAGATTATCTCGTTAACTATAATACAGCCAAATGGCGTGATGCACAAATTGTCTCCTTATCCAGCTACACTGGCCATTTATTTTTGAAATCTTAGTTCTAATCCCGACCACTGTATCCCTCAGACAGCTCCTGGCAAGTGGGCTGAAGTAAAAATTCAGAGAGAAAAAAAAAAAAAACTTGGATTACTACTTTCCAGGGTAAATCTGTAACATAGATCAATCTCCTCAAATTGAAAAAGTGAATATTTATGTCAAAATGCAAGATTAGCAAAATTCATTAAACATACACAGATGCAAGATGTTCACAGCTAAGAGAAACACAGCTCTGGAGAACCCAGGTAAGGAGAGCTGCACAAAGCCACACACCTAGGCAGGAGAGAGGCTGGACACCAGGGCCACTCACCTCAGGAACATTTACCAGACAATCCTCACGTGCCTATGCCCGAGGCCAATCCTGCTCCTGTGCCCAGCTCTGGCTCATCACCAGGGCAGGATCCACTTCCTGTGCCCAGCTCTGACTCGTCACCAGGGCAGGATCCACTTCCTGTGCCCAGCTCTGACTCGTCACCAGGGCAGGATCCTCCTCCTGTGCCCTGCTCTGACTCGTCACCAGGGCAGGATCCTCCTCCTGTGCCCTGCTCTGACTCGTCACCAGGGCAGGATCCACCTCCCTGTGCCCTGCTCTGACTCATCACCAGGGCCTGTATCTGGGATCCATGCATAAGATCATTCCATTCCATCAGTTTGTGTCATTTACAATGGAGTCCTGTGTTATTTTAATTGGAGGCTTATGATTGGTGGTCTCTGTGTACTTGTTCTTGTAGGTCAGCTAGCCAGTATTTATTTCGGAACTATTTAAGAATCATAGTTTCATACCAATGATGACTTCGTAAGGGATCTTGAGAACAATGTTTTCCTGGAGCTTAGAACAACTTGCAAAGGTCTGGGTGATTTCAGCCCTTTTTAGATATCTTTACAGATTCTGGAATCCTGTGTACAGGAAGGACGTTAGGAGGAGTGCAGGCTGCAGAGGAGAATACCCTGGGAATGGGGAGTGTGGTCCCCACCTACCTCCAAAGCAACCTCCGTTCAGTTCATCTCGTCACTCTACGTAGGGTCCACGCGCACAGAGGAAAGGGTGCTGGACCCGATGGCAGCCCCAGGAGGGAGAGCTCGCAGTGCGTGCGGAGGAGCAGAAGGCAGGGCCGGGGGGTTCCAGAGCTCACAGCACAGAGAGGAAACCCAATCCCTCCAGCCCCTCTCACCTCCTGCATGCCCCACGGTCCTCTGCACTCCTGGCCTGATGGCCACTGGTGTGACACATCTGTCACTCAGGTGTTGCAGTTTGTCGCCCACTCAAACACATGGCCCTCTGGACAGGGCCAGAGAGGGATGACACACAGCCAAGGAACTAACAATCAATGCTGGGACTCTGGCCCTGGGCCCTGGTGGGAAGAGGGAAGTGGGATTCCCTGCCAGTCACCGCACAGGCACTGTTGCTGCCGGAAGGCGAGCTCGCACTCTGGCCGAGACCTCTAGTGTCCAGGCTGGGTTTAGAGCAGCCTGACACAGCGCCCACAGGCCTTGCTGCTCTCAGCACTTCCTTGGCAGCATTGAAGTTCAGTTTCAGTAACAGCAAAGGAAAGAGCAGACCAACTCCCTCAGAGCTTTCTCGTGGCCAGCGCAGAGCCGGCCTGACGGCTCAGCCAGGGGCGCGTGGGCTCCGCATCTAGCGGCTGCTGTCCGTGTTGGCTTTCACAGACTGAAGTCTTGTTCTGTGTCCCAAGGACAGAGGATGCCCCAAGGCCAGGGGAGGGGAAACAAGATGGGAGAGTAGGGAGGAGGGGAACGGAGTTGAAGGAGAGAACAGGGGCAAGAAGACCGTGTGGGACAGGTATGGGACGCTCAGGGGACGCCGTGAGTCCGGACACTGGGCTGGGTGTTTCCACACCTAGTTCACTCCTCCGACAACCCTACAAAGCAGTCTCCCTTATTCCTGTTTCACAAAGGGAGGAACTAGATTCAGAGAGGCTCAGCAATTCCTCCAAGATCTCAGCTTACAGTTTGCACCCCTGCATGGGCCACGGGGGAAAGTGGCCAGACAGGAGCAGGAGCTCCCACAGCGCCACCAGGAGCAGCCATCACCTCCAGCGCTGGCTGTATCTCAGCTGGAGCTGTCCTAGGGGACGAACAGATCCTGGCTGACTGCGCCCACCCACCTGCCACCAGGACCCACCTCCTTAGGAGCCTCCGTTTGGATGAATTCCTGGTAGATTTGCTTTGCCCTCTCTGCCATCTCAGCAGGAGACCGGATCTTCTTGTAGTCCTCACAGGCAAGCCAGAACTCGAGGTTCTCCTCACTGAACTCAGACTGCAGGAAACTTTTGAAATTGGCAAGGGCATCTAGCAAGGCAAGAAGTCAGTTGGGGAAATTCATTAATTGATTTAGTGACACTGAACCTTGCCGCACCTCCCAGGCAAATTCCCAAATGTGTTTGTCATTGACATAAGAACCTTACAAATGTCAACTCCTGGGTCCTCCCTTCAAACCTGAGAGAAAAGTACTGAAAAGTCCTATTTTATGAGTGAGGTCGGAAAGGTCAATGACTGCCCACAGAGGCTCAGCTGGCCAGTGGCAGAGTGGACTCCAGGCTAGGCAGCTGGACTGAGCATGTCTGCCCAGAGCTGCTTCGTTCTGGGTCTTGGACCAGACTGTCCAGTTGCAGCTGCTGCTCTTTACCACGCTTGAGAACACAAGGCCAGGCATGTGCCTGGAGGAGAGGGGCAGCTCTCCCTCCCTGTGGCTGAAGCTTTCATGAGTCTTAGACCAAGGTGTCAGTCTCTGTTGAGTAGAAATTTCTAAGGCACTTTCTATCTACCAGAAAATGAAGTCTGAGGAGATCCCACACAACCAGATCTAAAACTGCAGAGGAACCAGCCATTCTATAGAATAGCCAGGGAAATTAACCCCTCAGCCCAAAGCCTATCAGGCACGTTGAGTCACCCATTCCATGTCCCTGAAGAGCACGTACGGGAGATCCGTGCCTCAGCACTGTCCCTGACCACCTGAGGACCCTCTTCAGTCCTTACAGAAAAACCTGAGGACCCAGTCAGTTCCCCAAAGGACCACCTGAGGACCTCATCCCACAGGACCACCTGAGAACCTCATCCCTCAGGACAACCTGAGGACCTCATCAGTCTCCAGAGGACCACCAAAGGACCTCATCACACAGGACCACCTGAGGACCCTCGTCAGTCCCCACAGGACAACCTGAGAAACTTGTCAGTCCCCACAGCACCACCTTAAAACCCTCATCAGTTCCCCGCAGGACCACCAGAGGACCTCGTCAGTCCCCAGAGAACCAATGAGGACCTTATCCCTCAGGACAACCTGAGTGGTCATCAGTCCCACAGGACGCAAGTGAGGAGATGTGACTGGTACAGGCTAAGACACAGGTGGAAGGGAGTTGCACCTGGTCCAGGAGAAGACACAGGTGGAAGTGAGGAGATGCACCTAGTCCAGGAGAAGACACAGGTGAAAGTAAGCAGAGGTGTCTGGTCCAGGAAAAAGCAAAGGTGGAAGTGAGGAGATGCGCCTGGTCCAGGAGAAGACACGGGTGGAAGTGGGGAGATGCGCCTGGTCCAGGAGAAGGCACAGGTGGAAGTGAAGAGAAGGCACAGGTGGAAGTGGGGAGATGTGCCTGGTCCAGGAGAAGACACGGGTGGAAGTGGGGAGATGCGCCTGGTCCAGGAGAAGACACGGGTGGAAGTGGGGAGATGCGCCTGGTCCAGGAGAAGACACGGGTGGAAGTGGGGAGATGCGCCTGGTCCAGGAGAAGACACGGGTGGAAGTGGGGAGATGCGCCTGGTGCAGGAGAAGGCACGGGTGGAAGTGGGGAGATGTGCCTGGTCCAGGAGAAGACACAGGTGGAAGTGAGGAGATGCGCCTGGTCCAGGAGAAGACACAGGTGGAAGTGGGGAGATGCGCCTGGTCCAGGAGAAGGCACAGGTAGAAGTGAAGAGAAGGCACAGGTGGAATTGGGGAGATGCACCTGGTCCAGGAGAAGACACAGGTGGAAGTGGGGAGATGCGCCTGGTCCAGGAGAAGACACAGGTGGAAGTGGGGAGATGCGCCTGGTCCAGGAGAAAACACAGGTGGAAGTGGGGAGATGCGCCTGGTCCAGGAGAAGGCACAGGTGAAAGTGAGGAGATGCGCCTGGTCCAACAGAAGGCACAGGTGGAAGTGAGGAGATGCGCCTGGTCCAACAGAAGGCACAGGTGGAAGTGAGGAGATGCGCCTGGTCCAGGAGAAGACACAGGTGGAAGTGGGGAGATGCGCCTGGTCCAGGAGAAGGCACAGGTGAAAGTGGGGAGATGCGCCTGGTCCAACAGAAGGCACAGGTGGAAGTGAGGAGATGCGCCTGGTCCAGGAGAAGACACAGGTGGAAGTGGGGAGATGCGCCTGGTCCAGGAGAAGGCACAGGTGAAAGTGAGGAGATGCGCCTGGTCCAACAGAAGGCACAGGTGGAAGTGAGGAGATGCGCCTGGTCCAACAGAAGGCACAGGTGGAAGTGAGGAGATGCGCATGGTCCAGGAGAAGACACAGGTGGAAGTGGGGAGATGCGCCTGGTCCAGGAGAAGACACAGGTGGAAGTGGGGAGATGCGCCTGGTCCAGGAGAAGACTCAGGTGGAAATGGGGAGATGCGCCTGGTCCAGGAGAAGACACAGGTGGAAGTGGGGAGATGCACCTGGTCCAGGAGAAGGCACAGGTGAAAGTGGGGAGATGCGCCTGGTCCAACAGAAGGCACAGGTGGAAGTGAGGAGATGTGCCTGGTCCAACAGAAGGCACAGGTGGAAGTGAGGAGATGCGCCTGGTCCAGGAGAAGACACAGGTGGAAGTGGGGAGATGCGCCTGGTCCAGGAGAAGGCACAGGTGAAAGTGAGGAGATGCGCCTGGTCCAACAGAAGGCACAGGTGGAAGTGAGGAGATGCGCCTGGTCCAACAGAAGGCACAGGTGGAAGTGAGGAGATGCGCCTGGTCCAGGAGAAGACACAGGTGGAAGTGGGGAGATGCGCCTGGTCCAGGAGAAGGCACAGGTGAAAGTGAGGAGATGTGCCTGGTCCAACAGAAGGCACAGGTGGAAGTGAGGAGATGCGCCTGGTCCAACAGAAGGCACAGGTGGAAGTGAGGAGATGCGCCTGGTCCAGGAGAAGACACAGGTGGAAGTGGGGAGATGTGCCTGGTCCAGGAGAAGGCACAGGTGAAAGTGAGGAGATGCGCCTGGTCCAACAGAAGGCACAGGTGGAAGTGAGGAGATGCGCTTGGTCCAACAGAAGGCACAGGTGGAAGTGAGGAGATGCGCCTGGTCCAACAGAAGGCACAGGTGGAAGTGAGGAGATGTGCCTGGTCCAACAGAAGGCACAGGTGGAAGTGAGGAGATGCACCTGGTCTAGTAGAAGACACAGGTGGAAGGGAGGAGATGCGCCTCGTCCAGGAGAAGGCACAGGTGGAAGTGAGGAGATGCGCCTGGTCCAGGACAAGGCACAGGTGGAAGTGGGGAGATGCGCCTGGTCCAGGAGAAGACACAGGTGGAAGTGGGGAGATGCGCCTGGTCCAGGAGAAGACACAGGTGGAAGGGAGGAGATGCGCCTCGTCCAGGAGAAAGCACAGGTGGAAGTGGGGAGATGCGCCTGGTCCAGGACAAGGCACAGGTGGAAGTGGGGAGATGCGCCTGGTCCAGGAGAAGACACAGGTGGAAGTGGGGAGATGCGCCTGGTCCAGGAGAAGGCACAGGTGGAAGTGAGGAGATGCGCCTGGTCCAGGACAAGGCACAGGTGGAAGTGGGGAGATGCGCCTGGTCCAGGAGAAGACACAGGTGGAAGTGGGGAGATGCGCCTGGTCCAGGAGAAGGCACAGGTGGAAGTGAGGAGATGCGCCTGGTCCAGGACAAGGCACAGGTGGAAGTGGGGAGATGCGCCTGGTCCAGGAGAAGACACAGGTGGAAGTGAGCAGATGCACCTGGTCCAGGACAAGGCACAGGTGGAAGTGAGGAGATGCGCCTGGTCCAGGACAAGGCACAGGTGGAAGTGGGGAGATGCGCCTGGTCCAGGAGAAGACACAGGTGGAAGTGAGCAGATGCACCTGGTCCAGGAGAAGACACAGGTGGAAGTGAGCAGATGCACCTGGTCCAGGACAAGGCACAGGTGGAAGTGGGGAGATGCGCCTGGTCCAGGAGAAGACACAGGTGGAAGTGAGGAGATGCACCTGGTCCAGGAGAAGACACAGGTGGAAGTGAGCAGATGCGCCTGGTCCAGGAGAAGACACAGGTGGAAGTGGGAGATGCGCCTGGTCCTGGAGAAGGCACAGGTGGAAGTGAGGAGATGCGCCTGGTCCAGGACAAGGCACAGGTGGAAGTGATGAGATGCGCCTGGTCCAGGAGAAGACACAGGTGGAAGTGAGCAGATGCACCTGGTCCAGGAGAAGACACAGGTGGAAGTGGGAGATGCGCCTGGTCCAGGAGAAGGCACAGGTGGAAGTGAGGAGATGCACCTGGTCCAGGACAAGGCACAGGTGGAAGTGGGGAGATGCGCCTGGTCCAGGAGAAGACACAGGTGGAAGGGAGGAGATGCGCCTGGTCCAGGACAAGGCACAGGTGGAAGTGGGGAGATGCGCCTGGTCCAGGAGAAGACACAGGTGGAAGTGAGCAGATGCACCTGGTCCAGGAGAAGACACAGGTGGAAGTGAGGAGATGCGCCTGGTCCAGGACAAGGCACAGGTGGAAGTGAGGAGATGTGCCTGGTCCAGGAGAAGGCACAGGTGGAAGTGAGGAGATGCGCCTGGTCCAACAGAAGGCACAGGTGGAAGTGAGCAGATGCGCCTGGTCCAGGAGAAGACACAGGTGGAAGTGGGGAGATGCGCCTGGTCCAGGAGAAGACACAGGTGGAAGTGAGCAGATGCACCTGGTCCAGGAGAAGACACAGGTGGAAGTGGGAGATGTGCCTGGTCCAGGAGAAGACACAGGTGGAAGTGAGGAGATGCGCCTGGTCCAGGAGAAGGCACAGGTGGAAGTGAGCAGATGCGCCTGGTCCAGGAGAAGACACAGGTGGAAGTGGGAGATACGCCTGGTCCTGGAGAAGGCAGGGATGGCAGGGAGGAGATGTTCCTTGTCCATTCTACTTCTCTCCCCATGAGAGAATCCAGAGTGTCTTGAGGTCTCTGGAAAAGATCTGAGTTTTGGAACTCCCGGGGAAGAATACCCACATAAAACGTTGCTGCAACTGGAGGGATCCATTCTTCCTGTGCTCTTAGAAGTGGTCATGGGCAGGTATTTTTACTTTCGCTGTCCTACAGAAGCTCCCACGTGCAATCTATCTTCGTGTTTTGAAACCGCATCCTGGTTAAGTACCCCCCCAGGAACTCACTAAGTGAAAGCGGACAGTGCTGCCTGTAGATCAGAAGGCAGACCACAGAAGGAGTGGACGTCTTCAGAACAGAATCAAACACACTGCATGATGGGACATCATTTCTTAAAAAGAAAAGGCAACAGTAGTTAGAAAAGTTAACAGTAGTTAACTTGTAGTTAGAAAGAATCGAGTGGCAACGTACGTGTTTTATTCTTTAGAGGATTGATTCCAATTGATTTTATGTGCACTTGGGAAAAACCAGAAACATCTCATATACGAGTGTTTGGGTGAGCCTGTGTCCTGTGGGAGGGAGCATCCTGTTTAGCCAGAGAGTGGCTGTGCCCCTCAAGCCAACGGAGTGGCCTCCAGGTCTGGATGGTCCTCATACATCACACTGGGCGCACTTGGAGGGACTGTGGGATTTAGAAGCGTGTTTTTCAAAAGCGTCTGTCTTCCTCCAGGGCCTTGACAATCGAGCTGTCTTAGGTATTGTCTGACAAGAGGCTGTTAGTTTGGGGGGACTTGAATCACAACAGCTCATAAGAACTGAGCGTGCAGCTTTGCTTAGCTACAGCTGCCGTGTGGGAAACGGGCAGACGCCGTTCTCAGGTGGGAGACGCTGGGCAGAGCCACGGGGCACTGCCCTCCGAGGGAGGTGGAGAGAGGCAGAGTTGTGGAGAGACGCAGAGACGGAAAGAGGAAGGAAGGGCCTGACAGCCCTCAGAGAATCAGAGGCAGGACTCTCTGCCTCACCCCCGGGGGGGGCGGGCCTCACCTGCTTCCGTGAGATCCTCCCTGCCCAAGCCTGGAGGCCCTTTTCTGCTGGAGCCAGGTGGAAAGGACCGGTGGCCCTTCCGAGAACAAGCAGCCCAAAGTCTACCGGACCCTTCCCGTCTATTGTGCAGGCCTTGACAATACAGACTCCTCGGGGACAGTCTCTGGAGCTTAAGATCACATGACCACACACACTGTGTCCACAGACACACACACACACACACAGGTCATGTCCACAGACAGACACATCGTGTCCACAGACACACACAGTACACACAGACACACACACATCGTGTCCACAGACACACACAGTACACACAGACACACACACATCGTGTCCACAGACACACACAGTACACACAGACACACACACATCGTGTCCACAGACACACACACACACAGACACACACACACAGGTCATGTCCACAGACAGACACATGGTGTCCACAGACACACACAGTACACACAGACACACACACATCGTGTCCACAGACACACACACACACAGACACGCACGTCGTGTCCCCACACACACACACACACACACACATCGTGTCCACAGACACACACACACACAGACACGCACGTCGTGTCCACACACACACACACACACACACACACATCGTGTCCACAGACACACACACACACACACAGACACACACATCGTGTCCACACACACACAGACACAGACAGACACGTCGTGTCCACAGACACACACACAGGTCATGTCCACAGACAGACACATCGTGTCCACACACACACAGTACACACAGACACACACACATCGTGTCCACAGACACACACAGTACACACAGACACACATACATCATGTCCACAGACACACACACACAGGTCATGTCCACAGACAGACACATCGTGTCCACAGACACACACACACACACAGACACGCACATCGTGTCCACAGACACACACACACACACACAGACACGCACATCGTGTCCACATACACACACACATAGACACACACATCGTGTCCACACACACACACACAGACACGCACATCGTGTCCACACACACACACAGACACGCACATCGTGTCCACAGACACACACACACAGGTCATGTCCACAGACAGACACATCGTGTCCACAGACACACACACACACAGACACGCACGTCGTGTCCACACACACACACACACATAGACACACACATCGTGTCCACACACACACACAGACACATACACGCACGTCGTGTCCACACACACACACACACAGGTCATGTCCACAGACACATCGTGTCCACAGACACACACAGTACACACAGACACACACACATCGTGTCCACAGACACACACAGTACACACAGACACACACACATCGTGTCCACAGACACACACACACACAGGTCATGTCCACAGACAGACACATCGTGTCCACAGACACACACAGTACACACAGACACACACACATCGTGTCCACAGACACACACACACAGACACGCACATCATGTCCACATACACACACAGACACACACATCGTGTCCACATACACACACATATAGACACACACACATCGTGTCCACACACACACACATATAGACACGCACATCGTGTCCACACACACACACAGACACGCACATCGTGTCCACAGACACACACACACAGGTCATGTCCACAGACAGACACATCGTGTCCACAGACACACACAGTACACACAGACACACACACACATCGTGTCCACAGACACACACACACACAGACACGCACGTCGTGTCCACACACACACACATAGACACACACATCGTGTCCACACACACACACAGACACGCACATCGTGTCCACACACACACACAGACACGCACATCTTGTCCACAGACACACACACACAGACACACAATTTGTGTCCACACTCACACATATAGACACACATACACACATAAACACACACATTGTGTCCACAGACACACACACACATAGGCAGGCACGTCACGTCCACAAACACACACACAGACACGCACATCGTGTCCACACACACACACACATAGACATACACGTCATGTCCACACACACACACACACACACAGACATGCACATCGTGTCCACACACACATATACACACATAGGCATACACATCGTGTACACACACACACACACATAGGCACACACATCGTGTCCACACACACACACACACACACATGCACATCGTGTCCACACACACATATACACACATAGGCACGCACATCGTGTCCACACACACACACAGAGACACGCACATCGTGTCCACACACACATATACACACATAGGCACGCACATTGTGTCCACAGACACACACACACATAGGCAGGCACGTCATGTCCACAAACACACACACATATAGACACGCACATCGTTTCCACACACACACAGACATACACGTCGTGTACACACACACACAGACATGCACATCATGTCCACACACTCATATACACACATAGGCACGCACATCGTGACCACACACACACACAGACACATAGACATACACGTCGTGTACACACACACACACACACACACAGACACGCACATCGTGTCCACACACACATATACACACATAGGCACGCACATCGTGACACACACACACACACACACACACATAGACATACACGTCGTGTACACACACACACACACACAGACATGCACATCATGTCCACACACACATATACACACATAGGCACGCACATCGTGTCCACACACACAGGCACACACATCGTGTCCACACACACACACACAGACACATAGACATACACGTCGTGTACACACACACACACACACACAGGCACACACATCGTGTCCACACACACACACAGACACATAGACATACACGTCGTGTACACAAACACACACACACACAGACACGCACATCGTGTCCACACACACATATACACACATAGGCACGCACATCGTGACCACACACACACACACACACATAGACATACACGTCGTGTACACACACACACACAGACATGCACATCATGTCCACACACACATATACACACATAGGCACGCACATCGTGTCCACACACACAGGCACACACATCGTGTCCACACACACACACACACAGACACATAGACATACATGTCGTGTACACACACACACACACACACACAGGCACACACATCGTGTCCACACACACACACACAGACACATAGACATACACGTCGTGTACACACACACACACACAGACACGCACATCGTGTCCACACACACATATACACACATAGGCACGCACATCGTGACCACACACACACACACACACATAGACATACATGTCGTGTACACACACACACACACACACACAGACATGCACATCATGTCCACACACACACATATACACACATAGGCACGCACATCGTGTCCACACACACAGGCACACACATTGTGTCCACACACACACACACAGACACATAGACATACACGTCGTGTACACACACACACACACACACAGACACGCACATCGTGTCCACACACACAGGCACACACATCGTGTCCACACACACACACACACACATAGACATACACGTCGTGTACACACACACACACACACAGACACGCACATCGTGTCCACACACACATATACACACATAGACACGCACATCGTGACCACACACACACACACACACACATAGACATACACGTCGTGTACACACACACACAGACATGCACATCATGTCCACACACACATATACACACATAGGCACGCACATCGTGTCCACACACACACAGGCACACACATCGTGTCCACACACACACACACACACACACACACACACCTAGACACACACGTCGTGCCCACAGACGTTGACACACGTTGCATACACAAACGTGAACACATGTAACTCTAAACAGTCATCTCCACGAGAAGCTCTGTGTGCTGTTACAGCGACACGCGTGTGCATGTGTGCACACGTAGTCCTGTGGAGATGGTCTCCCCTCTGAGGAACGGGAAGCGCTTGGTGCGCACGGGGCCAGCTCTCGGGGGTCCTCTCGCTCTGCCGACCCCAGTCCCGCCAGCACGCGGCTCAGCTCCCACTCTCCCGCTTTGCCCCTTGCTGGATTTCTGGATTTCTTGTGTGTGTGTGTATGTGTGTGTGTGTGCGCACGTGCGTGGCGCTAGGCATTGAACCCAGGGCCTTGTGCACGCGAGGCAAGCCCTCTACCCACGGAGCCACATCCCCGCCCACGCTGGCTTCCTCGTCCCTCAGCACCCGTCCCCAGGAGCCCCTGATGGCTGAATGCATGGCCCGTGAACCGGTGCCGTGGGAAAGGGCCGTGGACGGCGGGGATCCAAGGCAGGAGGGCTTGCGGCCCTCGTAGGGTCCCAAGAGCACTGGCGCAGCCTGGTGGGCTGCACTGCCCTACCTGTCGGGGTTGGGTCCTTCCTAACCATTAGGAGTTGAGCTGCCAACTTTGGTACCAAGGGTTGAACCCAGGGGACTTGACCACTGAGCCATGTCCTCAGCCCTTTTTCCATGTCTTATTTTGAGACAGGCTCACTAAGTCGCTCAGGACTTCACTGAGTTGCTGAGGCTGGCTTTGAACTTGCAGTCCTCCTGCCTCAGCCTCCCGAGCAGCTGGGAGTGTGCCCCACTGTGCCCGGCAGCTCTCTTCCTGCCTTCCTTCCTTTCTTTCGTCCGTTCTTTCTTTCTTTTTTAATTAATTAACTAATCAATTCTACAGTAGAATGCATCTGGACATATGGCACACACAGGGTGACGAGGTCTGTCTTTCTACCACCCTTCCCATGCCCACCCCACCCCCACTCCCCCTACACAAGCCAAGGCTCCCTCCTTCTTCCCTCCACCCCACCAACTGGGGCCAGCGTGCACTCAGCAGAGACAACACCCGGCTCTTGGTTTTGGGGTTGGCTAATTTCAGTCAGCACACTGTCCTCTGGTTCCATCCATTCTGTGGCGTCTAAGGTGCACCAGGTGCACTGGTGCGTGGCCAGGGCCTGGGGTCCCAGCTGCACCAGAGGCTGAGGGGGAGGGGGCTGCAGCCCAGAGGTCAAGGCCAGCTGGGCGACACAGTGCGACCCGGTCTCTGCAGAACCCAAAGGAGGCAGCACGTGGGCCCAGCAGCCCTTCTGCCTGGAAGCAGCGGGCACGGGGCACATGGCCTGCACTGTGCGTCCCTGGGTGGGTGCCCACCTCCGCTCTCCTTGCCCTCCTGGCCACAGCACAGCCGCAGCCTAGGCCAGCCTCCCCTGTGAGGCCGTTGGCAGGCCTGAAGAGTCACCCACGCGGGGAGAGGGCCAGGAGAGCCCTGCCGCAGCCCCGGACCCCGGCGGCACTCACGGTCATTCTGCAGGAGCTGGTCCAGCGAGTCGCGCCACTGCAGAGCCTCGTCCCGCGAGGGCCTGAGGAGAGGAAGGACAGTGCACGCAGGTGTGGGCGGGCAGCCAGCGCGCAGCAGCCCTGCCCTGACCCCACCCTGGGACGAGGACAGCGGGTCCTGGCGGCGGCCGTGCGGCAGCCTCCCCGGGCAGGTCTGTCTGTGGCGCCGTGTCATCAGGCCCTGCTGTCACGAAGCCGAGCCCCACAGCCGTGCGTCCCATGCCCGCGGCTGCGTGGTCTCATCCCGGGCACCCGGGCCGCGCCCCACAGGCTGACCTCCCGCCTCCCCCGTTGCTCCGCGGGGCCTGGGCCGCCCAAGGCACAGCAAGGCCAGCGAGGACGGCGTGACTGAGCCTCTGCTGGGCAGCGGCTGCGGCTAGTCCGCATTTGAAGCCTCCACACCCTTTCCCGGCCACTGGACAGGGGATGTTTCTGAGAAAAGCGTCCCTACAACTCAGCGGGACGTTGCCACCGATGCCCGCGGTGCTGACTGAGGAGAAGCGGCCCTCGCCACGTCCTCTCCGGTGCTCCATTGCAGTGCCCGTCCCCTCCTGCCAGTTCCTCCCTCCCAGCAGTGTGCCAGGGTCCTGCTGGCCTCATCTGGGAGGTGTCCAGCTCGCCCTGCTCCAGACGGACAGCCGGGGCACTGGAGGCCAGAGGCTGCTCTAGGCTGCGGCGTCACGGCCAGCTCTGCACACAGCCAGGGGGTGCCGCTTCCAGCCTCAGGAATAGCAGGGGCTTTACGATGATTCGGGCTAGCAGCTGAGGTTGGCACAGTTGTGGGACTTCTTCCCGCAGGCTGAGACGCAGCCTCACTGTCTGCAAGGGCCACTGCAGGGCTGAGCTGGGCCCCGACTCCATGCCCCATGACAGAGCCTGCATCAGCTCTAGACGTGGGTGCCATCAGCCGAACAGGTGAGCCGCTGTCTCTGCCTTCCTTCCAGGGGCACAGGGGGACGGGGAATGGCACAGACCTGAGCCACTGTCTCTGCCTTCCTTCCAGGGGCACAGGGGAATGGCACAGACCTGAGCCGCTGTCTCTGCCTTCCTTCCAGGGGCACAGGGGGACGGGGAATGGCACAGATGTGAGCTGCTGTCTCTGCCTTCCTTCCAGGGGCACAGGGGGACGGGGAATGGCACAGATGTGAGCCACTGTCTCTGCCTTCCTTCCAGGGGCACAGGGGGACGGGAATGGCACAGACCTGAGCCGCTGTCTCTGCCTTCCTTCCAGGGGGCACAGGGGGACGGGAATGGCACAGACCTGAGCCCCTCTACTTTCTGGTTCATTTTCTGCTAACCAAAAAGGTCAGTGACCAGCTTTGGCTCTTCTGCGCTGCCTCGTGCTGAGACCCCCCCATGAATGTGTCCTTTTGCTCCTACTCTGCTGCCACAAGGCCTTGTATTCCCTGATTTCCTCACTACAGTGGTTTCATTATTTTGTACTTGGTATCACATATCACGTCACATTGTCACAGAAGCAGCAGGATGATAAAGTACTAGACAAAAGGACCCGGTCCGAGGAAGGGGAAGGCCTGATCTGCTCACTGGTCTCCTGATCCTCAGTATTCTCGTAAATGAAATCTCTTTCCTGAGCCCTCTCCTCTGGGTGATAGCAGGAGCCGAGGTCTGAGCGTCACAGGTGCACCACACTCAAACACGCTGTCCCATCCTATGTGTCCCCAGTGGTCTTGTCGGAGCTGGGTCAACGGTTGATGCCAGCAGTGCCTCACAGCCCAGGTCAGTCCTGGAAAGGACACGTGCAGGGCCAGCTCCGGGCCACGCTGGCGCACAGGAAGGCAAGGGCAGTCAGGTGGACACAAGCCCCGGCTCGCTCTGATGGCAGCCTCGGAGGCCATGGAGGCCCGTCCTGCCCTGGTTCTCAGAACTCACCAGCCCTTATTAGGCCCAACTACTCGGAAACAGGACAGATGCAGGATGACCAGTTGGCATCCTGGGCTGAGGTCAGAGCTGACCACACGGGGTGGGCCTCCTCTGTGTGTGGGTGTGGGAGGAGGGAGGGGAGGCTGGTTCAAATGGATGGCAAATGAGCCGCGCAGACAGGTGGACTGCGGGTCTGACAAGGCCACGCTCCTGTGGTTCGGGGGCTGTCTCCACTGGAAGCCCTCCTGTGCACTCTCTGCCCACCCTGCCTGATCTCTCCCACTGCCTGGGGAATCACAGTCTTCAGGGCCTTCCACTTCTCCCTGTTGGGTCCTAGCCCCTGCAGCACCAGCCTCTAATGCAAGACTTTCTCGTGAAGGCAAAAATGTCTGCGATCTGGGGTCCACACATGGACGTGGAAAAGGGCCAGCTTTCCCCACGGGCACCCTGTCCATGGTGCCCAGGGCAGTGTCAGCCATGGGATAAGGACTCAGCAAATCACTACGGACCCACAGCTGAGTGTGAGCTGGACTCCCTGCAGGCTCCCCTGCAGGCTACCCTACCCCTACTACTGAGTGCACTAGTGCTGGCCCACGTGCCCAGAGGCAGGTCCGGCCTCTGGTAGCCACGACTGGACAAACCTGAGATTTCAGTGGCTTCCAAGGAGGCATGGCCATGCCTCTGATGGCTGTGCTGTGCCTGGGCTGTGACCTCAGGTAGGAGGAGGGTGTCATGACCTCTCTCAGCACCTTGCTGGATGTGTGTTGCCGTGCTGTGTCTGGGCTCAGGCTTGGCCTGCAGTCTGTGGGGTGCCTTAACACTGACCCCAGCGGGTCAGTGCCTGTCCCGCCGGTCACTTCCACACAGGCCTGGCCTGGGGCTGCTGGCCCGAGGCTGCCGCTTCCTGCTGACGAGCTCCCCTTTCAGCTGCGGGAGGCAAGTGGAGATGTCCACGCAGGGTGGACGGCAGTTTAACAAAGAATAATCCATGTCGGTGTCTCCCAACCAGTCCAGCTAGATGGGGGTGGACGTCGCCTGGACAGGCATGGCTGGCGGAGCCACCGAGTGTTAGTTTAGGAAGGAGAAGGAGGCTACCCGGGGCTCCTGTGTGCTTAGCACACTGTGGTCTCCCGGATCTTCAGTAGCAGAATTCACCTGGTCTCCTCCTCCCCATGCCCCGCGTGCGGAGGGATGCCCACCCAGTGTGGTGGTCTAGGAGTCTGTGGGGGACGGCGAGCCGTGGGAACTCTGTGCCAGCCCCGCTGAAGGAAAGTGGGCCGGTGTCGCAGTGAGAGCAACCTCTGGACTCCCTAGAACTGCAGCTTCCTGCGGTGCCCAAGTTCACCTGGGCACAGGAAGCCCAGGAATGCTGGTTCAGGACTGGAGACAGCTCTTGCTGTGCATGACCTAGAAATGGCCACCCAGCGTCCCCTCCTCTGTGGACCTGGGAGGTTTGAGAAGAAACTGAGTCTGCCTGTCCCTCAGACCTCCTGGGGGAAAGACTTTCCTGACCCCCTGAGAACAGCCGGCCTGGCCCTCGGCAGTGACTGTAGCCTCCTGGCCCCTGGTCAGGGAGGGCTCCCGGCCCCAGCCAGCACCAGGTCAGGTGTCTCTACCACACCTCTGAGTGGTGGCTGACCGAGCAGGTGGCTGCTCCCTTTTACGGCGTACGGTCTCTTTCCCAAGGTGTGGGCTCTCTCTCCCTCCTTCTCTGAGTGTGTGTGTGTGTGTGTGTGTGTGTGTGTGTGTGTGTGTCCCGCTGGTATCTGATGCTGTGCTCCAGAACTGGGGTCACAGGGAGAGCTATCTGCAAACCAGCCCGGAGGACTCTGGTCTGCGGGGCGACGGGGGCGGCCTGGGGAGGGGCGCGGGCTCACTCACTTCTGGGGCCCGGCCGGCTTCCGCACCTTCTCATTGTAGGGAATGACGAGGCCAGCAGCCGGGTCGGGCTTCTGCAGGAGGGTGCCCAACTTGACCTTGATCTCCTTGGCCCTGGAAGAGAGAGAGGGCAAAGGAATGCCACACCAGCACACGATCTCAAGGACAGACCCGCTCTGCCTCCGAGAAACCAGGACAAACCCGCGCCCGGGCCTCGGTGCTCGGGCAGCAAGGAGCAGCGCAGGCTGCTGGGCGGCTCCCCCAGGCGGCCCGTCAGCTGGCATCGTCCTAGCTCCGCCTTAGCTGCTGTGCACACCTTCTCCCCTTTCCTACACGGAAGCTGCCGTAGTGTCGTCTCCGTCCTGAGGAGGCGCACTGAGTGACAGGGAGGCTCAGTACCTAAGACAACCAGCCCGGGAGAGCCCCGCTCCTCTGGGACCGACAGTCCACCCCTGCAGGGCTCTGTGCCCAGCCACCAGGCAGGTACACGGCATTTGATAAATTACTGTTTACTGCCAGACCCCAGCTCCCTTTCTGCAGGACGGTGGAGTGTGCCTAGATGTGTGTGAGCCGTTCCAGACACGGTGTCACGTGTTCTGCTGGGTGACGTCTCTCTCCTCAGGGATTCCTCTCCAGCCCCACGTCTGCCCAGACGGCTGGCGGCGCCCCTCACATGCAGCCGTCACAGAGGCCGCCTGGTTGCCGCGGACCTGCCAGAGCCTCCGCTGCCCTGTGTGGCCAGCATCTCAGGGCGCTGCTGTGGCCGCAGCTCTGGCCTCCCCTCCTCCGAGATGCGGCCTTCCCACGCTCGTCCTGACTGCAACCTTGAGGCCACGCTTGTCTTTGTTGGGACTGAGTTGGAGAGCACCAAGCAACACTCTCACTAACCCAGGGACAAGCCCTGCAGACACCCAGACGGTCCTCGCCTGGTGCTGTGGCACTTCACCCAGCTCTTGACGGGGTGCGGTTTCCAGCCACGCTGTCCAGGACGGTCATGGTCATGCGTCTGTTTCCAGCTGGGCATGGACTCCTGGAAAGCAGGAGTCCAGTCTTGAAGGCTTCCATCCCCCGTGCTGGCACGCAGCTGGCATCAAAGCACTCACGAGAACTTGCTGGAATATCTAGGGAGTTCTCCTCGTAGAGCTGGAGCATCTAGGGAGTTCTCCTCGCAGAGCTGGAGCATCTAGGGAGTTCTCCTCGCAGAGCTGGAGCATCTAGGGAGTTCTCCTCGCAGAGCTGGAGCATCTAGGGAGTTCTCCTCGCAGAGCTGGAGCATCTAGGGAGTTCTCCTCGCAGAGCTGGAGCATCTAGGGAGTTCTCCTCGCAGAGCTGGAGCATCTAGGGAGTTCTCCTCGCAGAGCTGTTAGCATTTGTCCTCGAGTCAGAGCGGATCACAACCCGAGCAGCCGTGGGGCCGACCTGGGCTCAGGTCAGGCTCTGCTCCACTCGCATCAACCCAGAGAGGCGAGATGGAAGACCTCAAGCTACACAAGGCCCAGGCCCAAGAGCGATCACGGATGGCAGAGAGGTGAAGGGCACTCCAGGAAATGCCAGCTCTGACACCCATTTTTCTTTAGCACAGGGGGTTCAGTAACTGCGGCCAGTGAAGTCCTTTCTGCAGCGTCCTTCCCTTCTGCTCTTCCCCAACACCTTCTCCCCACTGACCCAATGGGGTGGCTCCTCCCTGCTCAGCACAACAGGCCATAAAAAGTATGCTCTGTGCAGGACCAGGCCAACCCAGGTGTTAGAGCTCTAGGTGGAGGCTTGTGGTGAGTTGGGAGCTGTGTCCCAGGTGTTAGAGTCCTCTAGGCTCAGGAGGCTGTGGTGAGTTAGGAGCTGTGTGCAGGTCCAGGCCAAGCCCAGATGTTAGAGTCCTCTAGGCTCAGGAAGGTGTGGTGAGTTAGGAGCTGTGTGCAGGACCAGGAAACGCAGGTGTTAGAGTCCTCTAGGCTCAGGAGGCTGTGGTGAGTTGGGAGCTGTGTGCAGGACCAGGAAACCCAGGTGTTAGAGTCCTCTAGGCTCAGGAGGGTGTGGTGGTGGGAGTTAGGAGCTGTGTGCAGGAGGACCAGGACCAAACCCAGGTGTTAGAGTCCTCTAGGCTCAGGAGGCTGTGGTGAGTTAGGAGCTGTGTGCAGGTCCAGGCCAAGCCCAGATGTTAGAGTCCTCTAGGCTCAGGAGGCTGTGGTGAGTTGGGAGCCATGACATTCTTACTGTCTGGAGCAGTGCACAGCCCTCACCAGATACAGACCCACACTCTGGGAGGTAGGATGGAGGGGTTCTGCACTGTTGTTGTCTGCAGAAAATCTGACATGAATTCAATTATGACACAGAACTAAGGAAAATCATCTTCAAAGCCCATCTCTGTGTCAGGAGCAGGCTCTGTCTTATGAACACAACTTGTGTCAAGTGTTCTGTTACTATTTCCATATGTTTCCCCATGAACACACTGTGTGTATATTGTAGATAAATCTCCAGACACCCCACAGAAACCTTTTAACAGCAGGATGAATCAGATTCCCAGTAGTCTCTTATCTATATCACTCCTTAGTTGTTGTTGTTGTTTTAGATGGAATTATGTGGAAATCAACTGCTGTTTATAAAATTGTTGTGGATGATCCACATCCATTCCATTCCATGTTCCATATTCCATCATGTGTAGAAAGTCACGTTCCATATCATGCAGCAGTGAAGAAGAATGACTTTGTGACATTTGCCAGTAAATGGATAGCACTAGAGATTAGCATGCTAAGTGAAGTAAGCCAGCCCCCCCAAACCAAAGGCCGAATATTCTCGCTGATATGCGAATGCTAACACACAATAAAGGGGAGGAAAGAGCAGAAGTTCATGGGATTAGACAAAGGAGAATGAAGGAAGGGGGGATGGGAATGGAGAACACAGCAGAGCGACTCGGACACCACTTTCCGTGTACATGTGGGAACACACGACCAGTGAAAGTCCACACCATGCACAGCCAGAAGAATGGGATCCTGATCAGAATAAGTCACACTCCATGTACGGATAATACGTCAAAATGCTTTCTACAGTCATGCATATCTAAAAAGAACAAATTAAAAAAAGAAAGTCACATTCCACTTTCCCCTGCTGGCCCCGGAGGTGGGAAGGGAAGCGCTGCCGGCTGGGGTCCTCAAAGCTTAGTAGGTTTGCAAGTGACCCCAGGTAAATAAACTCAGACTACAAAGGGGAAATAAAAATAATGCTTAGCTCACCCCAAAGTATAAGTTCTGTTAATCAAGGAGATAAAATTGCTCAGCTGCTTCTCCTTCCAAATTTACATAATTCATTTAAAATGAGTATGCCTCAAAAAGGGAACAATAGAAGATTTTGTTCCACTGATTCGAGACCCATGGCTTGCTGGGTTCGAGACTGTACTAGGAGGCCTATGTGTAAAATAAGAATCCAAGGAATAGAAATGGAGGGTCTTATAGATACTGGAGCTGATTCCTCCATCATTAATTTACGACAATGGCCCAAGCACTGGCCTCTGCAAAAAGCTTCAACCAGTTTAAGAGGCTTGGGATATAATAACCTCCCAGAAAAAAGTGCAGTAATTTTAAAATGGGAGGATGATGAAGGACATAAAGGAACGTTTCAGCGTTATGTTTTACCTAACCTACCAGTTACTTTATGGGGAAGAGATATTTTACAACAAATGGGAGTACACCTTGCAACCAAACCTGCAGGTGATAAATGTGAAAATATACAGGGTAATCTTAACCCTAAAAGAAATCATTATCAAAAAGTACAGGGTAAGCTTAACCCTAAAAGAAATCATTATCATATAGGAAAAAGACATTTTTCTTCGGGGCCACTGAGAAAATAATTTTGAAAATACCATGGCTTTCTGATAAGCCAGTGTGGGTCCCTCAGTGGCCCCTATCTAAAGAGAAATTACAAGCGGCCCACCTACTAGTTCAGGAACAATTAGAAGCAGGACATATAGAACCTTCCACCTCTCCCTGGAATTCCCCCATATTTGTGATCAAGAAAAAAATCAGGAAAATGGCGATTATTACATGATCTTAGACAAATTAATAAAACCATGCAAGTCATGGGCCCTACTCAACCTGGACTTCTGAATCCTGTAGCTATTCCAAAAAGTTTCCATGTTATTAGTCTTGATATAAAGGATTGCTTCTTTTCTATTCCCCTACATCCTCTGGATGCCCCCAGGTTTGCTTTTTCAGTTCCTTCTATTAACAATAATGGCCCTGATCAGAGATATCAATGGAAGGTTTTGCCGCAGGGAATGGCTAATAGCCCCACCATATGCCAAATATATGTGGACAAGGCTATCCAACCCATTAAAAATAAATATCCAAACCTCATGTGTCTACATTACATGGATGATATTTTACTGGCCCACCCTAATCAAAAAATCTTATTTAATATATTCAGTGACGTGGTAGAAAATTAAAAAAAATACGGATTATATATAGCAGAAGAAAAAGTTCAAACCAAATCTCCCATATTATATTTAGGATTTAAAATCATGGATACTTTTGTTAGACCCCCCAAAATTTTAATAAATAAAGAACATTTAACCACCCTCAATGATTTCCAAAAACTGCTGGGAGACATTAATTGGCTCCGCCCTACACTAAACCTCACTACTGGCCAATTAAAACCTTTATTTGATATCCTTCGAGGGGACCCTGATCCATCCTCACCGCAAACACTGACTCCAGATGCTAGGAAAGCTTTAAAGTTAGTAGAAAAAGACATTGAAGGAGCTCATTGTGACAGATTTGATTTAACTCAACCGCTGATATTGATTATTATTTCTTCACAATATACACCCACAGGAGTATTTTGGCAACAAGGGCCTTTATTATGGATATATTTGCCTGTCTCTCCTAAAAGCATAATTGAGTCTTATACCTCCATGGTGGCTAAACTTATTCTACAAGGACTTAAAACTTCTACTAAAATATTTGGCATTCACCCTGCTACTATTATTACTCCCTATTCATCGTCACAGATTGAATATTTATGCTTCAACGATAATGACTGGGCTATAGCTAGATGCTCTACCTCTGCAAATTTTGATAATCGCCTTCAAGTCTCCTATACTATCTTTTTGTATTAATCATCCTATTATATTTCCACAGGTAATAAAAAAATCAACCTATTCCTAAGGCATTTAATGTATTTACAGATGGGTCCTCAAATGGTACTGCTGCAATAGTCACTACAAAAGAAAATATGACTTACATAACTGCACACAAATCAGCTCAACTAGTGGAATTAGAAGCTGTGGTAAGAGCTCTGGAAAATTTTAGAGACCAGCCCATAAACATTTTTTCAGATAGCCACTATATTGTACAAGCCGTCCCAAAATTAGAGTTAGCAGGATCAATAGCACCTCATACTCCAGCTTTTAAATTGTTTTTATCAAATACAAAAACTTTTGTGGGCAAGAAAAGAACCTCTGTTCGTAGGCCATATTAGAGCACATACTAATTTGCCTGGCCCCCTCCATGAAAGTAATCAAAAGGCTGATGAACTTACAAAAACAATATTTATACTTTCAGTGCTACAACAAGCTACTTTATTTCATTCCCAGTTTCACGTCAACAGCACCACCTTGAAATGTAGGTTTTAAAATCACAAAAGAGCAAGCCAGAACAATTGTAAAAGATTGTAAATCTTGTATGACACATTTGCCCAATCCTCATTTTGGTGTTAACCCTAGAGGATTAATGCCCAATCATTTGTGGCAGATGGATGTTACTCATGAGCCAAGCTTTGGAAAATTGCGATTTATTCATGTAACCATAGATACATGCTCAGGCATGATTTTTGCTTCCTTACATTCCGGAGAAAAAGTTAAAGATGTCACATCTCATTGTTTACAAGCTTTTGCTGCATTGGGCATCCCCAAAATGCTTAAAACAGATAATGGCCCCGCATATACGTCCTCATCTTTCAAACAGTTTTGCGCAAAATTCAACATATCCCATAAAACAGGCATCCCATACAATCCTCAGGGTCAGGGCATTATTGAAAGAGCAAACCGCACACTGAAAATTATGTTATTAAAACAAAAAGAAGGAAATTGGAAAAGTCCTAAGGACAGATTGGCAGTTGCCCTGTTTACCTTAAATTTTTTAACTTTAGACTCTAATGGTTATTCTGCTGGAGACAGACATTGGAATCCACACCAACAAACATAAACCCTTGGTTTACTGGAAGGATGTTCTTTCAGGTACATGGAAGGGTCCAGATCCAGTATTAATTTGGGGGAGAGGATCGTGTTTGTGTTTTTCCAAAACATGAATCCTCTCCAATATGGATACCATCTAGATTAATAAAGCAGGTACCACATTAAAATGATCAAGATGTAGTTGTTGAGGAATCAAGATTAATAAAAAAGGTACAAAATCAAGAAGACCAAGATGAAGATATAGAATGATTCCCTCAAAAGTGTCCTTCAAAATGTTTCACAACTCAAGAGTCATTCCTCCCGGCCGGGACGAGGAGATCTCTCTTTAGTGTGCACACAATTGTATTTTTTTTTCTTTTTATACATGTCTTTATGTCTGTACATTTGTCTACATTTCATGTTAATGTGACGTCACAAATATATGTTTGTATGTTTGTGCGTCTGTCCAGTGTGATGTCACAAAGAACAAAGCGCTTATGAAAAAAAGAATATATATATATATATATATATATATATATATATTGGATCCATATATATATATATATATATACATATATATATATATATGGATCCAAATAACTTTAATTCATTTTAGGTTAAGAGTATTCAATTTAGGTAAATAATTTTATAAATGAAGGTACTTTCAATTTTGATTATAGGTTTCCCTGGGACTTCTCTTTAGCAAACAATATGACTAGTGCTATATAACCTAATATTTTGGTGTTTTGACATAAGATTGTTTATTTGTTATTAACTTCATTTGTTTAATAGCTGATTAATTTCAATTATCTCAATAGGTAAAAAATTGCTGTGTATACAGAGACTTGAGGGTTCCGGCTAACAAATTTATTTCTCCAAAGTGCCTTTAGCTTTTCTTTAATCTATCTTTAATACAGTAAATACCCTCAGTCTTTCTTTCTTTTGTTCTCAATATGATATTTTGCCAACTTATGTTTGTGTGAGCTCAAACAACAATGTGTGTGAGCAGAAATCAACTTTAATTTTCTAATCTAATAATTCTGTTTTTTAGTTTGACAACTCGACTCTTCACTCAGTGCTGAAATAACACTGCCTTTCCTTTAATAATTGATGCTTGAGTTTCTAGGTAGCGGGCCCTGAAGATTTGCCGGTGGCATTGTCTAGACATAAAAAAGACGGCTGCTGCTACAGCTGCAGGGAACGCGGTCACCACAAGCATCCCTGCTGCTCAAGCATCAAACAACCTCACCAACAGTGTGGCCTCTGCTCTACATACATGGGACCTCCTACATCAACGTGTTATAACAAATGGACATTTTGATCTTTCATTGTTTGGGACTTTACGGGACAATGCCTTGCAGACATTTGTCCAGAGAATTCAGTGTGTTACTTGATGAAACTTAGGGCAGCTAATTTGTTTAAACAATTTGATATGCTATACAATTTGGCTCGTCACCAAAAGGCTTGTTGCCTTAAAGCCGCACCATCTCCTCACAATTGGACGACTGTTAGTCATCATACACAGTCGATCCTAAAGGGCTCCATTGGATGGCTGGTTAGCCAATGACGGGTAAGATCCCCAGAGGGGGACAACCTAAGACAGGCACAGTCGCACGGGACAGTCTCATGTGGCCGACATATCAACCTAAGACAGGAGTCAAGGGCACAGCCTTAATTATCCGATGACGGGTAAGAATGTTGGTTGCACATAGACGTCCTAGAGCATTACCTCTTTTAAAACAAAAGGGGGGAAATGCAGGAGCCCTGTTTGGGGAGATGGCTTAAATTGCGGTTGACTACGGGCTTTGGACATGTTTGGGCATTGGCGCCTTCCGTAGTCTCACGGGACTTGGCCCGGGATCTTGCGAGACTTGGCCGGAGATCTAGAGGGACTTGAGAGAGATTGCGGATGAGGTCTGCGCCATTTTGGAGGTTAGAGGAGCGTGGACGGCGTGTCGGGGTGTAGTTAGATCCAGGGAGAAGAGTTATCAGAATAAAGGGCTGTTTGTTTCCAGTTCGTCTCTAAACTTCTTCCCGCGGCTTCTTTGCTCCAAGCGGCCATCGCTTCAGGCGGCAACATGTATCTATTTGTAACTGTGGCTGGTTATAATTACTGCTGGTTGTAATGGTAGCTGGCTGTAACTGTGGCTGGTTATAGTTACCACTGGCTGTAACTGGCTGGCTGTAGCTGTGGCTGGCTGTCATCGCAGTGTGACACCTGTCAAGTAGCTGACCTCCCTGCTGGCCCCAACCTGGAATGCAGTGGTCATCAGCAGCTGTTTGAAGGTCATACTCAGGAGGCAGCTGCTCTGCGTCGTGGCTGACCTGGTCAGGATCAAGGCCATACACTCTGCCAGTCAGCAGCATGGTGCTGAAAATGAGCTTTCTGGGTGGGAGGCAGTGGGCTCCCTCCAAGCATGGCACTGACTCTGGAGGATCTGGACTGGGGATGCCACCCTGGGAATAGCTTCTCCCTGATCCTCAGCCCTCATCCCTCAGCCTTGGGTACAGAGGAAAGGTACCCTCAGCCCTCAGCCTACCACTAACCACTAATAGTTATAGGTATCTACCAAAACCAGGTGGAGTTGGTCATGAGCAAGTTGACGTGGGCTCGTCTTCAAAGCTGCTTACTTGAAGGAGCCCTAATTAGGAAGGGCTGTTGTAGCTAGCTGGAAGCCATAAGTTCCACACCTGATATGTATGTGACGCACCTGTAGGCACCCGCAAACCTGAAGGTATATAACCGGGTGAAAGCGGTCCGAGTTAGGAGAACGAATTCATTCGGTCAGTCGGGCAGTCACTCGGTCGGTCAGAAGAATCAGAGCGGCCAGAACGTAGGCAGAGCGGTTACAGAAGAGAAACCAGATAGAAGAAGTAATGACTGGCCAGAGTTAGGCCGAGGCTCCAGAGGACTGGTCAGAGTAAGGCCGAGGCTCCGAGGAAGACAGAAGACAGAAGACAGAAGAAGGAAGAAAGAAGAGAGAAGAAAGAAGCTCTAGTCTTTCTCTAAGCTAAGCTCTACAAGAAGAAAAGCTCGCTTTAATCTTTCTCTCTAAAATCTTTCTTTCCCTCTCTAAGCTTTCTCTAAGAAAGTAGAAGTAAAAGTAGTAAAAGCTTAACTCTGCCTCCGAGAATTTTCCTCCCGTGGCGGCGCCGTGGCTGGCCGTGACAGGCAGCTTACACTTACTAGGCAAGGGACCTTGTGCAAATTCTGCAACATCTCCAGGCCTCAGATCCACCAGCCCCAGAAATGAGGGTGACATTCAAATCAGCCAGAGGAAGTTTCTGGGAGGAGTGCAGGAGCTAACACTTGGTTGCAGAGTCTCCCCGGTGCCTGGCACATGAATGGTGCTGGAGTCATGGCTGCTGTTGGGCCACTACTGCCACCGTGCTCCTCGTCACCTCCGCTTAGGTAACAGGCACACACCCAGCTGCCTTGAGGCAGTTTCCTATTCCTGGAGAGTCATGTGTGATTCCTTAGCTCTGTCCCTCCTCAGCTGGGCGAATGGACCGTCTCCTCTCTTGGTGATGCACCAAAGACACAAATGTGAGAAGAATTAGGACAAGCCAGATGCGGCTCCTGGTGATTCCACATGGGGAAGGTAAGAAGAACGCGAGGCTTCAAGCACCAGGAGACAGTGGACTGCAAACCAGACACTGAAAGAAGCAATGAGGCCTGACGCACGTCAGACAGGAGGAAGGTCCACTGCTCCCCGGCCACCTGGGAGAAACACGTCCTGTCTCTCAGGTCCTGAGATGGTCCCAGATGTCCATCTGATCACACGACCCCTGAGCCCATGTGCAAGGACTCCTCCGGGGTCCAGTGGCCACCACTCCTCCAGCAACGGACAGAACACAGGCAACCTGAACCTCTCCACTGACCATGACTGCACAGGGAGCTCCCCAGGGGCCATCCAGTGCCCCTCTCTGTGTGCCCTTTCCCCTTGCTGTGGGACTCCAGGCACTTATGCTCCTGTCTCTGAGCAGACGATGTGGATAGGCTCCCATTTCCACCTGTTCCCAACCCGGAACTCCCTGGGAGAAACGCAAGCATATCCCTAAAGAGGATGGAGAAGACTCAATGAGTGACAGGGAAAGAAGCAGGAAGGCCAAGAGGGGAGAGAGGGGCTCCCTGAAGCAAGGCCACGGCAGTGACGTAGGTTCTGTGACTTGTCACCTGTGCTGCACACTTTGGCAGCACCAAAGAGAAGGATGGAGAAGTGTTGTCCCAAGCACCAGGGACCCCAGCCCCCGACAGGAGCTCAATCTGCAGGACAGACATCGAGTGGCGCTTTGAACAGGAAACAAACAGCAATGTGTCCGTCTAGGATCATTAGAGACCCAGCCTCCCGGAAGTGCAAAAAGGCCCCTGCGGACAGGGCTGGCTCCAGCTGAACGCAGGGCTCACTGGCCCTTCACCTCCCAGATGGGGAGAGGGGCAGAACTCCCACCAAGGTGCTCAGCGGGAGGGGACCAGCCATTTCACATGGCTGCCACAGCACCTGGATGGCGCATTGATACCACGAGGCGTTGCCCAGATCCCTGGCCCATGACCACGGTCACCAGCGACTGCTGAGGGCGTCCACACTCTTCCCTGCACCTGGCAGGAACGTGCCTTTCAACTGTGGTGAGCGTCCTGTCTCGGGGGACGAGATGGCCTCTGTGCCCAGCACCTGGTGATCGTCCTGTCTCGGGGGACTGATGGCCTCTGTGCCCAGCACTGATCTGGTAGCATCCTGTCTCGGGGGACGAGATGGCGGCGTGTGCCCAGCACTGATCTGGTGAGCGTCCTGTCTCGGGGGACGTGATGGCGGCGTGTGCCCAGCACTGATCTGGTGAGCGTCCTGTCTCGGGGGACGAGATGGCCTCTGTGCCCAGCACTGATCTGGTAGCATCCTGTCTCGGGGGACGTGATGGCGGTGTGTGCCCGCACTGATCTGGTGATCGTCCTGTGCCCGGCGTGTGCCCAGCACTGATCTGGTGAGCGTCTGATCTGGTAGCGTCCTGTCTCAGGGGACGAGATGGCGGCGTGTGATCTGGTGAGCGTCCTGTCTCAGGGGACGAGATGGCGGCGTGTGCCCAGCACTGATCTGGTGAGCGTCCTGTCTCAGGGGACGTGATGGCAGCGTGTGCCCAGCACTGATCTGGTGATCGTCCTGTCTCGGGGGACGTGATGGCCTCTGTGCCCAGCACTGATCTGGTGTGAGCGTCCTGTCTCGGGGGACGTGATGGCCTCTGTGCCCAGCACTGATCTGGTGATCGTCCTGTCTCGGGGGACGTGATGGCCTCTGTGCCCAGCACTGATCTGGTGATCGTCCTGTCTCGGGGGACGTGATGGCCTCTGTGCCCAGCACTGATCTGGTGAGCGTCCTGTCTCGGGGGACGTGATGGCGGCGTGTGCCCAGCACTGATCTGGTGATCGTCCTGTCTCGGGGGACTGATGGCGGCGTGTGCCCAGCACTGATCTGGTAGCGTCCTGTCTCGGGGGACGTGATGGCCTGTCTGTGCCCAGCACTGATCTGGTGAGCGTCCTGTCTCGGGGGACGTGATGGCCTCTGTGCCCAGCACTGATCTGGTGAGCGTCCTGTCTCGGGGGACGTGATGGCCTGTGTGCCCAGCACTGATCTGGTGATCGTCCTGTCTCGGGGGACGTGATGGCCTCTGTGCCCAGCACTGATCTGGTGAGCGTCCTGTCTCAGGGGACGTGATGGCGGCGTGTGCCCAGGATCGTCCTGTCTCGGGGGACGTGATGGCGGTGGCCTCTGTGCCCAGCACTGATCTGGTGAGCGTCCTGTCTCGGGGGACGTGATGGCGTGATGGCTCTGTGCCCAGCACTGATCTGGTAGCGTCCTGTCTCGGGGGACGAGATGGCGGCATGTGCCCAGCACTGATCTGGTGATCGTCCTGGGGACGTGATGGCCCTGTGCCCAGCACTGATCTGGTGTGAGCGTCCTGTCTCGGGGGACGTGATGGCGGCGTGTGCCCAGCACTGATCTGGTGAGCGTCCTGTCTCGGGGGACGAGATGGCCTCTGTGCCCAGCACTGATCTGGTGAGCGTCCTGTCTCGGGGGACGTGATGGCGGCGTGTGCACTGATCTGGTGAGCGTCCTGTCTCGGGGGGTGAGCGGCGTGTGCCCAGCACTGATCTTGGCGGTCTCGGGGGACGTGATGGCGGCGTGTGCCCAGCACTGATCTGGTGAGCGTCCTGTCTCAAGATGGGGGGACGAGATGGCCTCTGTGCCCAGCACTGATCTGGTGAGCGTCCTGTCTCGGGGGACGTGATGGCGGCGAGTCGTGTGCCCAGCACTGATCTGGTGAGCGTCCTGTCTCGGGGGACGAGATGGCGGCGTGTGCCCAGCACTGATCTGGTGAGCGTCCTGTCTGGGGGACGAGATGGCGGCGTGTGCCAGCAGATCTGGTGACTGATCCTCGGGGGACGTGATGGCGGCGTGTGCCCAACACTGATCTGGTGAGCGTCCTGTCTCAGGGGACGAGATGGCCTCTGTGCCCAGCACTGATCTGGTGAGCGTCCTGTCTCGGGGGACGTGATGGCGGCGTGTGCCCGGCACTGATCTGGTAGCGTCCTGTCTTGGGGGACGAGATGGCGGCGTGTGCCCAGCACTGATCTGGTGAGCGTCCTGTCTCGGGGGACGTGATGGCGGCGTGTGCCCGGCACTGATCTGGTAGCGTCCTGTCTCAGGGGACGTGATGGCGGTGTGTGCCCGGCACTGATCTGGTGAGCGTCCTGTCTTGGGGGACGAGATGGCCTCTGTGCCCAGCACTTATCTGGTGAGTGTCCTGTCTCGGGGGACGAGATGGCGGCGTGTGCCCGGCACTGATTTGTGCGTTGCCAAGACTGTTCCTGGAGGGAGCCACACAGAGCCTTGCACTCTTGTCTGGAAAACCCAAATAACACCCAAACCGAGCTCTGTCTCCCTAAAGACAAGCGATGGACTAGCTGTGACAAAGGGCAAGAATGTTAGTGCCAAGAGACCAGGTCTTCCTCCCTGCAGGTGTGACTCTGGGCGAGCCTCTGCACACCCGCTTCCTGTTTCCTCATCTGTGGGCTGGGTGACCGCAGTGCCTTGGTGAGGTCCAAGGGCGAGGTGCGTCCCCACCTGAGGAGCAGGCATGCTGGTGCCGGGCACTGCAGAACGGCAGCCTTGCTGTCACCATCAGGCTGTCCTCCTCCTTCTTAGTCACCGCACGCACATTGCTCGTGTCTCCTAGACAATGCTCCGAGTGTGTCCTTCCTCTCCCTCCCACACGCACCACCCTTCTCCAGGCGACGCTGAGAGCCGGCCTCACTGTTCCCTCTTCTCCTTGAACACCGTCTGCACCCACTGCTGGGCCAGCCTCTGAGGCCTCCCCTGCTCACCTGCGATGGCTCCAGCGCCAGCAGCAGTGGCTCCTCCCGCGGGAGCACCGGAGAGTCACCTGGAGAACAGGCTCTGTTTGGGCCCACCCAGAGCTCCTGATGCGAGGTGAGGCTGGAGAATTCACCCCTTGGGCCAGGAGCGTGCAGGACCACAGGTGTTCCCAGCCTCTTCTCCTGGCTTCCGGTCCTCCCTCCCTGGCCTCCCTCCAGTCCTCCTCCAGCGTCTCCTGCCTGTCCTGGGCCTCCTGAGAACCTGCACCAGCTTGAAACGCCTCTGATACCTGGGGAGACTCGCTCCTCCCCAGACCTCCGACGCCACTCTAGCCTGTCTGCTTCCTTTCCTCCTCACCGCGGAATCACAAGATGGAGGCATTTTTAAACCATGTTAGAGAGTTTTTAATTTGCTTTGCTCCACTTTAAAAGTGGAAAACCTGACCTCGTGGAAATTGGAAGACGTCTTCAACTTCTCACAGCTAGTAAGTGGCAGAGCTAGGACAGCAGATTCCCATGGTTCCTGGAGTTCCCCATTCGGTCCCCAGGGAACAGCCTCCTAGAGGCAGGGCGCGGCACACGCCTTGGCCTCCACAGAGCATCTCAGCAGTGGGAAGTGCTGATGTTGCTTTAGCTGCTGGGGCAGAGAGAAGCCAGCAGGGCTCGGGTTTGTGTTCCAACTCCTTACAGCAGGGTGACCTGGGCAGGTCCCCTCATTTTAAGTCCTCATTTCCTGGGTAAAATGGCAATAATAGAGTTCCAACCTCACAGACGTGTTGTGAGGCTGAGGAAGACAAAGCACTCAGGTGTTAGAACAGGTTCAGTGCACAGAAAGTCCAACACGAGCCACCTCCCATTGCTGTCATCCCCATGGTGGCACTGCGTAGACCGTGGTAAACAGGTAGCTGCTGAGCAGATGTGTGGGAGGGACGAGTAGGACTGCAGAGGATGGAGGGGGGGTTGTGTGGGATAGGAGGGGGTGCAGTGGGATGGGATTGGGTGGGATAGGATGGGGTGGGACGGGGTGGGACAGAGTCCACAAAGATCCGGTTGGCATTCAAGATGAGCTCCTTCCAGGACGCCCCCCCCCCTCCTGACCATGCGGCTAGTTCTGAAAGCATCGAGAAGCTATGCTGCTGCGCTTCACTGGGGACCGGAGGTGGAGCACGGAGGAGTGAGTTGGAGGCTTCTGCAGCTGCCCGGGGCTCTCGGGCACGTTGCAGCATCACCCCGTGAGGCTTTTAAAATAGCATTGTCGTTCCCAAGCTAAGGGTTCCCGTGGAAATCGAGACATTCCCATGCTTCCTTGGCCTGTCTCTGACCTCCTCCTCTGGGGTGGGAGGGGTCGGGGTCACACAGGCAGGACAGAGACGGCTCACTTCCCGCTGACCTTCAGTCCCTCTTATTCAGAATGTCATTGGCAGGATTTCTAAACTCTGGGAGACTCAATCTGAAAGCTAGATAATGAATAGTGGGAAAATGGTCCTCTGGTTGAGGCAGACAGACACCATGGCTGTTTTGAGTCCCAAAGGCGGATGGTCAGGGGAAATTCCCGTGAGAGCCTCTCCGGACGCTGTCCTCCCACAGCCCCGGGGCGTCGCCACATCTCGCGCTCAGTGGCCAGGAGGGACTTCAGGACTCAGGGCTTCTTGTAGGTGGGCCTTGGTTTACCTTGTTTCATACACGACAAAAGAAAAGCGTCCAGAGCAAGGCAGGCATTGGAGGAGGAGGGGGTGGGGAGGAGCGTGAGCTGGCGGGTCTCGGTGAGCACACACGGAGCCCGTCGGTCATGGCGTCCAGCCCCCAGGGCCTCATGTGAGATGTCCCATTGCAGAAGCAGATTCATGCCACCAACATGTGGGTTGGCATGTGTCTTTGCCAAGTGCCTAAAAGGGCATGCTCAGCAAACCGGTGACGACACAATGAGGATAAGAGCACCATTCTGTCACGTAGAATTAGGTCCCAGAATGTCCCCCACCAAAGGCCCTGCTCTCGAGAGCTCCGCCTCACTTCTGTACTGATCTGCTTGTAAGACCCGAGCACAGCCCTCACTGCTTGCCACGCGGTCCTGGGAACCATGGGGATGTTTCCCAACCAGGAGAAACCTGCCTGCTCGTCACTGCCACTCTCTCAGGCACGGCAGGCACGCTGGGCTGCGGAGAGCCGGGTGGGTGGGCACCTGCGGATGACCCGGCCTGGGGAGCGCACTGGCTGCACTGGCAAAGCTGTGAGGTCGGCGACGCCTGCCCTGCACTTCTTAATGAGAATCAAATCAGAGAACATCAAATACCAAAGTTGAATCTGAGAAAAATAGGATGAGAAGTGCTGCTTACTGGAAGAGTGAGTTTTAAAATTCTGGGATAGCTGAAAGCATGCAGAACTAGTTTCTCCCTGGGGAGAACTAGGAAGCGCTTCCTGGGCAGGCAGGTATCTGGGGATGTCTGATTTGGCTGAGACCCTGCGTGCCACGAAAGAAGAGGGCATTTGCACCCAAGGCCTCCTCCCTGCTCTGCAGGATTCCTCCCAAAGTGCAATAGGAAGTCCACAGTTTTCTAAAATACTTCCTGGGGATTTTAAAGAGGCTCTCAAGGTCCACGCATGTGTGTGAGGACCACATTCCTGGAAACTCCTCCCCAGCTTTCTGAGACCACCCCTCCTGCTTCTCCAGCCAGCGGGGCGGCCGGCCCGGTGGCCCTCACACAGCGGGTAAGACTGGGAGCTGCCCGCATGTGTGGTCCCTGGACAGGGGCTGCTGAGCCTAGACCAGGCTTTGAGTGGGAGCAGAGGGCAGGAGTCAGGCAGAGGGCACCAGTGCCACCAGTGGACACCCAGGTCTCACCAGTGCCCTGGCTGGCACCAGCCCGTGGCCGAGCACCAGCCTCAGGCTGAGCCCCCTCGAGGGCCACTGAGGCAAGTGCAGAGAGGATCTCATGTCTCCAGGAGCAAGTCGCAACTGCAGGCGCTTGTTTGATATCAAACACACCAAGGAACAAGACCTGGGAACTCAGGGACAGTGCCAGAACAGCCCAGAAAAAAAGGGAAGAACAGTGGCTTCCGAGAGAAAACCAGGAAGCCGAACCTTGAAAAGACCAGGCCTGCACCAAGAAGGTCCGCCTTCCCCAACGGCCCTGGCTGGACACCCAGGTCTCGGTGTCTGGACAGGAAGGGGCTTTGCAGAGGTGTCAAGTGGGGGTCTGCAGTGGGGGTCATGCTGGGCTTTCTCGTGGGTGCCTGTGGTCACAGGGTCATGATGGGCAAGGCGGGAGGGCCAGGGTCATGTGACGAGAAGCAGGAGTACTGGAAGATGCTGCCGCTGCTGTGCGGACGGAGGGCGGAGCTGTGGGCTGGGCGTGGCCTCCGACGTGAGGAGAGGCAAGGGCCTCCTTCCTCCCTCAGCCTCCAAGGGGGGTGGACCTGCCTGTGGTGCTGGCCTCCTCCCAGGGACCGCCAGCACTGTCTGAGAATGACCACGGCAGCAGGGCAAGCTGACCCCAGGAGCACCGGCCTGTGCCCCTCAGAGAGGCCATGTGGACACCCAAACCCACGCTCTGCCTTGCCTCCCCCGTTGCCTCTCCCGTGTGGACCTCTGTGCCCTTTGCCCCTGGCCGGATGGTCTGCTCCCAGCCTGTGGCCTCCTCCCCGGCCCAGCTGGGTCCGCTGTTGCTCCTCTGTCCCAGGCCCAAGAGCTTCAACCAGACAGTGTCTCATGGACTCCATTACACAGGTGTGCACACAGCCTGGGTTTTATACGTGTGCACGCGCGTGTGCGTCTGAATTACTCCCTAGGGCCTTGCATACAGAAAGTGCAGCTGGTTTTTTGGTCCTGGGGATAAAACCCACGGCCCAGCAGTGCTGGCAAGCACTCTGCCATGCGCGCACCCTGGACCTTGGTATTTTACTTTGAGACAGGCCCTCACTAAGTTGCCCAGGCTGGCCTGGAACTTGCTGTCCTCCTGTCTCAGCCTCCTGAGTCACAGGCGTGGCCACCACTTGTGGCTCAGAGCTTTTAAAAATATCAGACTAATAACTAGTGACATGTAAGCATCAATTTACCAACTCTAAAATCATCCAGGAAGGTCAGGGCAAGGGATTCGGAGGCGACACTGGCCAACGAGCTCTGAAAGAGGCCAGAGTTCAGGACATGTGCAGGACTTTCTTCCGGAGGAGCCTCCCTCCAGGTGACTGCATTGCCAGCTCCCACTCTCCTCAGCCCCGCCACGGGGTCCTCTGTGACTCCCCCTCTGGGTCCTCGCAGTGGGCCCTCTCCCCTTGGTCCTGTTCTGAGCCTGCTGTGCAGCTCTGAGGGGAGGTGGAGTTGGCTGCCTGCTCTGGGCCAGGCCCGGGGTGGAGGCAAGGCCCTTCCGGGGCAGGCAGAGAGGAAGAGCACCCCGCTGCCCGCTGACGGGGCCATCAGCACCTCGCCTGATGCTCCCAGCTGTCCTGTGCCTGGGCGGACACAGACCCGGTGGAGCCAGATGATATGCCCAAGTTCACACAGTGAGAGGCAACGGCAGGATTCAGCCCAGTCTGGCGCCAGGGCTGGCTCTTGATAACTGCCCACACTGCCGGGTTCTCAGACGGTCGAGTGGCAGCTAAACACATCTGGCGCACAGAAGTGGGGGACAAGGACAGCCTTGAAGGCTGCAGCGCAGTCATCAAAGCCAACGCGCTGTGAACAGGAGCGTGGATGCCTTGACACTGAGGCACAGCAGTGTGGGCCTACAGCCGGGTCCTCGGGTGAGACCTCGTCGGGGAAGTGGAACGAAGGTGGCCTGTGTGCCCAGAGGCTCCTCCTCAGCCCCAGTCCTACCAGCCACGTGGCCCGGCACGTCACCACAGCAGTGCAGACCTGCCTGCCATTGTGGAAGAGGGACAGGCTGTCTTGGTGCCCAGCTGGGTGTGAACTGTGGGGTACACTCGCCCCGTGTGAGTGCGCGGGCCATCAGCTCCCCCCATCCCTGTTGCCCCTTGTGACTGCAGTGGGCCATGCCCTCTCCCTGGGGGACGCGGGTGGGTGGTTGCTCCTTCCCCTGCCCCGAGTGGCCGTGAGGAGGGGCCTGCTCCCTGACACCCCTCCCCGTGGCTGTCCCACCATCCGCACTCACACCTCAGCACACTGCAAGCGTCCGGCCCTGACTGGCCCGGCAGGAGCACAGGCAGGACTGTGGTCAGTGGACCTGGACAGTGACGGTGTGGTGGGGGGCAGTTTTCTAAAGTAAAGGATTTCTGAGCCCTCTGGTGAGAATTTTGAGAAAACCCAACTTTCGCTTTCCCCAGGGCCACCAGCTACAACAGGAAGAGCGTGGCCGTGTAGCCCCCAGGACAGCCACCAGGGGTGCTGGAAGAGACCCACACCTGCTGGTGTCCACTGATCCTACCATCAAGCGCTGTGAGAGTGGCTGCCGCCCGCTGGGCCACTCTTTTCTGCAGTAGTTAAAGAGGCAGTGCCGGGCAGACCTCCGCTGCAGACCAGCAGAGGTGGGTCTGTGCGAGCTTTAACTTTAACTGCCAACCTGGGAGCTGCTGGCAAAGGGAAAATTCACCCAGACAACAAAAATACCTCTGGCCTCCAAGAGGTAGTCAGAGTGGAGTGGCGAAGCCAAGCGAGAGCCAGGGCTCCAGGGGAGGGGCTGCTGTGGGTTCGTCACATCCACTGCTTGCTCCTGAGCAACTCGAGGTGCAGGTGAGAGCAGCAGACTGATTGCCACAGGATGGGAGAGGCCAGAGCAGAACCAGACTCTTCTCAACAAGATGGAAATGTTCAAAGTGTTACTGAGAAACGAGGTGGGCCAGGGCAACACCGGGCCAAACAAAGAGGAGGGAGGACAGGAAGAACCCAAGGTCCGTCGATGGCTAGAAGCCAGTCCTGTATGACACCCAGAGGGCTGGGGACAAGAAGCCCTGTGATCTTCCCACATTAGAGGGCCCCATGCAGGCCCCTCTGTTTCCCCAGGTTGGAGGAAAAGCCAGGAGACGGTAACTATGAACAGAGACCTGACCTGCAAAACTGCCTAAAGCAAAAGTCGGCCCAGATCAGAAGGAGCCAGGCCCTGGGCTCGGCCTCTGCAGGGGACCCAAAGCTTCCGTATGAGGGGGTACCATGATCAGGGGGTGCAGAGGAAGTTTCGGGATTCCTCGTGGTGTTAGAGCCCCCTGCAAGGCACGTGAGGATTGCAAGGTTGACAGGACTCCAGAGCTGGACTTTGAACAGGCTCTGTGAAGTGCTCACGGGTTTGATGTTGCACGATATCATATGCAACCGGGGCCTGTTTCCACGCCTGACTATAAAACCAAAGACACTGACATGTGACCCCAAGCCTGCTGAGTGAACACGCTATGTGGAGTCCACAGCACTGTCCGGGCAGCTGCGTGCAGGAGCAGCTGGAGTGCTGGTGAGGACTCCGCCTGCCGGCACCCCTGAGATGTGCAGGAGGAAGATGTCCAGACTCAGCCCAGGTCTGCCTTGCTGCAGACTCTATAGCCACCATTTCATGCCCCTTGGGGCTTCTGGCAGGAGCCCAGGGCCTCCCACCAGTGCTGCCGTGACGGTGGACTAGAGGATTCCCTCAGAGGGGCAAGACCTAGCTTGCCACAGGACGTTAGTGGAAACTGTTTCTCTAACCTCAGACACGAAGGAGCTCGAGCCTGGAGCACCAGGTCTTGGCCATGTGCAAGCCTCGTGGCGGCTGCGCAGAGCAGGGCCTTTGGAGCGGGGGTGGGGGGCGGCTTGTACAGAGTCGTGCTTGCAGGGGGCAGGGAGGAGATGGACCCCCAGAGCCTGTCCCCAGAGCTATTCTGGAACGGCGTGAAAGCTGCAGATTCTGCCGTCACCTGGACAGTGCCCATGAGCACGCGACTGGCAACAGAGTGATGCTGTGCTAGTGGACAGCACTTCCGAGATGAAGGGACAGTGTCCAGCTGGGGGTGCCACCCCAGCCAAAGAGGGGAGAGCAGCTGATCCCGGAGGTGGGCCTGGCCTTCCCGGCCGTGGTGGGAGACCCGCGCAGTGGGACAGCTGCTGTGCTCCGTTTCCACTGACTCAGGGAGAGTGGCCACAGACCCAGCCGTGTGGGCAGGCAGAAGGGCTGTGGCCACTGAGCCTGTCAAAGGCACACCCACAGCAGATGTCCCATCTAATGAGGGGGTCTCCATTGTGGGAATTCGATGGGCACATTGAAGTAGGACCTGCCATCAGCAGAACATCCCGGGTCTGGAAGGAGATGTCCCTGTCCTCGCTTGGGGTGGCCACTGGGTTCATGAACTGGTAGACATGGTCCGCAGCAAGGCAGACCAGGGCTGAGTGTGGACATCGTCCTCCTGCACATTCAAAGGTACAGCCTGCCCGAAAGGACTGCTCTGCCCCGGGGGGCTCTGCACACAACCGGAGGGAGCCGGAGCTGGAGCCTTGGGGTGCAGGCATCGCACAGGAACAGACCCCGACTCTGGGCTTCGCTCTCCAGGCCGAGGCGCTGGTGTCAGAGTCCCCTGAGGAGTGGGAAGGCACCACACAGGTTGTAAGGCTGGCTGTCCCTTCAGAGCAGGAGCTGAGTTTGCAACCCTAACCCCGACTGGCAGAGACCATCTTCGGAGTGATGATTTGATAGAGACACGGAACGGGAGTTAGAACCTGGGCTGTCTAGAGGGGAGGAGTGGAGGCAGGAGAGGACATGGGCTGTCTAGAGGCGGGGAGTGGAGGCAGGACAGGACAGGCTGGGTCCGGCCTTCCTGGGCTGAGCCCTGGGGCTACTGAAGCGGAGGCCACAGGACACGCCCACTCTGCTGGTGGATCTAGGAAGGAGGGCGGAGGATGGTTCCCGGCACGATGCTGTTCCCTTTCTTTTCCACATCACCCACCTTACTTCCCGTCACTAGACGTCTTAGTCATAGGATGAGGGCTGCCACTACAGGCCTGGGAGGAGGGAGATTCCTAAGGGCCTGGGGCCCTGTGCCTTCTCCTCTCCCAGTGCCCTATATTGTGAAGTGGCAAAAGTCGCCCTCATTCAGCACCTGGGCAAAGCCACTGGCCACTGCAGGAGCAGGGTGATGCAGGAGGTGCCTGGGACTGTGGCAGAGGCCACAGAGTGGGCAGAACTAACGCCACCCCCTGGGTGGAGATGGGGTGTAGGTGAAGGGAAGAGGCTGAGGCACAGGGAGGAGGAAGCAGGTGTGGAGGGGAAGCCTGACACCAGCTGAACGCGTGCAAGGCCAGGCCAGGGCAAGGGCCCTTGCAGCCCCCAGCCTCTCCTCTGACCCCACGGGTGGGAGAGCGCAGGTGGGAGTCCCTCTGCCTGAGGAGGTCTCCACACAACGCGGCTCGCTGAACAGTTGGAAGAGGAAGGGGACGCCGACAAAGAGCCCACACTTATGGACTGACAATCCACTGTTGGGGTTCAGCCAGCCAGAGCCCCGGGGCGGGACTGCAGCACACGAGAAACGCGTACGTGTCCTCTGTCCCAGATTCCTAACAGAGCTCCTAGCTCACCACAGCCTCCTGAGCCTGGAGGACTCTAACACCTGGGTTTCCTGGTCCTGTCCTAACTCACCACACCCCGTGGGGCATCAGGTCCCCACTCTCCACTGCACCTGGGGCAAACCTAGGTATGCACATGCAGTTCCACACATGCGTGGCAGCTGGCTCTGACCGTGGGCTGCGCAGGCCCTGGGGGCTCTCGTGGCCTCGTGGCCTCCCTCAAGAGCTCGAGCCCAGCTCCACAGGCTCCAGTGCCACACCCGCTCCCTAGGCCTGGGGCCCCAAGGGTTGCACATTGTTCCACACCGCCCCTTCCGCCAGACTTTCAGAGAAAAGCAAGGGAACAAATGTCCCTTGGCTTGTCCCCCTGGTCACACGTGCTGGGTGCATCCGCACTGTACAGAGCCAGGAATCCACGCATCACCTGCTCGGCTGGAGACCAGGGTCTCGAGGGCAAAGCGGCTGCCCGGGGACAGGACCCAGAAACCAGCAGCAGGTCTGCTAGCAGGCCACCAGCAGGCCTCCACGTGACAGGGACAGCATGTCCACTGGCTACTCCATGTCCAGGGCCTGACGCAGGGTATGATTCAGAGCTTTCCCTTAGAAGCCGACCTGTTTGCAAAGCAAATGGCTACCCTACCTATTTCATGTGGGTTCTCGTGTGCCCGCAGTGAGCAGGCCACCTGTCCCCTTCAGGTGCTTGGAGAGGGAGAGGGAAGGGCAGGAGCTCGTGGGTGCAGGAGCTGAGAGCCAGGGAGGCGAGGCGGGTGCCTCCGAGAACAGTCCTAGAGCGGCTCCCTGGGCGCCTGCTAACAGCTACCCAGCGCAGCTCCGCCCCTGCAGAGCATCCTGCTCAGGCTGCGTGCATCTAGAAATGCGGTTCTGCTCGCGGAGGTCGTGAAGCACACGCAGCGGCACGTGTGACTTCAGGACTCTACACTTCAGTGCATCAGCAAGCTCGTTGCTCCCTAGCTGTCGTCTGACGCCCTGAGGACGCTCATCCTGGAGCATGAGGGTTTACTGGATCCACAGATCCCCGCCCGCCCGGACCCCAGGGTGAGACCCAGCACCGCACACGAAGCCCACGAGTGGGGCGACCTGGTGTGTGCGGCCCGGGATCGCGGGTCTGGCCTGCGGGGCAAGCACTCTACCAGGAGCATCGCCCACCCAGGGAGTGCTGATGGCGACAGGGATCAGACACAGCACGGTGGGGACCACTGGAGGGGCACTCCCTCACGGGTCTCGGGAAACTAAGCCTACTTACAAGAATACGAAGGCAGAACAATGGCAAGCCAACTCCGGGCCAGCCACGGAGACTCGCTGGAGGCCAAGGAGTATGCCTGGGGCCAGGGGCCCGAAGACTGAGGCTGCGGGTTCTGGGGCAGCAGAGGGGGGCCGAGCTGGGCCGAGCGCCTCAGGACACAGGCAAGGCAAGCTGGGCCTCCTGGGGGCAGAGGAGGATGCCGGCTCCAGCTCTCTCCAGGTGCTGCGCCCCAGCTCCGCCCCTGAGCCCACTCCAGGGGCTTTGCCAAGAGCAGGTCGGGGCAGCCATGAACAGCAGCAGCTCAGGGCCGCAGCGAGTCCCTGGGCGACAGCAATGCCCTAGCTGCATCTGACCCTGGGACTTAACTGCTCCCAGCCCCTCTTGTGTGCAGGGCATTGACTATCTGCTGTTGACCTCAGTGAACATGCCCCCTCGGCCTCATTCAAATCTCCACAGAGCCTGTGGAAGCAAGCACCAGGCCGTGTTACCCCCCGAGAAATCAGTCTGACGTTGTGGCTAGGGTGGAAGTCATCCCAAAGAAGACCGGGCTCATAAAGAGACAGAAGTTCTAGGTGGCCTCTTCTCAGCTACATTGCCATGGCTGCTGGGCAGACTGCAAGTGCCACTTTCCTTTGGTAATACAGATCAAACTGAAGTGAGTCAAATCCATCCCTGACATTGGAAGAAACGCCCCTTCCTCTCTGCAGCACGCAGGACTGTTAGGTGGGATTTTCCAGTGAGATACTTGCTCTGCTTCTGTTCACTTTAGACACTTGGGACTTCCTCCAGGGCACTGTCCAGCCCCAGGACAACCAGCTCCGTTTATCCAGGGATGTTGGCTGGGCAACCCCTGCCTCCACAGCTGCTTCTGCCCAGCAATCCAGCTACTTCTATCTGATGCAGTCAAAGGACAGAGAAGGCAGAGAAGGCCCTTTTCCCCTGCGGCCTCCTCTCCCTGTCCTTAGGAAGGTGGCATCTGCACACCCAGACCCTGAGCACACAGAGAAGGCCCTCTGCCCCTGTCCCCTCCTCTCCCTGTCCTTTTGATGGTTCCCATCTGCACACCCAGACCCCTTCTGAGCACGTCTCCTCAGGAACTCCCTCAGTCCCCGGAGCCAGCCTGTGGCAGACTCAGCATCCGCGTTTTGCAGATAAGGAAACTGAGGTAGGGAGCTTAACTACACTGGCCAGAGGCTCAGCTGGTGCGCACGAGGCAGGGCGCGCCCAGCAGCTTGCTGGTGGCCTCTGCATTCTGAGCCTTGCTTCCTCACTCTGCACAAGCCTCTCTGTGACAGGCTGCGGGGAGGAAGGCTGCTCTGGGTCCTAAGGGAGGCGTGAGAACCCTTCAGAATCTCCACTCTTTACAGGTGACCCCAATCGACCCAGCTCCACCACAGCCGCAGGGCCTCGGGTGAAGGGCACCCAGGCACCCCAGGTGAGGCCCACGGCTCCCCCTCACCTCTCCAGGCAGGAGTGGGGCAGCGCTGCGAGCCCCTTACACATCCTGGCGGTGGTCTGCCTCCGCTCTGGACACAACCTCTCAGCCGCGAACAGGAAAGGTCTTGGAGAGCTTCCTCAGGGTCTGTGGCTGCCTCTCCGCTGAGAGAGATATAGTGCTCTGGCCCAGCCCCTGTGGCTCTGGGGACCAATCCAGGCCTGCAGAGGAAGCTGCAGCAGGAGAGGGCGGGACCGCCCAGGCTGTGCTGCGGGGCTGCCACCCACTCCTGCTGGGATCTCCTGGGGTTGCTGGGCCCGCTGGGCCCTGTGTGCACAGGACCTTGGTTCCAACTAAGGTCAGGCCACCTTGGTGAGGCTGTGGGCTTTCCAGGAAGGGTGTCTCAGGCCACTGGGACCTGTCAAAGACAGAGATCCTGAGAATTGTAGGGTCTCTGAGCCCAGCCTCCCTCCCAGTGGAGGAAGCCCTGGGTGTCTCACAGTGGAGGGACAGGAATGTGAGCAACTAACAAGGGCCGGGCTCCCGGGTGGACACAGGGGTTCAGAGGAGGCACTTCCTGTGCTCAGGACCACGGATGCTCCAGGGCAGCATCACACATGGGGCTTGAAGGCCAGAGGTGGGAGGCAGGCCCAGGGGCTGAGGCCAGAGTCCACCACAGATGAGACAAAGTGACCTGTATGCAAATCAAAGCACTTATGGACGAGCCCCAGCTCATGGAGGATGTGGATGATCAGAATCCATGCAGACTACCTGTGGGAAGAGGGGGAAAGGAAAGAGGTTCTGTCCACGAAATGTGGCCCAGACCAGTTCCGCAAGTGCAGCTCTGAACATTGTGCACCACGCTGGTGAGGCAGGTGCATGCTGGCCTCCTGCCGAGGCTTGCCGCTTCTGCCCTCGAGACCGCTTGCCTCCTGTCACTCAACGAGTCCCAGGAAAACCTGCCTGAACTGTCCTGTTGAGGCTGACATGCTGGTGACAACACGTGAAACTGGATGCCAGAGGGATGGTGTGGGCCTGGCCCAACCTGCAGCACCACAATCCTCAGAGAGCAGCTCCGGGCTTGGCTGCCAGGGTCATTCCCAGCTTTCCTGTTATCCCAAGTCAACACTTTAAATGACTCTCCTTGGACAGTCTTTCCTTCAAACATTGCCTAGACCTGATTGTATCCCAGGTACTATGACCTGTGATTTAACAACTGAGGGAATTCAAAGCACTTATGGACGAGCCCAGCTCATGGAGGATGTGGATGATCAGAATCCATGCAGACTACCTGTGGGAAGAGGGGGAAAGGAAAGAGGTTCTGTCCACGAAATGTGGCCCAGACCAGTTCCGCAAGTGCAGCTCTGAACATTGTGCACCACGCTGGTGAGGCAGGTGCATGCTGGCCTCCTGCCGAGGCTTGCCGCTTCTGCCCTCGAGACCGCTTGCCTCCTGTCACTCAACGAGTCCCAGGAAAACCTGCCTGAACTGTCCTGTTGAGGCTGACATGCTGGTGACAACACGTGAAACTGGATGCCAGAGGGATGGTGTGGGCCTGGCCCAACCTGCAGCACCACAATCCTCAGAGAGCAGCTCCGGGCTTGGCTGCCAGGGTCATTCCCAGCTTTCCTGTTATCCCAAGTCAACACTTTAAATGACTCTCCTTGGACAGTCTTTCCTTCAAACATTAGCCTAGACCTGTTGATCCCAGGTACTATGACCTGTGATTTAACAACTGAGGGAATGGATGGTCACCCCACACAGCACACAGATGACGAGGCTGCTTTCTGCAAGTGTCCCCTTAATCATTCTGTGCTCGGGATCATTAGGCAGATTGTGTTTCTCACTCTGAGTCAATCAAAAGGCTTGAAGGCCAGACTTCCCAAGTGTGTGTGTGTGTGTGAATGTATGCCTACACACGTGTGTATGTGTGTGCATGTGTGTATGCACGTGTGTATACATGTGCTGGAACGTATGCGTGTACATGTGCATGTGTGCATGTGTATGAATGTGTGTATGTGTAGACGTGTGTGAATGTATGTGTATGCATAGGTGTCATGTGTGTTGTGCGTGTGTATATGCATGTGTGTATGTGTCTATGTGTGTATATGCACACGTATGTATGTGTGTGCCTGTGTGTGTGTGCATGCTTACATGTGTATATGTGTGTGTGCTGCAGACACAGCTCAAGAGCATGTTCAGCCCACACAGCTTGGCCAGAAATCACGTGTGCTCTGCACTGACGGGAATCCAGGCCGCGGGAATGGCAGGCAGCAGCCCGGCAGGCCGGCAAGGCCCCTGGAGGTGGAGGCAGGGGTTTTGGTGTGTTGGAGAGAGCCTGTGTCTTGCTGGAGATGCTGGCTTATCACTTATCTAATTCCCCACCCAAGATTGGTGCCTTTCGCAGTGAATGAATGTGGCTTCAACTGAGACCCTGCGAGTTGGGTCCACCCTGACCCTGGGCTTGGCTGCATCCTGATCTCGTCTCCCCAGCTCACAGTGCCCCCCGCTGGCTCCTCGGGGAGACCAGCGCTTTCTGAGGGTCCAGTGGAGCACAAGTTCCCCCTGTCAAGGCACCTGCTGCACTTGTCCAGAGCCAGGCAGTCTCCACGGGTGGCAGCAGCCCACGGTGCAGGGTGTGTTCTACTGCACGTGGAGCAGAGGGCCCGGCTGAGTCGGGAGAGCCTGCCTCCTGCACTAGTGGCTAACTGTGCAGAAGACTCCTAGAGGCTCCAAGGTACGATGGAATGTGGCCTTGCAGCTTTGTTAGGCAGAGGGCACAACTTACTAATATGGTAGCAGCATTCACCAGGAGCAGCAGGAGATCTGCAAAGCCAGGAGGATGCTCCCTGGGCCATGGCTCTGCGGGTTGAACAAAAGTGGAGCCAGATGTGACGTGGAGCCCACCAGGCCTGTGCAGGCCTCCTCTGCTCCTCGCTAACTCCCAGCCCTCCTGGCTCTGCCACGGCTTCCCAGTGCCTCTGCGTTCCTGCCCGGCATGGTCTCCAGGGCGGTGGCACAGCTGAGTTTGTCAAACACACCGTTCCAGCTGCTGGGAATTCACCCTGCAGCAGATTCTAACACTGGTGGAGAAAGAAAGCCATGGATTCCAAGGGATTTTTTATTTTTTGGCAGATGTTTAAAACAACATTAGCAGAAACAACATTAGCAACAAATGAAAAAGCAAATTAAAGAGCTCACAGAAGACCGCGGCTGATCAGCCTCTCCCTGGGTGTCAGCTCGCTGGTGGAGGGACGCACCCAGGTGGGCTTGCTGAGAGCAGACCTGGAGGCTCGTCCAGCAAGAGCCGCGGAGCGCAGCACCACGAAGACTCATGCGGGGGCTCACCTGGCCCTGCGGCCGGCCTTCCTCTGACAACCGTGTGGACGGAGCGCATGGCTGGGCGCCATTGCTGTGCGAGGCCTGGTTCCCAGTAGGCTCCTGACTCCGCCTCCCAGTGTCCCCGTTCCACACTCCAAGGGCTCAGGGACCTCGATCCACTCCCTTCTCCCACCTGCCAGGTTATCTAGGTCCATAGGAGGGAGGGAAGTGAGAGGGAAGAGCTGAGAAAGAAAACCTGGGTCACACCATTGAACACGATCTACTGAGAAGATTTTCTCAGATAAACAATGATGAGAATGATTTTTATCCACAGAAAATATCCAGAAATGGAATCAGAATTTTCAGACTTAAATTGCTCCATTTAGGGTGGTGTGTGTGGTCCTGTTCTTTCCGTCTCCCCTCTCTGGGCCCTACCCTCCCTTGGAGTCCCCAGACTGTATCCCTGGACTCCTGCTCCTCCTCCCACCAACCTTGGGCACAACCACACCAGCAGGCTCCCAGAATCCGCTGCCCACATGGAGGAACATGCCCGAGGTCTCACGGACCACCCAACTCCCTCACCCACCCCTCACTTTTCTCTCTGATGCTGCTGACCCTTCACCCCACAACTCCACTGTCCAACGCCTGCTCCCCCAGGACGTGGGGAGTTCCCAGCAGCCAGGAAGCAAGACTTGATATAATCGCCTCTTTTGAAGGCCTGGCGGAGTGTTTCCTGTAGCTTAGTTGAGAAGTAAAAAAAACTTAACTTTGTTAATTACTACCTTGAAGACCTAGGCATACTGTTTACTTCTTGGGTTTTCTGATTATGCATCTGTAAAAAAGGAGGTATCAACACCACCTCAGACAACCTGCTGTGAGGACCAACTGCGACAATGACAATGCGTGCCAAATATTTGGGGGCACTGACCAAGTGTGCTCAAAAGTGGCACCCTTTGGCAGCCTCTGCCCGGAAGCTGAGGGCCTGAGGGCCTCCCAGGGAGGCTGTGCGGATCTTTCCCTCCACTTGGCCTTGGTTAATTTGGAGTGTCCCTCTGGGAGAGCTTCTGGGTGCTGGGGCAGCTCCTACTGGCAGAGGAGCGCTCTGCAGAGACCCGTGTTCCCCACCACTTTTCTCTTGCACAACTTGCAAGAAGTTTTGGATTACCCACTGGTCCCTCTGGGATTTATTGCGACAATGAACTTTCCCAGAGACATTAAATACCATCTGGATAATTTTAGGAAAATGTTTGATGGGAAAAGTCGGGTTTGTTCTAGTGAAGAGCATGTTGGGCTTCCAGGTTCTCAGAATCACCCCAGAATGCCCTTCTTGTCCCCAGCTGGGTCACCCATGGCCTGGGTGCCTTGCCAATGTGGATCAGCTTAGCATGGTCAGTGCTGTGCATGTGGACCCCGGCGCACAGAGCCAGTCCTTCTGCGTCCAGCTCCACTGAAGCATCTTCACGTCACCTGCCCAGGCCTCTGGTTGTGGGAATCACATTGAGTGGATTGGACAGAGTGTGTGTGCACGTGTGAAGCCCTCTCACACATTGCCTTTGTTGTGTGTTTGCACAAACAGCAATACCATCATGTGTTGGTCCTGCCCTTGGGTCCTGCACTGCGCTGGCCTAGTGGGTGGCCCTCGGGTCCTGCACAGCGCTGGCCTAGTGGGTGGCCCTCGGCCCTGCACAGCACTGGCCGGGTGGGTGGCCCTCGGGTCCTGCACAGCGCTGGCCGGGTGGGTGGCCCTCGGGTCCTGCACAGCGCTGGCCCGGGTGGGTGGCCCTCGGGTCCTGCACAGCGCTGGCCGGGTGGTGGCCCTCGGGTCCTGCACAGCGCTGGCCCGGGTGGTGGCCCTCGGGTCCTGCACAGCGCTGGCCCGGGTGGTGGCCCTCGGGTCCTGCACAGCGCTGGCCCGGGTGGTGGCCCTCGGGTCCTGCACAGCGCGCTCGGGTCCTGCACCCGGGTGGTGGCCCTCGGGTCCTGCACAGCGCTGGCCCGGGTGGTGGCCCTCGGGTCCTGCACAGCGCTGGCCCGGGTGGTGGCCCTCGGGTCCTGCACAGCGCTGGCCTGGGTGGTGGCCCTCGGGTCCTGCACTGCGCTGGCCTGGGGGTGGTGGCACCCTGGCCGGGTCCTGCACAGCGCTGGCCTAGTGGGTGGCCCTCGGGTCCTGCACAGCGCTGGCCTGGGTGGTGGCCCTCGGGGGCTGCACTGCGCTGGCTGGCCCTCGGGGGCTGGCCGGGTGGGTGGCCCTCGGGTCCTGCACAGCGCTGGCCTAGTGGGTGGCCCTCGGGTCCTGCACAGCGCTGGCCTGGGTGGTGGCCCTCAGGTCCTGCACTGCGCTGGCCTGGTGGCCCTCGGGGGCTGCACTGTGGCCTAGTGAGGCCCTCGGTCCTGCACTAGCGCTGGCCCGGGTGGGTGGCCCTCGGGTCCTGCACTGCGCTCTGGGTGGTGGCCCTCGGTCCTGCACTGCGCTGGCCTAGTGGTGGCCCTCGGGTAGCGCTGCACTGCGCTGGCCTGGGCCTGGTGGCCCTCGGGTCCTGCACTGCGCTGGCCCGGGTGGTGGCCCTCGGGGGCTGCACTGCGCTGGCCGGGTGGGTGGCCCTTGGGTCCTGCACAGCGCTGGCCTAGTGGGTGGCCCTCGAGTCCTGCACAGCGCTGGCCCGGGTGGGTGGCCCTCGGGTCCTGCACTGCGCTGGCCCAGGTGGTGGCCCTCGGGGGCTGCACTGCGCTGGCCTAGTGAGTGGCCCTCGAGTCCTGCATAGCTGGCTGGCCCGGGGGCTGGTGCTGGCCCGGGTGGGGCCCTCGGGTCCTGCACTGCGCTGGCCTGGCCCGGGGTGGGTGGTGGTGCCTGCGCTGGCCTGGGGGGGCCCTCGGGGGCACTGCGCTGGCCTAGTGGGTGGCCCTCGGGTCCTACACTGCGCTGGCCTAGTGGGTGGCCCTCGGGTCCTGCACTGCGCTGGCCTGGGTGGTGGCCTCGGGGGGTGCGCTGGCCTAGTGGGTGGCCCTCGGGGGCTGCACAGCGCTGGCCTAGTGGGTGGCCCTCGAGTCCTGCACAGCGCTGGCCTAGTGGGTGGCCCTCGGTCCTGCACAGCGCTGGCCTAGTGGGTGGCCCTCGAGTCCTGCACAGCGCTGGCCCGGGTGGGTGGCCCTCGGGTCCTGCACTGCGCTGGCCCGGGTGGTGGCCCTCGGGGGCTGCCTTCCAGTCATGTGACAGGTTCTGCTCCCTCTCCACCGGTGCTCATGGAACCTCCTGGAACAACTTGCTGTGCTTCCCCCGTGGAGCGCCTGGATGGTTTCTCCCTGGGGCACGCCCAGCTGGGGGTGGGCAGCGCCCCTCTTTCAGACCACAGCTGCATCTCCCACTGGTCATGGAGGCAGTGCTGTGTGGGTAGAGATGAAGCCAGCTCCCTCCGAGACCCCTGCACGGCTTGCCTGGCCTCAGCCCTGCTTTCTTAGTGGATTCATCTCCAGGGCCGGGGACCAAAGACTCTGCTGTTATTTCACTCTTCTGCTCCTGTGAGTCGGCACACTGGCGTGCTGCAGGCCCAGCAGTGGACTCCACTAAAATGAGGTGATGGAAGACCCACCAGGCTCCAGGCGAGTGTTTCCCTTTAGTCTGGGATCGCCTTGTGGCCATGTTGGCCCTCCCTGTGAATGTGGATAACCAAATAGAGCTTCTGCTGCGCAAGGTGGGCAGCTCAGCCCTCCCCACGACACCGGGAGAATCAGGACACAAGGCCCCAAGGCTGACCACTGGGTCGCCAGTTGGGTCTAAGCCTTTCTGCAAACACTGCCAAGGTGAAAGTGCTGCAGAAGAGCCTGCCGCTCGTTCAGGACTGAGAGGCCAGGCGCGGGGACAGGCGTGGCTGACGGGACGTTCTGGAAGCAGTCGCCACAGTTATCACAACCGAGGCACGGAGAAGAGCCACAGGCAGACGCGCGGGCAGCTGCAAGCAGGCCTGGGCCTTCAGCTCGCAGAGCTTTCTTGAATGGGTGCCCGTGCACTCAGCACGCTGGGCACTCGCTCACTCTGCTGCGGGCAAAACCAGCTGCCCACTTGCTGAGTAGCCTGCTGCCATCAGGTGGGTTGGGACAGAGGATGCCTGGGGGCTAGTGCCTGTGCCTTCCAGAGGTGGCCTCTGAGCAGAGGAAAGGCCTTTTCCTGCTTCCTCTCTGCTCTCTGAAGCTCTTGGCAGAAAGACCCCGCAGAACATAGAGAATATTATTAGTGTCAGAATAATGCCAATTTCAGCTAAGCTCCGTGGAGTCAGGAATTCAACACAGAGGATTGGCGAAGAGGACAAGAATAGGACAAGAATAAATAACTTGTGAGGTTCTCGGGGCCTTTTAATTTATGGCCCATAAAGTTGCCTCCATTAAAGGGCAAAAATGCAGACATGTAAACTTTGGGGACAGGCTCCGCTGGGCTTGGCCACGGACCAGGCGTGCTCCGTCGGCGAAGGGTCAGGTGCCTGGGTTCTCAGCTGACCTGTGCTTCACGGGCCTTGGAGACTTACTGCCGGGAAACTGCAGAGGCTGCGCCTGGCCTGTGGGGCTCGGGATCCCAAGCAAAGACGCTCTGCAGGACAGTGGGTCATCAGGGACACCTCGGGGCCCTTGTCCCTCGTGTAAGAGCGAGAACACGGGCTGGCGAGCTGGGTGCTCTGCTGTGCTGTCTTCCTGCGTGAACGGCTCTGTCCTGTGGGGTCCCTGGCTCTGGAACCCACCAACTCCCAGATTTGCCCTGACACCAACGATTCGGCCAACACATCAAAGACTGATCTGAAGTTTGTGTCGTTTTTAAAGGCCCAGAACCACAAGGTACAGAGGGTGGCATCACCGCAGTCCCACGCTGCGACTCTGCCATCGTCCCGTCCTTGCTGCTCTTGCCAAGCCCACTCTCCTTGTGGGTCCTCAAAGGCACTGGGGCCAGGCTCAGCCTGGGAGGGCGCCTCTCTGTCTTCCCCACTCCACGGTGACCTCACCCGATCTCCTGGCTCCAGAGGCCCTCTGGATGCCAGGGGCTCCTTGGCTTCAGACGCCAGCTCAGGAACGCTGCCCCTGTGCCATGTGGCGTCGGCCTGCCGCAGCCTTCCAGCAGCCACTGCCTCCCATCTGCAGCTTTGTCCCTTGGGGATGTAGCATAAGTGGCCTCAGGCACACGTAGCCATCGGAGGGGGCCTCTTTTCTCTCTGCAGGGTGTCCTTGAGACCCTCCAATTTGCTGCACATGTGGTCGTCCATTTGTCTGGGGTCACAGGCTGCACCACCATGCCTGGCTTACATTTGATTTTCTAAGGAACTGCCATCTTATTTTCCAGACAGTGGTGCCATTTGACAGGCCCAGCAGCAACAGGCAGGCAGCCCAGCCCCTCTGTGACCTTACCAACACCTGGTGTCACCTGATCAAGACACCTGAGTGTGAGACATGTGCGTGTGGTGTTGGGGGCAGAGTACGGTCCTTGCCTAGCGATGCAGAGGCCTTTCCTGTGTCTGCTGCCACCTACATGTTCGTCCTGATGAGTGTTCCTCTCATGAGTTTGCTCATTTGCCATTTATGGTTTTTCTCTGTTTTATTGTTGAATTTTGAGGCCCTTTTTTGTATCCTATATGAGAGTCTTTGGTCAGGTGCAGTTCAAATAGTCTGTGTGCAGTTCGTCTGCTCATGCTTTTTTTAGGGCCATTTGCAGAGCAGAAATAAAAGACCCATTTGATTGTGTTTGTCCCAAAGTTTCTCAATTGAGTTATCAAAATCATCTCTCTTTTTGTCCTTGATTAGCATCGACAGATCACAGTCTTCTGCAGAACAGAGATTTAGAATGTCAGCCAACATCCGGCACTCCTGTCCAGTGGACCCAGTCCCGGGTCCCACTTTCTACTCGTCTGCACAAGCCCACGGCAGCAAAGCCAGGAGAGGTGCATGCGGCATTTGATGAGCTTCCGGAGACAGACTCGAACAGACAGGTGACTTGAAGGGTGGGCACTTGAGCCTGCCGGGAGCTGCTTGGGGAAAGCCTTGCACTGCTAACAAGCACCAGCTGCAGGTTCTAGTCCTAGGCTCACTCTAGCTGTGCCCGTGAGCTGGGAGGAGCCGCTGCTCCCTGACGTGTGGGCACCAGAGCATGCTTGACGTTTTACCACGCCACGTCGCCCAAGGCTCCTGCAGATGGGGTCTCCTCTGCTGAGAGGAGGTCAGTTTGAGTGGCCCCAAAAACCCTCTGCAGGGCCAATACTTTTTACATCTTCCTGATGACGGCAGAAGCTGCCTTCTGCCCCTGCTCACAGCAGAGTGCTGCAGCAGACCTCCACCTCCTGGGTTCACATCAGAGGGCCACAGCGTCCACGTCACCAACACTAGAGCGTCCACACTAGAGCGCCATGCTGTCCAGGTCGGAGCGTCTTGGCATCCATGTGCTGGCTCTGTCTCCTTCTCTAACCTAAGTGCATGCTGATCGTGAGTGGAGTAGGAGAGAAGAGTAGGGCTTTCCCACAGACACACGAGGCCCAGGGCGAGAGAAGCAGGAGGACGCTGGAGAGCAGGCTGGAGAGGTCGGATCAGTCAGCAGGCAGACACACGTCCCCCACGGGGAGCAGCCACAGGACTGGCTGTAATTCACTGCAGCAGCAGCCTCGCTTGCTGAAGGCCGGCTTCCGCAGCGGGGAAAGGGTGGACCCCGAACGGTGCTGGTGGGGAGAGTCAGCGATACGATGAAAGGGAGGCACAGGAGTCAGGTTGCAAAGATCCCTCTGCTTTATTTTTCTCTCTTGCAAGTATATATACTTCAAGGCAGCACATATTCTATTTTTTTTCATACAGTCACAAGACCCAGAGAAGCAGCGACATTGTTATCTTTTTCCTAACCTCTCAAGGTTTTGTACAAACATACTGTTTTGAATCTTCTGCAATTTTGTTACGTTTATGTGCAGTAGTCTGAGTTCAAATTTGTCTTCTTAAGAATTCCTTTTAGCCATTCCCCCCGCACCTGCACAACTGCCTGGAATACAAAGCACTTTCTACCATGGTCTTGTTTGCAGTCCAGGGGCAGGAAAAAAGGGGGGGCAAGCCAGATGCTAGTCCTGAAGGACTTTGTCTTAACTAACTTCTAAGTAACTATTCTAAGTTAGCCTGAAAAGAAAAGAAGTCCCTTTCAATTACAAAGAGGCCCTAATAGCCTCTTCTTGGTGCATAATGATTATAGCAAAAGAGGTTGAAATAATTGGCATTTATTAAGCTGCTTCTCTATAGTAATTAACATTAGTAATAATAATAATATAATAATAATAATAATAATAACAATAAAAAAGGAATGTTAATAAAATTCCAGCCACGGATTCCACAAGGCTTTAAGTTTCCGAATCAGTTTCATTCTATTGAGACAGCGACATCTGGTGGCCACATGTGAGAACAAGAGGTGGAACAGCAAGAATAAGGAGCGGCAAGAACATATACAAACTTAACTCTTACAGCGCTGCACAAGAGCAGCATTTCTCAAGCAAAGAGGAACCAAGTTCGACTCCCCGAATTAATGGGAAGGAACTCGGGCTCAAACTCATTTGCATAAATGAGGAAGAACTCGGCTTCGACCCCCCGAGCTAACGGGGGAACCTGGGCTCAATTCCAACATAGTGTGAGAGATGCCACACTCGCTCAAAAGGACCTTCATACTAAAAAGAGCATCTCACAGGCAGCTTGGCGATCACATTTAAAGTTCCTCTTCTCCCAGCCAGGGAACAAAGAGTGCTGCAGACATGTACGGGGAGGAGGAAAAGGACAAGGGCGGTCCTCAGCTGGACATGCACAGGCCCGGCCACTGGGAGACAGAGGCAGAGACGCAGGCCAGCCTGACCTGCACATTCCCCACCACCAGAGGACAGCGGCAGAGACGCCAGGGCCTCTCTCCAGACAGTGGGGAGGGGGGGAGAGCACCTGCAGTCCCAGGGACACTGGAGAGCCGTGGCTGCCTGCACCCAGTGCGCTGCAGTCTGTTTGGGGAAGGACTGGAAAGACGTCCTGTCACAGCTGCCTTTCTCCCTCTCCTGTGCCCATTCCGTCTCATTTTCCTGTTTACTCTGCACATGCTCCCGTGACCTTTCACTCCAGGGCGAGTGCTGCCACAGATCTTGAGGATGCCAGGATTTCTAAGACGGCCTCTTCCCTGGGAGTGAGCGTCTGGCCCAGCCCAGGCGGTCAGGACAAGAGAGGCAGCTGCAGGTTGGCGAGGTGACTTTGAGCAACATACCGGGGGTGACTGGAGGTACCAAGGAGGGATGCTCACCCTGCCTGGGGGGTCTGCAGCTGGGAAGGTGAGGGGCTGAGCCACGAGGACCCTTCAAGGGCCAACTTGGTGGCATCTTTCTCTGGGAGGAAAGGGACCCGCGAGGGCGGGAGGCCCAAAGTCTCGGACCCCTGTCAACCACCACAAGGCAGAAATGTCCCTCTGCTTCAGTGCCACTGCTTTCCACTCATTCAGAACTAGTCTTATTAGCGTTTTGTTTCTTTGTTTGGGTTTCTATTTTGCTTTTTACCAAAGGGAGTTACTTAGAGCAGCACCCGCAGCGTCTCACAGACCTAACGGAACATGGCCAGAAAGGAAGCGAGGTCCAGAGAGCAGCACCCATGGGCCCTCGCAGCTGGGACTGGCCTCTGCCCAGCCTGGCTTTCTCTGCCTCTCCCGGAGTCTTTTGGCCTTTCTTAGGTCAGCCTTATCACCTCCCTGTGGTGCTAGATCATACTTTCACATCCTGTCTAATTTTCCCATGAAGATTCTGTTGTTTCCTCTTTCAGACGTGACCCGAAGGCTATAGACCGGCCTGGTCTGGTCCCCAAAGCACCTCAGGGGACAGTGCTCCCTGGGGAGAGGTCCAGCTGGGCTGCTGGCCTGATCCCATCCCCACCAGCTGGTCCTGGGCAGGGCGGGATGCACAGGGGTCCACTGCATGGAGGAGAAGAGGCACACCTGCAGCCTTTGCCATTTGACCTGTTCATAAAAACTCGTTAGTTTGGAATATTGTTGGAGGAGAAACCCAACTAGTTTCTCAGAGCACCTCTCTGGGAAAATGTCAGCTTCAGGAAGATTGTATCTCAGTTGGTCTCTACAAAATAACTTATCAACGAAGGCCCTTTTCAGAACTTGGTTGTGGGTGGGTAAGAGACAGGTGTAAGCCTGGGTGTGTAGATGGCTCAGAGGGCAAAGCCCCTCCCCTCCTGCATCTGGGTCTTTTGCAGTGACTCACTCGGGCCCGAGACGAGGTTGGTAGTACAGGGGACATGACTACAGGGGAACTCCACTGAGGACCTTGCTCTCCCCAGCGCAGCGCTCCTTCTGACTGGCCTTGTGAGTTTCTCCATCAGCTGTTCTCCTTGGGTCACTTAACCAGGACTCATGGCCTTTCCTTCAGAAGGAGAATATGAAGACGCCTGCCTGTGCACCCGTGAAGTCAGCGCGGTGGTGCTGGGCGAGCCCGGCGTCCACAGCTGGTAGACGAAGACAGTGGTTTATCTCTTCTTTGCTGAACTAAATATCGGAACTCCCAGTTGACACTAGGCACTGTAGAAAAGATGACCCAGGACAGGCCAGCCCTCTAGGAGCTGTCAGTGTCCAGGCAGGCGTAGCTGCAGGAGCAGGCTTGCCGTAGCAACAGTCGGGGAGGGGCGGAGGGGCACGTGAGCTCGGTCCACAGCTGCTGTGCCATTGCCGGGAACCGAGGCAGGTGTTCAGGCTCGTCGGATGCCATGCTTGACCTGGCGTCTACCAAGGAGCAGCGTGGTCAGAGGGAGGACTTTCAGAAAGGGGAATCACAGCAGCTCCAAAGTGCCGGCAGGGACAGAGCCTACTTTGGAGGATGGTAGCTGGGTGGGCTCCAAGCCTGGGCACCCAGGGGACAGGAAGGGAAGACCCAGGCGGTTGTGCTGGGGAGGCCCCGCAGAAGTCCAGGGCTCTGAGCCTGTTGCTTCAGGCACCTGCGCTGTGAGGGCTCACAGGCCGTGCAGCAGGGCACGCACAGCCCAGTGGCTCCATCCTCACTGTGGGCGCTTGCCAGGCGGGCCTGGCTGGGGAGGACACTGAGAGGAGTCCTCTGTAGATGTCTCCCCAGTACAGCCAGCGGGCCTGGGCTTCCCAACCTTCACTTACACACAGAGCACCGAGGCTCAGAAGAGCAGAGAGCAGGCAAGCGACTTGCCCGAGGTGGCAGAGCCAGGCAGACCTGAAGGGATTCAGACCCAAAGACTAAGATCCTTCGTTTACTTTTTCCACGAGGCCACATTTCACAAGGCTTGGAATCAGACATATTTATAATTGATCATTTTATAATAAAAATGTTGCTCTAATCCTGTGTGATGAGTTCTATTTCCCTTTGTCTTCAGTCTATTAATGGGTCTTTGGTTGGTTGGTTTATTTATGAATCTTACATACATATTTGCTTTTCTCATCTGCCTATTTGCTTTCTTGAGAAAATGTTCTTAGCATTGCAATTATTGTCAGTGCTTCAAAGAACATGGCTTCTGGACTTGAGGTCACTGTCTCACTGAGGAGTCTCCCTGATTGAAACTGGTGGCCACTCAGGTCACCCTCCTGCCTGGCTCCCGCTCAGCACTGCGCGCACCACCACGGGCCCCTGCGTGTGCTCGCTGAACCATGACGGGCACGAGGCCAGGAGTGGCCTCAGCTTTGCTTACAGACAGACGCTGGGAGGAAGCAGCCCTAGCAGCCTGTGGGCGCTCCACCAGTGCCGTGAGGTCCCCGGAGCCCCAGGACTGGAGGGTCAGGATGGGCGCAGCACACAGCTGTGCCCTCCAACAGGCATCTGCGCATATTCGCCTGGCCCCCACCACAGTGGGCGTGGCGTGCGCACTGCTGTCAGTCAGACGCGCCAACTCAGAGGAGAGACACTGGCACGCTGCGCTTCACTGCTCAGAGCTGAGGACACCAGCCAGAGCGTGGTGGAGGGCCAGGAGCTCCGCGCTTCCTCTCTGCCCAGTTTCCACATAGATGTGATGGGGAGTCCATGCAGGCAGGCCTGGAGAGGGTGCTGCTGCCCATCACTAGCCCACACAGGCGCCACAGGCTCTGGATGGCCTGCCACAGCCTCGCCAAGGCTCTAGTCCAGAAGATCTGTACCTCCTGGGACTGGTCAGGCAGCTCCTGTCCTCCTATGGTCTCCCGGGACTGGTCAGGCAGCTCCTGTCCTCCTATGGTCTCCCGGGACTGGTCAGGCAGCTCCTGTCCTCCTATGGTCTCCTGGGACTGGTCAGGCAGCTCCTGTCCTCCTATGGTCTCCTGGGACTGGTCAGGCAGCTCCTGTCCTCCTATGGTCTCCTGGGACTGGTCAAGCAGCTCCTGTCCTCCTATGGTCTCCTGGGACTGGTCAGGCAGCTCCTGTCCTCCTCATCCTCCTCGTATGGACAGGGGACATCTCATTCCTCAGTCTACGTCTCCCAAACATTTTCCCCTCAGTTCTTTCCTGAAAGACTCTTTGCAAACGCAGCCAGGATCCACAGTCACCAGCTCTCTGCTGTTCCCTGGAACAGGCAGTGCCGTAGAGAGAGGGAAGGAGAACGGCGGGGAGAAGAGTACAACATTTCAAGAACGTTGTGCTACATTTTTCTTTTAGTGAAGACTCAGGAAAAGCTGATTCTCATCTAGATGTTTGACCTCTCTTTTCTCCCCCCAGAGGGCAGGGCCTGGGTCTGTGTCCAGCAGGGATCTTGACAGAGTAGCATCAGTGAGCCCAGCCATCCCTGTGTAGTGAACAGCCCACTTGCACAGTGTAGTCCATGATCGGGTCAGCAAGCAGGGCAAACTGGCCAACAAGGTCAGAGCTGGAAGCAAGGAGCCGGGGTATGTTCTGGGGCAGAGCTGAGAGCTCTGGGGTTGAGGAGGGGCTTCTCAGGTGCATGGACTCCTCCTCACAAGGCATCAATCAGCACGTGCACCCAGTGTCAGCACGCGGTGCTTATTTTACTAGAGCATGTGTGTTCTTGAGTGTCAGCATGCCTGGCAGTATCTCTCCTTGTGCTTAGATGACACAGCACTGGGGGTCCAGGTGGCATCTTCTCAAAAGGTTCCCTTTAGGGCATTATGGGATCTGTCTCCAGGTCAGGCTGTTGTTTCCATGCTTCAGACTCCTGAGCTGAGCATCGCAGGTTGTGGCCCTACTCCTCCAGCACCCAGCACCCACCATCCTCTACAAACCCCTTCATTCAATCCCTCAGTGACGGTGCCCACTGCAACCCTCTCTGGGACCAGGCTGATTGTCTGAGCCACATCATGTCACCTCCATCAACAGAGTTCTTTCTTGCCCTAGGCCTCTGCAGGGGCTGCACACTTGTGTTTCTTTGGTCTTGGTGGATTCCCTTCTGCAACCCGGTCTGGGTGGCGTCTGACTGCTGCTGCCTCCCAGCTCAGCCTCTTCCTGCTCCTCCCCATCCCTAGGGAGGAGAAGCTGTCAGACCTCCTTAGGTTCAAGTCCTCCCCATGGAGTCTGCTCAGGAAGCAGCTGGCTCACCGTTGTGCATATCGTGTCTTTCTGTGATCCCCATTTTCTCCTGTCCCACCATCTGTGAGCCCACTCTATCCAAATTTAAGGCAACCTGCCCACCCAGCACTTCCCTAAAAGCAGGTCCATTCCCGCACCCCCTGAATGGTCACTGCCATCCGGAGGCAGAAGGTTCCCAGCACCACCAGCCTCTTGAACTTGGTTCTCTTCCATTTCAAGGCTTCCTACCGCGGGTGTCTGGGCCTGCCTTTCTTGGCCACTTTCCCCCTCCTGGACCTGCCCTCCGTGAGTGGACCACCAGCTTTCCTGCTTCCTAGCCCTGACACGTTCTGCCCTGCCGCTGGGCAGGAAGGAGCCCAGCCTCCCACGACTCACCTCACTCTTTCAGTGTTTTGTCATAATAGACCCTAGAGGGACAATGAGAGAAAGACAGGGACAAGAACTCAATGCTTATCGCATGATTTCGGCTTTGCTGGTCATGTTGAAACAAGCGGAAGTTTAAACGACCTGACTCCACTTCTTTTTCCTAGAAAGGGTGGTGCTTTCCAAAGCCTTTTCTGTGAGTGTTACCAGCGCTTCCATCTTTGCGAGGACAGAGGGTCCTGTGAATGGATAGGGCCTGAGCCACCCCCTCCCCCTGACGTCTTTAGGTAGCAAGCTCAGTGCTGGCCCTGTGTCCTGAGCTCTTTCCTGCCTCCCCAGGTTTAAGTGAGGTTTGTATGGGGAAGCACTTCGGTGTGGTGGGATTGGTTTTGCCCTCACGCGGGGCAGCCGGGGGAGGTTCTGACTGACGTCTGTGCAGGACCCTTTCCTTCCTTTAGCAGGACCTGGGACAGCTCCACTGAGCACTGAGGGCTCCTGAATTACACAAGAACCATATCTTGTGTTTGGATCACAGTGCTTCTGTGCTCCAACGGTAGATGCTGTGAAGGAGCCTCGGAGTGCTTCTGTGCTCCAACGGTAGATCCGAGTTCAGTCCTGAGCCAGAACAGCATGTCATCTTGGAAGGAACCTGAGATCTACAGTTGGGACACGTGGGCTTCCATCCCAGCTCCATCTCTCTCTGCCTCAGTGACTCTTGTTCACCAGGTCCCAACTTACCACTGCATCCTTTATCCACGGAGTCGCCCTAGCAGTGTGTCTGCCACAAAGGCTGTGAAGGCTAAGTGAACCCCACCTATGAAGAATCCCTCAACTGACAAAATGCCGTGGTTCACCTGGGGCTGTAGCCTGCTCTCCTGCCGCCACTAGGCCTTGGTGGAACCCATCTTCTCCTGCCCCAGCCCTGCTGCAGCTACCTGTGACTGCTTCAGCATGGGAGTGCCCACCAATGCCCAGGCTGAAGCTCTTCACCCCAGAGCCCCACTGCATTAAGCCAAAGGCAGCTCAGTCTGGACCTGGGGCTGCCCTGGTTTCTGGAGGCAAGTTCCGGGATCCCAGATCTGACCCATCTCACCTGCAGGGTCCTTGTGTTCCTCGGCCTCACTAAGACTCGCTCTTAAACTTTGCCGTCACCCCAGTTCATCGCAGCCCTGATGGGTCTCCTCTATTTCCACCCCATCCTGAGGCACGGTGAACCTCTGCCAGGACTCCACGTCCACAGACCCTGCCTCTGTCCGCCTGTCCTCGCCAGCAGGGACACAGCCTGCGGCCTGCCTGCTCCTCTGTGTGCTTGGCTTGCTGAGCACTGCCCCTGTGCGGAGCTGCCGCTGGAGAACTGCGGGCACACCCCACCCAGGGCGCCCGTCCTGCTGGACACCTCCGGCCACCCGTGGTGCTCTGCTCTGCTCCTGCGCAGCCACGGGTGACGCCGCGCTCAGGCTCTGCCTCTGCTCAGGTGCGGCGGCGCCCTGCGCCTTGGGCTCTCACACGGACCCCTCACCTCCCTCAGCCCACAGACCAGGGTTCGTTCCGGTGTGTTCACCCTCCCCACGCCACTCCCACTTCACAGGAAGAGGCTTCTCCCCCGACCGGGCCAGCCCCCCTGCTCTCCCCACGCGTCCTGACCCTGCAGGGCGGCTCGTGCCCCTGCCCGGCCCCGCTGTGCTGTGGCTGGCAAGTCTCCCGCTCCTTTCCTGAGGTCGCAGCACAGCCACGGCCCTTTGGTGACGGAGGGGAAGACACACCCCCAACCTCCCGCTGCCCTGCCTGCACCCCTGCCAGTCCTGCTGTTGACACTCCTCTGCCTCAGCCACGCAGGGTTCCGCCCTGCCACCCCACCACCTGTGGCCCACTTCAAACTGAAGGGGTTCTCTGGGCTCCAGTCGGCTCTTCCTCACCCCTCTTGTAGAACTCCTCCACCAGGGTCTTTGTGTTGCTGCGGCTGCTGTTTTCCATGCCACCTCCTGTCCTTTCTAGCTTCTTGTCTCCTCGCCAACTCCTTAAAAGTTAGTGACATAAGGGCTCCCTCGCGGGCATTCATTAATTTTTATTCTGTTTCTTTCTTCTTCAGTGCTGGGGATTGAACCCAGGGCCACTGTACCACTGAGCCACACACCAGGCCTTTTGAGACAGGGTCTTGCTAAGTTGCTGAGGCTGGCCTGGACCCCGTATCCTCCTGCCTCAGCCTCCAGCGTCACTGGGACAGCAGATACACCACTGCACCTGGCCATTTATTTTTATTCTTCATTCTCTTGGGTTTTGATGGACCCCTAAAGAGAGATGACTATAAAGACAACACATCCAGGCCAAACCTGTCCCCCACCACCAGCTCAGCTGCCACCAGACCACCAGGAGGCGAGTCAGGCCGACCTGCCACTCACGGCCCCCCACCCACAGAGCGCAGCTCCTCCACTCCACCACAGCGGGAGCTGCGGCAAGACCCGGCCACCCCAGCAGACGCTGGGAGTCGCTGGTCTCCCCTCCCCACGTGTCCCCACGGCATCCCCTCGCGCCCACAGACGCTGACACCCGTCCCCGTCTCCGCCTGGCTCAGGCGCGCACCAGCTCTCCTGGACACTGGCAGACGCGGCCCCTTGTCCCTATTCCTCTGGACTCGCGCCTCCCAGGTAACTGACCACCCAAACGGAGTGCCCAGGGCTGTGCTCGTGCTCACGGCCTCCTACCTCCTGCAGGGCAGAGTCCCTCTGGGGTTGGGGATCTGTCTCCCGGCCCCTTCATGTTCGCGTCCATGCCCTCCATCGACCGCGTCCTCATTCTTCACGTTCAGCTCAGAAACTCCTTCCTCAGCGAGCTCTCTGTGCAGCCAGCTCCCTGGGCTCCCTGGGCTCCCTGGGCTCCCCGGGGCGCTGCCTCTGTTGGGTTGGGGTGTCTCTGGTCTTCAGCACTTTGCAGGTGGCACTCACCTCCTCTATAGTGCCGGGGTGGCAGTGTCGCCCATGCTGATGCCCCCTGCCCCCACTGCAGGCTGCATGCTCCTCTCAACGCACGTTAAAGACCAGGGTGGAGGAGTCAGACTTCAGCCAGCCTTGACTGATCAAGAGCCCAGCCTTCAGTAGTGAAAACGAAGGTCACAGTGTCCCCCAGAGCTGCGACACTGTGAGAGCCCTGCACTCCCAATTCCAGGAGCACTCTCACTTGGTGGTGGGCTGTGGCCAAAGCCCTGGCCTGGTGCCCGTCTCAGAGCAGGTGCCAGTGGAGGACAGTCAGGGCTGGGTGAGGCTGTGGGGGCTGAAGGCCCGAGACAGGGTCAGCACCCTGCGAGGAGAGACGTGAGGACGTGCTCTTCCTTCGAGAGGAGCTGGGCATCTGCCAGCCAGAGGGGTCCTCAGCAGGAGCCCGGGAACCAGACCCTCGGCCCGGCACTTCCCAGTACCCAGAACCCAGACGCGCGAGTGTCTGTCCTGCAAGCCACTGGGCCCCTGCGTTTCCTTTTGCAGCACAAGCAGCCGTGGGTGGGACGTGGGACCTCTCCGGGCCCCTTCCAGCACTGCTCACCCCCTGCACTCCGCAGAGCCTCCTCCCCCAGCAGCGCTGCTGCTTCCTCCCACGCTGACACCCCAGGACCAGCGTGGAGCCTGGCTGCACTGTGCCTCTAGGAGGGGAGGCCCAGGGGCTGGGTCACAGCACCTGGGCTGAGCCTGCCAAGTGACAGACACAGCAGGCAGTCACATCTGTCAGGCAGGGGGATAGATCAAGAGCACAGATGGGAAGCAGAAATAGCAAGATGAACATCTTATTTCCTGAATTTGTTGTTTCTGTGTTTTGACGTAGTCTGGAAAGAACCCTCCTCAGCACCCACGTGGCGCCTGCCCTCTGGATTCCATGACTCAGACTGGCCTGTGACCGTACATGGTCAGTCAATCAAAGAGCTGAGCAGTAAATTCCTCCCACATAAAGAGCAGTGTGCTCCCAGGTGGTTCATAATAAATAACTACACTCTATCTGACCAAGCTGGTTCCTGTTCCTCGGTGCTTATGGGTGAGATTTGTCACACTTTCCCAGCTCCCAGAGTCTCCATGGCTTTATAGATACCTCGGATGCCTTATCTGCCTAACTCCTATTAAGGAAGAACATGTGTGAATGAGACATTGAGTATTTTGGTTGGAGGGCTATCAGGCCTAACTCCTGTAAGAAAACAATTATCCCAGACATAAACAATGCCTTCTGTGTTGCACAGAGCCTGGTGTTAACACGGCTATTACTCACAGGCCTGAGAAGCGTGACACACACACCCCAGAGCCAGGCACATGTCCCTCAGAACAGGGAGTGGCAGACCTCAGAGGTCACCTCACCAACACGTGCACTTCACAGGCCAGGAAGCAGCTCCTGAGAGCTGAGGGGCTGTGCCGAGATCTGCGTGGACCAAGCTTCCTATTCTGTGCCCCCCCCCCCAACCCTTTTCTGATACCAGGGCTCAAACCAGTGGCATTTAACCACTAAGCCCCATCCCCAGCCCTTTTTATTTTTTACTTTGAAACAGGATCTCGCTAGGTTGCCAAGGTTGATATTAAACTTGAGATCCTCCTGCCTCAGCCTCCAGAGTCAGGGGGACCACAGGTTGGCCATGGCGCCCTAGTTCATTTTCTATGTTGCTGATGCTCTCACATTTGAGGCCTTGATCAAGAAGAGACCATCCCTCTCAGAACTGGCTAATTCCTAGAGAAAGTAAATCGTTCAGCACACTCACCTTTGAGGTAAAAACCTCCCAATGCAGAGCTCACACCCCAGTGGTAGGTTTCATCAACACTCACACATGGAGCCCACGCCCTCTCTGATGAACCCCCTCAGGCAAGTCCTAGCAGCTTAGCACCCAGAGCCCCGGAAATGTGCACAGGACACAACCCTAAGCTCCCACAGCACCCCACTGCCTGCTGTTCCCTCCTGGGAAACCTGGGTGCAGGCTCTGGGCCCGCTGCCCTGTTCCTGCTGCTTCCTGCGGTGTTTCCTGTACCCCTGGGCATGTGGCTCCCTGGCTAGGAGTCTGTGCGGGTGAACCTCTGCCTTCATGCCAAACGCAGCCACACTCACTAAAACAAACCCCAGGTACATTTCAAACAAGGTGACGCAGACTGATAGTGCAAGAGGTAACCGGGACTGGCACTGCAGGCGGCAGGACTGCTAGGTGCCCACTTACCCCTGCAGCCCCTGGAAAGGGGTGAGGCCCAGGGTATCTCAGGAGAGGGCTGAGGCGTCACGGAGGAAGCTGTTGTTGGAAGACACATTTTTTTTCTCTCAAAAGGTGCTGTTTTACTGTGTTTGTAGATTTCTCTAGAAAACACGTGCGTGTGCTCACCCACGGGTAAGGCCGATACCCAGCGGTGGGCACTGGAGAGGGCTGTCTGCTCCTCTGCGTCTGCTTATGGTGCTGTGGGCAGTACATGGCAGACCGGAGGCGCCTGGCCCAGAGCTGGCCTCCAGCTCTCCCTCCCGGGTAGCACAGCCTCTCCTCTGCCTGAAGACGCCCGGGGCTGCAGGGTGACACCATGGTGACACAGGGGCGGAGACACCCCGGCTGCAGGGGATGGAAGTGTCAGCTCAGGTGGGGTCATCGAAGGCTCTCGGTCCAAGCAGTAAATCTGCATATCTCATATGACAGTAGCGTTCACCCTGTGGCAAGTCCCACAGCTGCTGGTGGGTGCGTGGGATGGAGACAGGCCAGGACCATCGGCCTGTGCTGGCCTGTGTGGCTGAGGGGAGCCCGAGGAAGACTGGAACTTCCAACCAGGCCTGAGAAGAAGGCCGGACACCCTCTGGGGGAAGGCTGGGAAGCTCTAAGGCAGTGCCCCATGGAGCAAGGAGAAGCCTGAGGCCTGTGCTGTGCTGCCTCAGGAACCAGGTGACAGGGTGGAGCAGAGACGGGAAAAGGACTTCCCACCGCTCTGCAGGAGTGACATGGGCTCATGCAGGGTCTGCAGCGCTGAAGCTGCTGGACACTAGACAAGCCCTGTGGAGGGGCCCTCAGTGACAAGCAGGAGCGCTCAAGGATCGTCCTCCAGGGCTGGAGGCTTGGTGGTCGCTGGTTTGGGACGTCTTCTCAGGGAGGCGTCTTAACATCAGTGCCACTTCTCTCGTGTACACCTGGGGCCTCGGGGGTGTTACTTAAGACTGGCTGAAAACTCGTTCTCTAGTTTTTTGCTGAAGACCAGCTTCAGCAAAGATGTTAAGTTCTTCCCAATTGATACTGAAGGGAACGTAGACGAGATGAAATAATCCACACACAAGCCAGGTTGTAGAAATCCTTCTACTGTTCTATTTACTTTTCTTAGTATGGCTTTTTATACATCTCAGTAAGCACCATAATTCACATTTTTTCTTTAGGAGGTAACATAAAGGAATTTCAGTAAAGAAGATTACAATAAAGGATTTCCAGAAATTAACCATACAATAAAAATTTCCAGTAATTAACTATAGGGGGTTACATTAGGTTTCCAGTAATTAACAATAAGGAATTTCAGGAATTAGCTATAATAAAGAATTTCCAGTAATTAACTATAAAAGGTTAAAATAAGGAATTTCAGGAATTAACTATAATAAAGAATTTCCAGTAAGGAATGTTAGGAATTAACTATAATAAAGAATTTCCAGTAGTTAACTATAAAAAGGTTTCAGGAATCACCTAGGGAAGATCAATTATCCTAACTACTGATTAATCTTATCTATAGGTAGGGGAAGGTATTCTAAAAATCTTAAAGCTAATGTTAAAAATTCTTCAACTCTAGGTATGCCTGCTCATAAAGTTATATTGCCCTAGTATCTTCTTCAACTGGGCTCATCCTACCGGCTTAGCTAGTTTCTGGCTTTAGATTCCACAGGGCCATTGAACTGGTTTTATTATTGATAATTAAATGTATTAGAACCTGGTGGTCAGACAATAGAAATACATCAAGAGTACAGACAAAAGCACACAAAGTTAATTCTTGGTGGTCGCATAAAGTGGCATCTCATCGGCAAAGAGGAGCCAAGCTCAGACCCCCAGGCATTTGGAGGGAGCTTGGGCTCAAACTCATTTGCATAACCAAGGAAGAACCCAGATTCCTGGATTAGCAGGCAGACACCTGGCTTGATTCTTGGTTTGGAAGAACTAGGCCCACACAGCCCTGAATTAACAGGTTGGGGGTCAGCTCAATTCCAGGTTGGGGAGATCTCAGACTCACATCCCCGAATTAACGGGTTGGGGGTCGAGCTCAAATCCCCGGATGAGAAACACCGCAGTTTTTCAACACAGCAACACCACACAATGCCTCTCCAAGCTATGGGAAGAAAGAGAACTGAGAATTCCAAATGCCCAGCACCTCAGTTGTCATAACCAAGCTGGGAAAGAGCTTCCTGGGCTCCTGACTTCTGGTCTACCACTGCCTCTGTCTGGCTTTGATTCTGAGGTGTTATTTGGAAGATAGAAACATGATTAATCACCCATCTGCAGATGTAAAACTGCCTTGATCATCTCACCTTTTCAGAACGATTTTTTTCTGGTTCTTCAATGAATTAAATGAATGAAATAGTTATGTTGACATTACAAAAATTCTGTTAAACCATACTGGAAAAGGTGAGATAGACTCGAACACACCAACTAAGCAGATTGATATTGTCAGATGCTAAGGCTGCAATTTACCAGTTACAGCTACTTGGAACTCAGCGAGCATGGAGGCAGCATGTGGGGACCTGCAGTTGCTTCCTCCAACCCCTCAGGGACATTTTCCTGCAGTACTGGGGGATTGAACCCAGGGTCTGCTGCATGCTAGGCAGGCACTCTACCTCTGTGCCTGCCCCCAGCCAGTGTCTGCACTCCTAACACAGTCACTCTCTCTGCCTGGAGTTCACAGGGACCTGGCAGCCCTGGTCTCTGGAAGCAAAGAGAGTATCTATTGAGAATAGCTATTGGGAAAGCGAATGGAATCACTAAAAATCTATCCTGCAAAAACAAGTTTAAACAAATTCTATAGTTTTCACCATAAAATGACACCTACACATCTGTTGTTTGAATGTTTCTCCTCCAAGTGCACCAGAAAATCCCGAAGTCCTCCCGGGAATTAAGCATTTAAATCCCCATAAACTTGTCCTTAAAGCCAAGTTGATCAAGCTGGATGATGACAAGGAAATCAAGTCTCTGAGCAACTGTCCATCTAAATAAGCAAAGCTGGACTTCCATGAGACCTGTTGTCTCCCATTTCTCACAGGTTTTCTTTAAACCTTTTAAAAATATAAGGCTTTATTGAGGTATAACTTTGTAGTCTGAGTTTATTACGACCTGGGGGGCCTGCCCCCAGCCAGTGTCTGCACTCCTAACACAGTCACTCTCTGCCTGGAGTTCACAGGATATTCCATGGGACCATGGCAGCCCTGGTCTCTGGAAGCAAAGAGAGTAATCTATTGAGAATAGCTATTGGGAAAGCGAATGGAATCACTAAAAATCTATCCATTTTAAACACTAAAATCATTTTCACAGGTTTTCTTTAAACCTTTTAAAAATACTTGTCTCTTACTTTAAACACTAAAATCTTTATCTAAAATCTTTAACTGTAAGTATGCAGCTGTGATAGGTTTGCAACCCTTGGCAGTTTTAGAACTTTTCCATCCTCCCAAACTCTACTCCAAGCCCATTTGCCATCAATCTGCTCCCCACTGCGCCATTCCCACAAGCTCCAATTAGCCACTGCTTGTTGCCTCTGGAAATTAGCCTTTTATGGCCATTTCATAAAAATGGATCCATAGAATATGCAGCTGGTATATCCAGCATCTTTCACTAACAATACTTTAGGTTTCATCTGCTGTTATGGACTGAATTCTTGTCCCCCGTAGATTCACATGTGGGAACCCTGATCCCAATGTGGTGTCATTAGGAGGCGGGGCCTTTGGGAAATAGCTAGGTTTAGACAGGCTCCTGAGGGCAGTGCGCCCTTGGCGGGATTGGTGTTCTTATAGGAGACTGACACACACTCCTCCTGCTAGGAGAAGATGGTTTCTGCAGACCAGGAACAAGGTCCTCGCCAGACGCAGGTCTGCCAGGGGTCTGCCAGGACCTGACCTTGCACCTTCTAACCTCCAGAACTGTACGAGACACATTCCTATCACTTCAGCTACCGAGTCTGTGGCATTGTGTTCTGGCTGCTCAAAAGATCTCTGAGCTCTAGCATGTTTCATTCTTTTCCTTTCCCTGTGGCACCGTATCCCAACGCATGGGCAAACCACAGCCTAATCAACTTCCAGGTGAGGGGCCCTGCAATACTCCACGTCGCCCTCGCCTACGGAAGTGTAGGCCTCTCCTCCAGCATCTATAGCACGTGCTCCTGTTCTCTTCCTGTCGATGCTTCTCAATAAGTGTGTGTGTGTGGCCTGTGGGTGCCTGGTTGGCTTTGAAGTAGGGTGGACGGTCTTTCCCATGTGCAATCCTACCTCTCACCCACGCATCACCTAGCTGACCTGGTGCCTCACATGCACTCTGGTCTGACTGTCTCGACCTTTAGACTCACGTGGCCTTCTGGACATACCACCTGAATGTCCACAGGGCTCTCAAAACTGAGTGTTTCTTTCTTTTTTTTTTTTTTTAATTTTGAACACAGACCCATTCTGCTCCAGCACTTAGTCCTATCAGGGAGACAGCTGCTCTGTCAGACTCCTGGGCCCTGGTGACCATCTCCGTAGCTGCCTTCTTGATGCTTCTGTGTTGGTGCCTCCCTGCGGCCCCTAGGTCAAGGCCTCGGCCCAATTATGTGGGCTGCTTCCATTGCGTCTTAAGTGGTGGCTTTCTTTGCATTGCAGCCTGACATCAAGTAAAGTCACATTCAAGGGCTCTTGGGTTCTGGCCTCTGTCTGCCCGGTCCAGTCCTGCAGGGTGAAGGGCCACCGGGGCTGCCCTGGGTCCTGTCCCTGCCTGGTGAGCGCCCCCTCCCCACTCTGCTATATGCACCCCTGTGCCTCTGCCTGCCCCTCCTTCTCCCGGGGCCCTTCCTACTTCCTTGGTGTGGCAGACCTTGGCTGGCCTTGCCTTCCCCGGGAAGGCCCTGCAGGAGCTCTGAGGGGACAGGCACCATGCACCCTCCATCACAGCACCTGAAATGACTGCTTACACTTGAATTGACTTTTCCACGGCTTCAGACTGCCCTTCCCATACTCAGCTTCTGAAACCAAGGAATGCGTGTAGTATGCGGCTCTGCACGAGATACCAGAGCAGAGGTGGGATTGGCCTTGCTGCTGTTTGATCTGTGTTCCCGAGACTCTAAAGTGCTGGGTGCCAAGTGATTAATGTATTTCTGTCGCACTAACCTGAATTGTGCTGTCAGCTCTGACAGATTCCCCCAAGCTTCTGAGCCTTCCACCGGGCCCAGCTGCAGCAACAGAACTTTGCAAGTTCAGTCACTAGAAACGCCCATCCCTGCTCTCTGACCGGGGTCCTACTCCTCCACCATCCCTAGTGGTGTACAGTGGCCTGGCCTGACCGTATCAAGAATCCTGTTGGCCTGGTGGAGCCACAACCCCATCACCTCCATGTCTGCTCTTAGTAATCTTCATCCACGGCCCCCACCCTCCTCCTGCTGTCATTCCCTGCCTGCCCGTTCTGCATTCAGTCTCTCCCTGGCCACAGGTCCCAGCACAGTGGTCCCTGTACCCCCTTGATGTTCCTGAGTAACAACCTTCTTGACCAAGTGTCACTGGATGCACTCAATGACTGCTTTGAACTACTCCAACCTTATTTTTCAGGTTCAGATGCCACACTTGGGCTACCTGACCTCTTTGCCCTTCCTGGTCTGACACTCTGCTCACGCAGTCCTGCCTCCTGCTCAGGGTGAGACAGGCCATTCTGCATCTGTTCTCAGCCACATCTGCCCACCTTGTCTCCGCACAGCTCTCAACAGAACCATCACGGTGTCGTCGCTGCGTGCTGAGCCAGACATCCAGCACATCTATCGTGTCATCTCCTTAGAATAGCCACACCTTTATTTGTTGCCAGCACAGGTGTTCATTCTTGTTGTAGGTCAGACTCCAACACAGGATCAGCATGCAGTGTTTTTTTTTATTATATTTCTCTCAGCCTTTTTATACATTTCCAGACAAGGCAATTAGCCATCAGCAAACATTTACAGACAATGAAGGCAAATAGCCAGTATCAATGACGATTGCAAATTTGCGAATCAGCAATCAGCCAGATAAACTTTCCCTAAAGATATCTTAAACTAGTTAGGGCTAGAACACTTTGAGCTCCTCTTCTTTTCAATATAGAAGAAACAAGAAAGAAACACCCTCGTTTGCAAGCAATGTTTCTTTATTATCTACTCTATACTTCTTGGCAGAACGTTCTGTTTGCAGGCACGCCCACCAAGGGCAACAAATTCTCCTTTGCAAGAACTGTTGTTGCCATACTTTCTGATTAGTCTCTTGGCAGAACGTTCCGTTTGCAGACACGCCCACCAAGGACAACAAGGCCTCCTTTGCAAGAAATCTTGTTGTCATTCTTCTGATTCTCTACATATTCTAATGAATCTTATAAGCATATTATACTCTTCTCTCCCCTGGCTATCAGCCCACTTTCGAGTATCTTGTCTAGAGACTCTGGCAGCTCAGAAATAAAAGGATTTTTCCAATATTTCAGATATTAGGGATTCCATAGTCAGAGACAAAATGTGCTTCTCCTGATTTCTCTTTTAAATTTTCACTAAATAAAGGGTATATTTGATATTCTGCAACATCAGCCAATCTAAAACCTTCTACTTAATATTAGTATAGTCCTAAACTGAGTATTATAAAAAGAAATATAGGATTAGAATATGGATTAGTATTCTTTGGGTTTAGAATTGGGGAGAAAACTGCAAAACTTCCGTTTATAAAGAGCAACTACAGGAAATTGATGATTTAAAATAACAGAAGAGGGCAACCTGTGGCGGTTCCCTCGCTCCGCGATGTTGAGCCCACTTGGGCCCTAGCGCTACAGGTGGCTCCAGGCACCCAACCACGTAAAGACAGGGTCCTCTGAGGGCCGCAGACATGCCTTCTGCCTCCTGTGGTGTCTGGGCAGCTGCGCTATGTAATGTGAGTGGATTTCAAGGACAAAAGACATGGCTATGCCAACTCGAGCACTTGGGAACCCCAAGTGGAAATGGCTTCACTGCTGGGGAACTGTTTAGGCTGGCTCATTTCCAAGTCCACTGGCCCTTGTCCTAATCTATGCAGAATTGTAAGTCCAACGCAGAAGGAGCGTCGTTGTGCGACTGATGCCCAGAGACTTCGTGACGCAGATGCAACTGGACTGAGGAAGAGGAGACTCCTGCGAGGCTCCGTCACAGTTGTCCTGACAGAGCAGCATCTGAGACATGCTGGTATCTCTGCTATGCCATTTAATTCCAGTTGGGTGGTGAAACAGTTGGTGTTAGTAACATAGGAAGTATGTTCTGAGGGAAACAGTAACTTCCCTTAGCCTAGTTTCTCCAACTATAATTTACTCTGGAGAATTTTTCTTTATTTCAAAAACACTTTAGAGAAAGCACAGATGTTTTGAACACTGTTTTAATTATTTAAGTAATCTGAGTATATTAAAGTAATTTAGAAAATATGCAAGAACATGAAGAATTACCCCCAAAGTTGCCTGCAATCACCACTGGAGAGGACTACAGCGAGACCCTGGGATTATCCTGAACACAAGTGCTGTGTCCTGCCTGTAAACACTTCAGCAGGAAAAACCGGCTCACTGTGAGCATTTGCTTAGGTGCACTCTGAGCAGGAAGGAAGCACAGATCCTATGTAAAATGTGACTTTAAAATAACCTGCTCTGTGCCGGGCGCGGTGACGCACGCCTGTAATCCCAGCATGTTGGGAGGCTGAGGCAGGAGGATCGCGAGTTCAAAGCCAGCCTCAGCAATGGCGAGGCACTTAGCAACTCAGTGAGACCCTGTCTCTAAATAAAATACAAAAAAAAAAAAAAAAAAAAAAAAAGGGGCTGGGGATGTGGCCCAATGGTCGAGTGCCCCTGAGTTCAATCCCTGGTACCACACACACACACACACACACACACACACACACACACACACACACAAAAAAAAAAAAAAAAAACCTGCTCTGTGAGTAAACCCAAATCAAAAAGTAAGCCACCTAGGTTTGGCGGGAGAAAGAGGTAGCTTAGTCTATTCCTCAAAAAGAACAACTGTGGCATCAGCGGAGCTGGCCATGCCTCCACCGGACGGGAGTCCTAGGCCGGACTTGCTGAGCTGGTGTGGACTTGGGAACCAAGCAGACAGGGATCAGGAGACATGGACTGGCTGCATCTCAAAAGCGCAGCTCCAGGAGCCTGTGAACAGCATGGACTCTGCATCCCTGGCCAGCCCCTCGCCTCTGAGTACAGGCTGCACCTCTTCCCTTGACGGAGCAGATGCTGTTCTCTCCTCCCCGAAAGGGAAGAAGACGCCATTCCCTGCCTGCCGACAGCGGCATCTCCAGGGCTCTAAGCCAAAGCGTCGCGGAGTTGACTTCAGGAGCGGGTTTGAAAGGTGGCAGAGACCAACCTTTCTAGAACAGGCCACGCCGTTTTCTCCTTCAGAGGAGTGCAGACTGCTCCGAGCACTGGGCCTGCCTCCCACTCCCTGCCCACCGTGAGTCAGTTGGGCCCTGCTGCTCCCAAGGCAGCAGGGCAGAAGATGGGCAAGGGCTGGCGGGACGTGCTCCCGCAGGATGACAGAAGTCAGCGAGCCCTGTGGTGCCCACGCTTGCAGAAAGCATGGCGGGGGCAAGATCTGAACCCGCCTCAGTCCCACCTCAGACCCACCTGGGGGAGGCGAGTCCTCTCGCTGTGCTCCAGAGTGACCTGCTCTCCTGTGTCTGACACCACACCCAGAGGTCTCCGTCCTGAATGAGACTGACCTCAGGTCTAGGCCTCCAGATGCGGCGCCCGTCAGTGGCTCCCGGTGCTCAAGCACACAGGGCATTAAGTCCTAGGCCATGTCCTGTGATGGGCCCGTGCGTGACCTGCATGACCTTCCTGGGCTTACTTCGCCTCCCAGGCTTAGTTCTCCAGTGGCTGGGTGGGACTGCAGGTGCTCTGAGAGGCAATCCTGACGCAATCTGTGGAGACTCAGCTGCAGGAAGGGGAAGGTCACTTTTACCTAGCTGGAAACAAGTCTGTGAGTTTCATAAATGTGAGTCTGGAACAGTGATGAAAACAAAGGCAGTTACATAAATGCTCCCTGAGCAAGTTGCTCCGGGGGTCCTTCTGGGACTGAAGAATCGCGCGTGCATGCTCAGCCGGGGGATCCCACTGTGGACAGCTGTGCACTGACCATGCTCACCCACCCTGAACACCAAGCGTGCATACAAACCTGTGCTGCAGCTGCAGCAGCAAATCCATGCTAGCTCATCAGAGGCACATACGGGAGACGGGAGGAAATGACTGCTCCTTTCCAAGCATTCTTTTTTCCACAGCATTTTATTGGGTATGCTCAAGGTGTACAACATGGTTTTCAAGTACTTTTCAGCGTGAGCCTTAAAGCCCTACAACTACTGGCTGGGGTGTAAGCCTCCTTCCGACTGATATCCACCCACAAGCAGGCCCCTCCTCCATGCTGCACTCAGGCCTTCCCCACCCAGCGCTCCTGAGCGCTCTCCTAGCTCCTCTGTGCACCAGGGACCTTTTGCAGGGGGCCCACAGGGCCTTTGCATCCACTGCTTCTCCCTCCACCATGGACCCTCTCACTCCCTGTCCTCTTAGCCACGGCTGTTGACACTCCTCCTCGTGACCAAGGGAGTGAAGCTACAATACGGGGGCCTGGGGCCTCCTGAGCCTGCTGTGTGGCTTCCTTCAGAACTGGTACGCTGAAAGCTGTCTACCTCTTCAACCTTTCACCACCAGAAAACCAGCACACCACCAATTCAGGGCTTGTGCAGCTTCAAAGTTCTTTCTAAACTGTTACTGCTTCAGGTTTATCTTCCTACACTCACTAAATGCACACCTACAGAAGGGACAGACACACCAGTGGCAAGTTAGGACTATCTGTTTGTCAAGTGGAATCTCACTTTCCCATGAGGCTGTTGCCAATCCAATTATCTTTCTGTTTGTTCTCTCTGAAGAAATCCAGACAGTGCTTTTTAAGAGCTATTTCTAAGGAAAACAAAGTGAGCCACCTGCACTCAGCATGTCCCTAAGAAATTAAAGCCACAGGCTGTGCCTTTTGAAAGACAGGCCTGTTGTCCTGGCTTGAACCCTCAGGCTGCTCACAGATCCTGCAAGGCTTTGGGCTTAAGATGCTGGGAAGCATTCTTTATGGGTTGGATTGTGTCTGTCAAAGGAGATGCTGAAGTTCTAACCCCAGACTTCAGAATGTGGGTACTTAAGAACAGGGTACTTAAAAGGTAATCAAATTCAAATGAGGCCTCTAGACTGGGCTTTAGCCAATATGATTGGTATCCTACAAAAAGGGAAAATTTGGACTGGCGTGCATATGCGGACACACACACACTCAGCAGAGAATGCTAGGTGAAGGTGCAGACCGGAGATGGACATCTATAAATCAAGAAGCCAAGCAATGCCAGTAAACTACCAGGAGGTCGGGGAACGTGAAACACAAGTGACACAAGTGACCCCACAGCTCGCAGAAGAAATCAACCCTGCTGACACCTTGCTCTCAGACTTCTGGCTCCAGAACTGAGGCACTGTATCTGGTAAGCTCCCAGCCTGCAGCAAACCAGCTGCACTGGTGGAGGCCCCAGCAAACCAACACACCACGCCTTACTTCTAATCTGCCAGTTTCTAGGACTCACAGAGGGACTCGCCTCGCGCTGGGTGGTGCAGGTCCCACTGGGGTGAGGCTGAGACAGAGGGAGGAGCCGGGGGACTAAGAGGGGAGTGCCCGGCTGGGCCCTGCACTGGAAGGTGAGTGCTCCAGGCCTGCTTTCCCACCTTAGCTCCACCATGCTCACCCGCTCCTGTGTCAAAATCATGCATGGAGCTGGACTTTTCAAAGCTCAATTCTTGGACCCGACCACAGGCCCACTGAGTCAAGATCCCTGGGTTTGGGAAGTTTAAGTGAGCACTGAGAAGTAGCTCTTCAGGTGACTTGGATGGGGTTGGCACAGGAAACTGAGAAAATGGCCAGCCCAGCTGGTGAGGTTCAGGGACCAGTTCTGCAGTTCCCGGGTGTCCTTCTGAACTCCCCAAGTTCAGCTGCTTCTCTCTGCCCCTTCCTTCCCTCTTCTAAGCCAGAGGAATGGCCTTAACCAGTAGGGCTGCTCTACTTTCTCTATTCTGAAATGAAATGGTATCCTCCCAAGCGCTGTCTACCTGTGCTGTTCTTTCTAAGTTCACTTAACTTCCCCTTCTTTGTCTCCCCAAACTCATGTTGAGATCCTAACTCCCAAGGCGACCGTATTAGGACACTGGGAAAGTGGTCAAGCCATCAGGCCCAAGGTTCCTTCAGTGGGACTGGAGACGTGAGCACGTGGTCAGCAGGCACCACCCACCAGCCAGGAAGCTGCCCCTCAGGTTGCTGGGACCACAGCCACAAGACCCAGACTTCCTGGCTTCCAGGACTGTTAGATATGGCTAATGGTAAAATCAGAATGGATCCATGTATTTTCTTTCTTGAAAGTCTAATTCCCGGAAATCACTGGAAATACCACAAGACAGCGTAGTACCAATGTTGAAAAAAATCCAAAAACGTAAAATCTAAAATTTTAAACGCCCCACTGAGGAAATACTCTTAACAGCATCCAGTTTGGCTTATGCTCCTAAGGTTCTCTGCACCAAGTACATTAGAACATGAGCCTCGTGTGAAAGTTGGGAGGGACAGTGGAGAGGTCAGCACACGGGTGTCACACCTCCTGACATGTGGTTTGGAGCTTACCACAAGTCAGTGAGGTCAAATTTTATGGTTTCAAACTGAAAATCTGATTTGTGTCCTTAGCAAAGATCCTGTTTAATGTCTCACAAATGCATGGCTCAGTTCCCAAGCCACTGCTGCACAGGAGCCCGGCTGGAGGACAGGCCGAGGCCCACGGATGGCAAAGGCAGACAGCCACCTGCGGTCCACACTTTTCCTCTTGGCCTGGACTCTGAATGTGTATTTTAAGACCAATGAAATTAGAATCTATTTTTTTCTCATCTAGAACATTGTGTTCTATGTCCATCACCATTTGTATTTTAAAAATCCAAAATTTTTAGTGTAAGGGTAAGGTTGACATTAATACAATAGTGCCACCCAGTGACTGTTCTGGCCAAACAAAAAAAGTCACTATAATTTCCCATTTAAATATTTGTGCATTTTCAGTATGTCTGTGGCCCCAACCATTTACATGAAATTACACACAATACTAGTTAAAAAATATAAAAAAGCATTAAACATTTTTACCTATTTACTCAAAATTAAGTACAGTGAAGGTGTCAAAGGCTATTAAAATACTTGCAAATAAAGGGCTTTGCTTGTTAAACGTTACCTGTGATGCCAGGAAGCCAGTGATGGCGCTGATCGGAGGGTACGTCATCGTCTCCTTTTGTGCGAAATGCTACACAGCCACAAAGCTATGGTAGTCCTTTGCTTTCACTGACGTTCACCTATACCTCACAATGCTGAGTTTCAAGGATTTTATCTTGAAAAATAATAAAAAATGTGTGCATGATCTCACTTCAGACTGCTATTCATGGTTAACCATTATTTTTAAGGCTTCAATAAATATCATTCATGATTGCTATAAGTGAGTCTAGTGAAGGCATCAAAGATGCCACCATGGAATCTACAAATCTATCAATAATGTGATATGGTCAAAATACTGCTATGACCTCAGATAGCATTACAATACCCCACTCTTTAACAGTAAGACCACAGTTCAAGTTTTCAATTTTAAGTCTGTACAAACAGAAATACTTTGTCATCCTTTATTTCTTACAGGAAATATAAGCACAAGCAGGCGGAGGGGAGCAAAAAGAGTATACACAATAGAATCTCTTTGAAGCTATGACTATAACTTTCTCTTGTTAGACACACCATGTTTAAACTCAGCCAGGTATAGTGGCATACACCTGCAATCCCAGCAATTGTGGAGGAGGAAGCAGAAGGATCACAAGTTCGTGGTCAGCCTCAGCAACTTAGTGAGACCCTATTTCAAAATTAAAAAATGAAAAGAAGCTGGGGATGTGTGTGGCTCAGTGGTTGAGCACCCTGGGGTTCAATCCCCAATAGCAAAATAAATAAATAAAAATAAAGAGTAGTAGTTCAGTTCAATAACACTGACTGGATACCTAGGATGTGCCAGGCACACTAGGCAATCAAAGGTCATTGAGAACTAGCCTGTGCAGTTGTGGAGACAGACACAAACCTATCATTTCAGTGTAATATAAACTTTTTTATTTTTTGGTACTGTGTAACCCAGAGGTGCTTTACCACTGAGTATACCACTGGTCCTTTTTATTTTTGATACAGAGTCTCACTAAGTTTTCCAGGCTGACCTGGAACTTGCAATCATCCTGTCTCCAGAGTTGCTGGGATTACAGACATGTGCCACCACACCCTGTGACACCTTTCATGCAAAGAATGTACCTCAGATCTCTCCTCTCATTTCATGCATCTGAACATAGCCAGGGGCATTCTTCGCAGGCATCTTGAGCTAGTCTGTCCAAAGCTAAATCATCAGTCACCTCCCAAATGAGTTTGCCTCTAGGAAAACAGTAGATGGCACCCCATTAGTCTAGGCACTGAATCTACCCAGTGTCTAGGATTGAGGCTGAGCTGTGGATAAAGGGTAGCAAAGAGTGGTCCCTTTCTCCACCAAAGCTTTTTTTTTTTTTTTTAAACATTTATTTATTTACTTTAGTTGTACACAATGCAATGCATTTATGTTTATGTGGTGCTGAGGATCGAACCTGGGCCACGCACGTGCGAGGCGAGCGCTCTGCCGCTGAGCCACAACCCCAGCCCCCACCAAAGCTTTTTATGTCTTGGTATTCCTATTCCTATACTAGATCAATTTAATCCAGTTTTCATCTTAAGTGATCTGCTAAAAACAAAGTAGAAACAACTGTGTGGAACCAGTCACTTAGGGACTTTCATAAAGTGCCGGTTATCCAGGAATGCCACCTGCACTGACATCCGAGATACAGGTTGCCAAGGTCTCACCCAGTATCACCTGTCACTCAAAGGTCTGCTCAGCCTTTACAGGTTTGTCATAAGTCTCTAAAGTACAATCTGGAAGGGAACATGGAATTCAAATTAGAAAGGGAATAGGTACTGCAGATACCAATGTGTGTTAAGTGCTTAAAAAATGTTTTTTTAGATTACTTTGGTCACCTTCTACTAGAGTTGAAGAGGTTGGAAAGGGGATCAGTGTGTAAGAAGTCACTCAAATAAAAAACTGAGAACTTGTTAAACATCAAGGAGAGAACTGAAGTTGGAGACTGAACTTGGTAGGCAGACTCAGGGTCAGGGCTTGATAGGGACTCGGGTCAACAGTCTCAGACACAGGCAGTTCAGGTGCTAATAAATCACGCAGTCCAGGCTGGGAAGGGAAGTCGTGTCAGGAGAACTGACAGGGAAAATGGAAGAGAAGACACAGTGATATGAGGTACAAAGAAGCAGAAAAATAGGATGCTGAGAAAAAACAAAACAAAACAAAACAAAAAAACAGATGTTCCCAGTTTACAATGGCTCCCCTTGTGAGTTTAGACTTCACAATGTTGCAAAACTGAAGGAGCCTATAATCAAGGAGATAGCTAAAGATTGCGGTTAGCTGAGAGCCATAAAAGATGTTCTAGTTTCCACCTGATAGTAATACATTATCCAAAGAATCTCTGTATGCCCGTGAACACTGCGTGACGCACCTGTAAGCTCGAGCTGTAAGCACGTGTCCTTGTTAAAGCTATATGTATATAACTGGGTGAGTTTTGTTAGTGTGTGTGGGAAGAAGAAGAAGGTGGTTGGAGTTAGAGCGTTTGGAGTGATTGCTGGAGCCGGAGAGAGAAGAAGAATAAAAGACCTTTTTTCATTTTCATCCTGCCTCCGAATTTTCCTGCGGCGTTCGTTGCTCCAAGGCGGTTTCCGCTTCAGGCAGCAACACAAAACTATTTTCATTCAATAGAAAACACACCTTGAATCTAATTTGTTCCTAGGGCAGCACTAGGAACACAGCACTAGCTACACAGCACTCCTTTTCCGAGCTGGGAGAGGCAGCAAGCTTCAGCTGTCAGCTGTCAGTCTGTTGCTCAGACTGGGCATGTGGACCACACTTCCCACCTAATGGGTTTTATCAGGGTGTGAACCCATTGTAGGCCGAGGATAATCCTGGTACTGGAATTTAATTTTTGGCAGTGTCTTTAAGGCAATGACAAAACTCGAGAATTCTGTTGCTCCACCCTTCACCTCACAGACCATTTTGTGTAAGCATGTTTTGAAAGTCGTATTTATCCTTGTAACTAAGATCATTTGAATAAGCAGTTTTTTTCATAGTTAACTTTACTGATAATACAACTCATATTTATAGTAACATTATTGTCATTCAACTCTGAATACCTGCTAATGCTGCACAGGGTAGCCAGATCCAAGTTCTACTAGGCCCTCTGGTGTGCAAACAATAGAACTGCTTTTCCTCTGACAACAGGCCCACATGTCTTCAGCTGAAAGATCAGATTTGTACTGAATACACATTTCCACACTTGCCCTTATAGAAATAGATCTGGGGGACTTCTGCTTTGAAGAATGTAACCCACCCAGCCAGTGAAGCTGTAACAGTTTCGAGAAAGGAGAACAGAGCCTGTTGGGGATGAACAGGGGAGCTGTCAGAAAGTGGGGCCCCACTAGGACACAGCCTCCCACTGCACCTGGACTCTTCACACCTGGACCCCCATGTTTGGGCCCACTCCACCTGAGGCCCTGCGCTGCTCTTGGACCCCATGCACCTGGGCCCGCCCTACCTGAGCGTTCCTGTACCTGGACCGGCTGCTCCTGGACTCCGTGCACTGGGGCACGCCACACATGAGCCCGGCCCCCCCGTCCCCCCTCCCGCACTGGGTCCATCACACCTTAGAGCTCCTGCACTTTGACCTGGACCCGCTGCTCCTGGACTCCGTGCACTGGGGCACGCCACACATGAGCCCGTCCCCCCTGCACTGGGTCCATCACACCTTAGCGCTCCTGCACCTTGACCTGGACCTGGACCTGGACCCCGCTGCTCCTGGACTCCGTGCACTGGGGCGCGACACACCTGAACCCCCCATCACCCTGCACTGGGTCCATCACACCTTAGCGCTCCTGCACCTGGACCCGCTGCTCCTAGACCCCGTGCACCTGGGCCCGCCACACCTGAGCGCTCCTGTACCTGGACCCCGCTGCTCCTGGACTCCGTGCACTGGGGCGCACCACACCTGAGCCCCCCAGCCCCCGCACTGGGTCCGCCGATCCTGGACCCCGACCATCTGGGCCCACCACACCTTAGCGCTCCTGCACGTGGACCCGCTGCTCCTGGACCCGTGCGCTGGGCCTGCTACACATGGGCTCACTGCACTGGGACCGACCCTTCCCTCAGCACAGGACTTCCGGAGAGGCAGAGGCAGCACCCGGCGGCCATACAGCTGGCTCGTCGACTTGGGGTCTCCACCCCGGCGAGGCAGCGCCTCGACTGCCGCGTCGAGATTCCGGCGGGATCGAGTTTCCGACCGGGCGCCGATTCCGTGCCGGGTGGTCCTTCCTGCCAGATCATGGTTCTCTGCTGACTCGGGAGCCCGCCTCGGGCCGTCATCGCTGTGCCTGGGGTCAGCAGGCCCGACAGCTCCCGCGAGCCGGAGCCTCCAGTTCCCGGAAGGCTTCCGCGAACGCAGGGTCTTTTGGCCCTAGTCGGCTGCCAATACCCAGGAAGGGGCGGGGCTTGCGCCGGAAGGACGGGTACTTCCGGCGAGCGGCGGATTTGAAAAAGCAACGGTAGGCAACAGCTTGGAGGCTGTCAGTCGCCGTTCCGCCCGCGGGGCCTTTCTTGGCGGCCGCTGTAGGTGAGCGGGCGGGCCTCCCGCGGGCGGGGACCGGCCGGGGGCCGGGCTGTGCGGGAGTGGCGGCCGCGTGCGTTTGCTTCTGTTGAATGTCTCGAGTCGGGGTTGCCTCAGCCACCGGCGAAGGCGTGTCTGCAATCGGGCCGGCGTTTCGGACCCGCGCCGCGCGGCGTCCAGCCCTGCAGGCGAGCGAGGAGCCCAGTGGCCGGGGCCGTTCGTCCTGTCCCGGGTCGCCCTCGACGTCGGCGCCGCGGGCCGGGGCCGCTCCGCGCTGCCCGCCAGCTCCCGGGTCTCTCTCCACGTCGGTGTCGCGGGCCGCTCCGCGCTGCCTGCCAGCCCCGGGGTCTCTACACCGGCGACGTGGACATCCAGGCTTCCCGGTGCCCAGAGCCAAGTGGGCCCTGGCAAGGCCCGCCCTTTTGTGCACCGTGTGCCGAGGAAGGAGGGCGGTTTGAATGGGGAGGAGATTCCCAAGAGACGTGGGAAGTTGAGGCCAACTCGGGGAGAAAGTTCATCAGATTACGAAGGTCTTGGAAACCAAGTAAACAATTTGAGTTTGATGTGATAGGAAAGGTAACTTAAGTATTTTTGTACAGATATTATACGATACGATACATTAGATGTTTTGTAAACATTAAACTGACAGCAGGATGTACGAAGCATCAGAGGAGAGGGATGGGTGATAATGACTATGAAGATATTTCACACCTACTTTTTCTGTTGTGACAATCTCTAATTAAGATGTACTTTGTTTTGGAAGAGTAACCTGTGATTTTTCATATTCGGTTTTTAAATACATGACTTAGCAGAAAGTATAGATTGCATATGTAGGGAAGTTTTAATTGTACATTTTCCCTCTCAAGCCTTTCTAATTTAAATTGACAGTAGAAGATTGAAAGGGGGGCGGAAATCCAGAATTTATTATGTGCCTAAGTACAGGAGGGCTAGACTGTTGACATTTATAAAAAGCTAAACCAAGGGATAGTGCCTTGGGCTTCAAGGTGGGCAGGGGAAGTGGCTGCAGGCTCTCCATGGGGAAAAGATGACAGCAAACAAGGGCTGGTAGTTGTCTTGCTATGTGAGAAAATCTTCCCCTTAATAGTCACCATAGAAATATCTCCACCTGCTTCCATGTTTACTATGTAGATACTTTAGACTTATTACAGAAGGACAGCTTTCCAGAGCCTTTTCTTTGTCTGCAGAAGTCTGCATTTTCTCTGCAAAATCAGCTTGAAATAATGGCAAAGAAATATCCCGGGATAGGATGTTCTACTTTCCCACAGAGTTAAACTAATAGGGACACCTAATATGGGAAGGATCTGAGTCTACACAAAGTGATCTTCACTCTGAAATAGAAATTTGCAGTTGTGAAATTCAGCAGTAGGAAATACAAACCCTTGCCTAAGTTACAAATAGTTATGCAGGATCATGGGGAAATAAAGCTGATACAAGGGCACCCTGAGGATGTTCTCAATATCCATCATAAACATGTTTGTGGGTGAGTGCTACATTTGTAGCCCAGCAGAGGATTCTCCTTACTATTAATACTCTGCCTTGGCCCAATCATATCTTTAGCATCATGTTAAGGTTGGACATTATGTTTTAGGAAGACATTGACAAAATAATGTTTTAGAAGAAGGTGAGTATGAGGGTATAATATTGTACAATATGTTTTTGGTCTTCATCCTGTGTTCCTGGCACACAAATCCTAAAATCCTTAGAGTCTTCAAAGTGATAAATGACCTTTTGTGTGCTAGCGGTTGACTGAGGGTTGGTATCCCCTAGGTAGCTTCTGGATGGGCTTTCATCTGAAAAAGATAGGCAGGCTTAGAGCATTAAAACTTTGATCCCCATCTCTGATCTCAGGGAATGAACAGATCACTAGTGTCCAGTGATGTAATCAATCATGTCTGTATAATAAACTTACGTAAAACCCAGAAGGACTGGTTTTGAGGAGCTTCTGATGACCATCCAGATGATGTGAATCCCAGTATTCCTGGAGGTTGTGTCCCCTTCCCTCATACCTCGCCCTACCCACCCCTTCATCTGGTGTTCCATCCCTTATGATATTCCTTTATAATTAGCCAGTAAATGTGTTATGGGAATCCTAGGCCACACTCTGGGGTCCCAACAAACTATGTCCAGCCATTCTCCCCCAAAACCAAACAGAAATGGGAATGGTGAAAAGCAGGAAAAAACTTTATATGACCACATTGGGAAGGCTTATGCTAAGATCCAGCATCTCTGCTCTGTCTTTCAGTTGTTGACGGGAACTTTAGATTTAAATAGAGGAAGAATCAGGGCAGGAGGTCTGCATAATTAAGCCATCTTGGTCAAACTGGTCTGGTCCATCATTCTCTTAGTCCTGGCCCTATAAGGGAGCTCCCAAGAAGTCATTATCCCTTGAAATCTGATTTCCACTTGTTGCTTAGAATGTTTATCTGTGAGACCTGGGATCCTGGAAGGGGGCAGGTTGGCTCCCATGAGATGATTGCTCCTGCCTAGTAGGTGAGTCAGTCTCATCCTGGAGTGATGTGCCTGTAACATAGGGTCTGCTATATAGGGCAAGGTTTGGAGACTTCCAGGTGCCACTCCTGGGTGTGAAACTGGATGCTGCAAATCTGGCTTCAGTCTTAAAGGGGACAAGATGAGATAAATATAGGGCTGATGAACCTTGTATTACCAATTTTTAGGTAAATATTTCTTAAGTGATTTATATACCTACCTGAGCAGGTCAGAGTTTAAGGTAATAAAGGAGACAGGTACAAAATGAAGGTAGAGATACCAAGATTTATCATGCTTTTAGTTATCCATGGGCATCTCCTAGCCTAAGTGAAGTAAGTCACTGACTTTAGCAAAAGCAGCCTAAGTCCCTGTTACATAAGTGTTCCTTGAGTTCTGTGAGTTTGTCCAGCGAAGAGATGGCTTGAACTCCAATATATAGCAGATTGGTCAGAATCACAGGTGAAATGATCTGGGATTTCTGATTGGCATGTGGGTTGGGGAGACAGTCTGAGCCCTTAGCCTATCGGATCTATTCTGTCTCTGGATAGGTAGTCTGCTGTAGCTAGTGGACACCCAGCTGGTGCCACCTGTGCAACTGATTGCTTGCTTGGTGTGTGCAGGCACCACTTACCCCAGTCTTATCATGAGCTTTCAGTGTTGATTGTTGTTGATCTAGGATAGTAGGGGAAAGTTTGCTTTTTTTTTTTTTAATATTTATTTATTTACTTTAGTTGTACACAATGCAATGCATTTATGATTACGTGGTGCTGAGGATCAAACCTGGGCCGCGCACGTGCGAGGAGAGCGCTCTGCCGCTGAGCCACAACCCCAGCCCAAGTTTGCTTTTTTTCCTCTCACAGATGGAAGGACTTGCTCTTAGGTAAAGAAATTATTCTTGAAGAAGAGGGCTTAGCAGAAACCCAATGACTGTCTTCACATTTTTTTTTTTTTTTTTTTTTTTTTTTGGTGGTGGTGGTTGTTTTTTTGGTGCTGGGGATTGAACCCAGGGCTTTGTGCATGGCAAGGCAAGCACTCTACCAACTGAGCTATATCCTCAGCCCTGTCTTCACATTTTTTAACAATAAATAAATAGATCATTTAAATAGGGATTGATACAGTCTGTGTAGTTGTGGTAACTAGAAATCAAGGCAATGGCTAAAATTCCACAACAAACATTACAGCATAAGGAAGAGTTATCTAACTATGAGAGCCACTCGGAAGTGGAAAATGTTGCCTTGATGAAAAGTTATGGTATGGAATGAATGGGGTCACTGCTCTGAGCTCCCCCAAACTAGAGTCTGCTTGGCAGGAAAAAGGTTTATTTAAAGCCAGCTTCAAGAAAGAGAGCTGAAGACCTTTCTGTCTTCAACCTCCATCTTCAGAGGGGTCTGGTGATGAAGCTGTTTTTTTTTAAGAGCAGGCAGAGTGGGACAAAAGGCAGCAAATACACATTTGTAGGTTTAGCTAGGCTGTGTTGATCAGAAGCCTGGTGCCTCTCAGGCTGGGTAAGGGATTGAACCTCTACTTTCAGTATGAGGAAATATGGGGTGCAAAAAACAGTTATTGGAAAACTTCCTTAATTTGGAAAGGAGTCTACTTGAGAGTGACTACTGTGATGCTTTCAAGGGTTTAGACGGAACTAGGAAGCTATTTGAAATCATCTTTTAAAATGGCTTTCGTTAAGCTAGTTGCTGGAGCTTCTTTTTAACCCTAATATTCTAAGAAACATTAGGAACCTGAAAAAACAAGATTTCCAGAATTGTGGGCCATTTCAGAATATCAGCATGTTTGCAAAGTTGAGTATGTTTACATTGGGTCTCCACGTTGGCTTCTTCCCTGGGGTATTGTGGGAAGCGGGAGGTCGGAGGGTGGTAGTGGTGGTGGTGGGGTATGTGTCTCTGGGCAATTAAACTAGTATTTAAGTGAGAGGTTAAGACTCCTCTTCCTCTTGGTGAAGAGCCGAGTCTTAGCTTACTGGAAACTCCAGGTAGCATCAGAGTTCTGTAAGTGAAATCTCAGTACATTGCCACAGGTTAAATGCAAGCTCTAGGATAGGCTTTCTTAACCTCAGCCTTTGGGCATTTTGGATAATTCTTCATTCTGAGGAGTCATTCTAGATAGATGTTGTAGGACATTTAGCAGCGTCCCCACCTCCACTGACTAGATTCCTGCAGCATCAATACTCCTGGCCTGAGAACCAGACGCCTCCAAGCAGATGAGCCTACAAGATCAGGGGGTACAGAACTGTGGGAACTGCTGCTTTAGGGGGCACAGGACTAACTCACCATAGGAACACAGTAGGGAAAAGGGGCTTTTGTTTTGTTTTTTAAGGTTCTTGCTCTGGTGATAGGAATTTCTGCCAATTACAGCATCTGTTTTTACTGTTTTTTTTTTTTCTTGCGTCTTAAACTTTAATAGCTGTCTCATTATGTGTGTAATGAATAGAATTTCGTTTTTTCCCTTCCCTGTATTATCATCCCTTATATATAGCTTCTGATGGTGGTGCCTTTTGCTGTTTTTTTGGGATCAATTCTTAGAATTGATCTTGTTAAAACCTTTGGCCCAGCAAATGTGAAAAAGGAAACACATGATTTCCCAATTGTGTGTTCAAACAAAATCCTCTTTCCCATATGGAAAAGAACAGAGAACAGCATTAGGAAAATTAGCAGAAAATGACTGTTGCTTGGTAGAATTTTAATTTAGGATATACATCTTTGTCTTTATCTTATTAAAATATTTGATGATAGTGCTACTGTCACTAGTTCAACTTGACTTGTTTTATTCTTATTGATTATCAAATTCCAAGCAATGAGCCAGGCGTGGTGGCACATGCCTGTAATCCCAGCACTTGGGAGGCTGAGGCAGGAGGATCCTGAGTTCAAAGCCAGCCTCAGCAATGGTGAGGCACTTAACAACTCAGTGAGACCCTATCTCTAATAAAATACAAAAAAAGGGCTGGGGAGTACCCCTGAGTTCAATTCCTGTTACCGGAAAAAAAAAAAAAAAAAAAAAAATCCAGGCAATGAGAACTACTGGTTGTATTTCTGATTTTTTTTTTTTTTTTTCTTCCTTCAGACTGCAAGTCCCAAGATGGAAACTTTGTCTTTTCCCAGATATAATGTTGCTGAGATTGTGGTTCATATTCGCAATAAGTTCTTAACAGGAGCAGATGGTAAAAACCTCTCCAAGAATGACCTTTATCCAAATCCAAAGGTAAAATGTCTTGATGTTTGCAAGTAGGTATTGGTGTTAGAGAACAAGTAGGTCACCATGCCATGTCACATTGTCAATTTTAATACAGAGAAAAATTTCAGCTAGTAATTTTAAATAACATTACATTTGTATGTGGTATGGCTTCTGCCTTCCCATTCAGAATTCACTTATTTAATATGGTTGTTTCCTTAAAAAAAAAAAAAAAAACAGCTTTTAAATTATAGATCTATTAAAGGATATTAAATTTTTTTTTATTGCTATTGGAGTGTGGTGCGAAGTTTTTCATGTATTGGCAGGGCTTAGGGAAACTTATTCTAAGTGGTTTCCCACCACAGGAAATGCTTAGAAACTACCCCCTTGGAATCTTACAGATTAATCTTCTTTCATTATGCCCCAAGAGAGAGTTGACTTGCTTTGATGGACATCATTCCTTACATGGTTAGTTATTGGATGCAGAAATGGACTGTGTATGTGTCACAGAGCATCCCAGGGTCCCCTTCCAGTCTTGGTGTTACCTTGCAGTGACAACATAGGGAAGCCTGGTTCCATGACATGGAACTCAGACTGTCTGATCTCAGTATCCTTTAATTCTTTAAAATAAGAGGAATCAACTCAAAGTAAATGATGGGCCTTTAAACTGAATAAACTTAACCTTATGAAAAGGCACAACATTTTCTCTATATTTCTCACTTTTCTGTTCATACAATAAACTTATATGTAGGTTAGAACAGCTTCACATGCCATCATTTGGGAACTACTGATTTAGAAGATAAGTAAGATTCTGTATTTCCTCATTGAGTTTATCCCTCTTGTTTTAAGTGGTCCCTTAAACTTCAGATCCAAGAAAATCTTAATGTCTCTCATGATCTTTTTCAAGAAATACATTCTCAGTGTTGGGACACATCCACCACATTCCTGACAGCCAGCAGATCTGAAAGATGAACTAACCCTTCTTCCTCCATTGCCTGGGGTGGGGGTGGCTTGAATTTGATTTAGATGAGTATGTTTGTTCTTAAGCAGCTGCTTTCTTGACCAGTTCCCACACTTGAACAACTGACATGGATCATAAAGTATTTTTAAATCTGGAAAATCATGATGCATTTCAAGGAGATGGAACAGTTGTCGCCCTTTCCTCTGTGTTCACTGACTATAGCATTGGACAGTGGTGGTAGTGATGTAGTGCTGGAGTCACGTGTCAGAGTATTGAAAGTTCCTTTCTGTTGCAGCCTGAAGTCTTGTATATGATCTACATGAGGGCCTTACAGATAGTCTATGGCATTCGACTGGAGCATTTTTACATGGTAAGTTTATGTTAAGGCAAAACAACGTTTTGTGTTTTGCTGCAATTCTCCTGCTCACGTACATACTGTCTTTTAAGGAAATCTTGACTTTGTTTTTGACACAAAGGCTTGTATAAAATTAATGTCACTTATGAAGAAATCTTAGGCATAATAATGGTTTACATGGATAGCTTTAGTAAGACAGAAACCTCAGTGGAAACCCTGAACAACACCTAGACATTACCGAGGCTATTCCCAGGTTTATAGATCCCCTGAGACCCACCAACTGCAGCTGAGTGCGCCTGGGCAGGGATCTCTTCTCAGGAAGGATTCCCAAGTCAGAAGAGCGGGCACATAGTGAGAACAATGCTGGAAATGAGGCAGCTGAGCTCTCAGCAAACTAGCTCTTTCCGGTAGGAAGGGCCAGGTTTTTTTTTTTTTTTTTTAATCATTTTCGCCATGAAGTCCTGAGGGCATCCTCTGAAGATGCTCTGACAATGTCAAGTCTTTGGAGTCTCATCAAAATGATGGTCATCTGTTGTTTAAAAATCAAGGACAGCCACCCTTTTACAATGAAACCTTGCTGATTATAGTTTCTTTGTCTATAAAAAGGGGGCAGCACTTTGTAAACAGATCCTTGTAGATATCAGAAGAGAAGATAAATAAAAACCCCAGCATGGTGCCTGATACACAGTGGTGGCTTGTGGTTACCCTTCCATTTTTCCAATTCATTTAATAATCTATATTCAGCACCCACTGTAAACCCATCATTAGAAATATTAATGTCAACTGTAGCTTAGTTGTGGGAGCTTCATTAAGTTTTTTTTCAGATTTAATAACAAGTTGATAAAATTTCATGTTAACCTCTGGTTAAGGTTTCTTTTAGTTTATGGTTGAAGAAGCTCGTTTTGTTTAATCAGTGTGTGACTTAGGTTTTGTGACTTATTACATGCAGATGCCCGTGAACACTGAAGTCATGTATCCACATATAATGGAAGGCTTTTTACCAGTCAGCAACTTATTCATTCATCTGTGAGTGAAGCCCCATTTTACTTTCTCCATCTGCTTTCGTATTTGCATGGCATTGAACCATTTTGGTAACGTTGCTGTCTTTGGGAAGGAGTTCCATCATCTCCCTCTCCTCTCCATCTGAGCACGTTCAGAAGTACAGGTTTCTACCAAGCAGAGCTGCCTTCACCTCTGGCACTTCTCAGGGTGCTGTCCACTGAAGTTGAGAGGCCATGTAAATGGCAGTCCTCAGCCAGTTTTGTGGAGGGTTTCGAATTCTGGATTCTCGAGCTGCCTGAGTGCCTGTTCGTTAGAATCTGTGGTGTCCTTGGCTCTGTGCAAAGGCCTATGTAGCTATCGAGCTTTGCACTGCGGTGGGCTCAACTTGGTCTTGCAACCCTGATGGAAACCTCCAGAAATCTCTCTGAAAATGGGGTGTTTGTGCTCAATGGTTCAGTATAGCTTATCAACTTTTGGTATTCTTTCTATAAAAGGGATTCATTTCTGCCCATCTGCCGGGTGAATGACTTTGAGATTGCTGATATTCTGTATCCAAGTAAGTGAAAATTTAAACAGTTTTATTGTCTGGCTTTAACCTAAACTTTAACCTAAATTTTACCTTTCCATTGAAGAACATGGAGGAAAGACTTGGAGTGGGTTTCAAGTGCACCCCATCCTTAGGGACGTGTTTTATTACATACTTTTATTGGACTGTTTTACCTTTGTAGATCAACATAAAAGCTCTTTCTGACTAATTTTTTCTTAACTCCTTACATTTAAAAAATATTCTTTAAATTTGGGGAGGTCAGGCACAGTGGCACATACTTAAATCCCAGCGGCTTAGGAGGTGGAGACAGGGAGATCACAAGTTCAAAGCCATCTTCAGCAAAAGCAAGGCGCTAAGCAACTCGGTGGCAAAAGCAACTCGCTAAGCAACTGTCTCTAAATAAAATATAAAATAGGTCTGGGGATGTGGCTCAGTGGTCAAGTGCCCCTGAGTTCAATCCCCAGTACTCAAAAATTGGGGGGAAGCCAATAATATGCAGATGTGATATCACATAGTAGACTATTCATATTAATTTTATCAAGTTAACGGTTGCTTTTCATTATGAAGAAGTTGCCTTTTAGTATGCATGATGGTCATGCTATTATTTTAGATGTAAAATTTCCCGGCTTTTTGTCCCTTGATTCATGTGACTCTGATTTGTTCGTCAGGTTATTTATGTTGTCCAAATTAATTTCTGCCCTCTTGGATCTCTGACTTTTGTCTATGGATGTAGCCTACGCATGGCAGACCTCATGGATTTTAATGTAAATTGGATGTGTTTTAACAAATGTGTGTACTTGTGAGCCGCTGCCACGGTTGTATACAGCACGGGTCTACAGGGGTCCCTTTGTGTCCCTTTGCAGTCAGCCTCCCATGGCCGCCTCATTGCTTGCAACCACTGGCATGTCTTCTGTTGCTGTAGCTTTGGCTTTTCCAGAACTTCGTACAGATGAAAGAATACAGTCTGCCATCTGTGGTATCTGTTTCTTTTTATTTTTCCTTTTTTTCTCTCTCTCTCTCTTTTTTTTTTTTTTTGTTTGGTACCAGAGAGTGAAATCAGACATTTGACCACTAGCCACATCCCCAGCCCTATTTTGTATTTTATTTAGAGATAGGGTCTCACTGAATTGCTTAGTGCCTTGTTTTGTGGAGGCTGCCCTCAACCTCCAGAGCTGCTGGGTGCATGGTGTCTGCTCCTTTAAGCACAGCCCTTTTGAGATTTATCCATGTTACTTGCACTTATTGCTACTTTGTATCTTTTTATTTTGGAGCGTTCTCTTCAGTAGAGGAAATGAAAGACATTTGAATTGTTTCTAATATGTGCCCACTGTGAAAGGAGATTCCTCAGAAAACTGGGAATGGAACCACCATTTGACCCAGCTGTCCCACTCCTTGGTTTATACCCAAAGGACTTAAAATCAGCATACTGTAGTGACACAGCCACATTAATGTTTATAGCAGCTCAATTCACAATAGCTAGACTATGGAACCAACCTAGGTGTCCCTCAATAGGTGAATGGATAAAGAAAATGTGGTATATATACTCAATGGAATATTACTCAGCTTTAAAGAAGGGTGAAATTATGGCATTTGCCAGTAAATGGTTGGAGTTGAAGGATATCATGCTAAGCGAAATAAGCCAATCTCACAAAACCAAAGGCCGAATATTTTCTCTAATATGCAGATGCTAATTCACAATAAGGTGGGGGTACTAGGGAAAAATAGCATTACCTTAGATTAGGTAGAGGGAAGTGAAGGGAGTAGAGGGAGGAGATGTGGGGATGGGAAAAACAGTGGAATGAAACACACATTTCTGTATGTATAAATGTGACTACATGACCAATATGATTCTGCAACATGTACACTTAGAAAAATGAGAAATCATATCCCATCTATGTATGATATATCACAGTGCATAAATGCATTCTACTGTCATGTATAACCAATTAAAACAAAAAGCAAAAAACAAACAAAAAAACTACCCTAAAACATTCTTTGCTCATGTTTACTTTGGTTCCATTTATAATTTTTCTTTGTTTCTGATTTTTAGTTTAGAGCAGGAACTGAGGCCATTAGTTTCAGGCCTTCTGTTCCTAGTAAGAGGGTTTAGTGCTGTGGACTTCCCTCTCTCCCATGTTTAGCTGTATTCTACAGACCCCACTGTGTGGTATTTTCTTTCAATTAAAAATGTTCTCTAATTTTTCTTTTGATTTTTTTCATTTACCTGCAGGTTTTAAGTGTGTTGTCTACTTTTCTGAAACATTCTGGGATTGTCCAGCCATCTTTCTGTTGCTGATTTGTGATCTAGTTCCTTTGTGATTAGGGATTTGTTCAATTTGACCCCATTTCAGTGCATTCATACCTGTTTTATGGCCCAGAACAATGGTTGGTATTTGTTGCCTGTTGGAGCCCTAATAAACTATCACAAACTAGGTGACTTCAGATAACACATTTATTTATTTATTGACAACTTCAGACATGATTGTGGATTTGTCTGTTCTGCTGTAGTTTTGAAGGGAACACATTTTAGAAATAACCTCTGGACCTACCTTTGCTCTGATATATACTTTATATTCCAGGACATGTTGTCTTTTGCTTTGCAGTTGTTTGCGTCTTTGTATCTGAAGTAGGTCTTTTAGGGACAGCCTGTAGTGGGGTTTTGCCTTTTGTCTCATGCTTGCTGTTGTCTGTCAATTGAACTGTTTAGTACACTTACAGTTAATGTTATTATTGGTGTGATTTGATTTAAATTTACCTGATGCTTTGTGTTTTTTCCTTGTCCAGTTCCTATTTTCCCCATTTCCTGCCTTATTTTGGTTTATTGGGATATATTTATTTTTATTTAGTTTTGGTATTAACGGTGAGGTTTAATATGTATGCACATATTTTTAGCATATTATTGTTTGTCTTAAGACACATTATGCTTTACAAGAGTTTACTTACATTCCCCATTATTGGCCTTTGTGTGATCATGCTATAAAGTTTACTTCTACAGATACGTGAATGCCTTGACATATTGTTATGAGATGGCTTCAGTTCATTATCTTTTAAAAGCATTGTTTAAATGAGGAAAATTTTCTTTTATATTAACCCACATTCTTTTACGTATATCCAGTCCCTGTCTGGTATGATCTTTCCTTGCAACTGAAGGATTTCATTTAATATTTCTTATACTGCTAATAAACCCCCTTTAATTCGCCTTTCTTTTTGAAAGAAGTTTCCCTTGCATGTAGAGCTCTGAGTTGGCCACATGGCCGCCCTGTCTTCTGCTTGTGTTGCTTCTGATGATAAGTCACTGCTGTTCTGTCTATCCATATGATGTGCTGTGGTTTTGTTTTCCTCTGGCTACTTGTAAAATTTTATCTTTATCACTTTTTATTTATTTGGTACTGGGAATTGAACCCAGGGGTGCTCTACTACTGAGCTACATCCCCAGCTGTTTTTATTTTTATTATTTTGAGGCAGGGTCTCACTAAGTTGCTCAGGTGGCCTTGAACTTAGATCCTCCTGCCTGGGCTTTCTGAGTTGCTGGGATTACAGGTGTGGTTGGCTTGTTTTTCTGACCCTCCAAGACCCGTGAGTTCTGATTGCTTTGTGCTGTCTGGGCTGCAGCCTGGGAGCTTGAGTTGCAGGCCAGTGCCCTGACAGTGCTTGCTTGCTGGGTCCTGTGGAGGTGCTGCACAGCCTGTGTCCAGTGTCTGAAGTTTGTCGCTGCACGGACTATTTCTCTAGTTATTTAAGGGACATGAGCCAGTTGGGTTCCTGCTGTTTACATCATGGCCAAAAGTAATTTGCTCTTTTTTTCCTTTCTAATTATTAATATATAAGGGTAATTCTGATCTTGAAGTTAGAACAGATTGTCACATACACAGTTTTATTTTACATACCATGAACAAAGTAATGCAGGGGTGGGGAGAGAGAATTTTTATTTCTGTGTTGTGTTGTTTCAAACATTTACTTAAATAGTCTTGCTTTGTATTTTAGAAGCAAAACGGACAAGCCGGTTTTTAAGTGGCATTATCAACTTTATTCACTTCAGAGAAGCATGCCGTGAGACTTACATGGAATTTCTTTGGCAATATGTAAGATTTAAATATATTTGAGGGTGACACAACAGATGAATAACCTCCTTGATGAACCAGCAATCTATTTAGAAATGTTTGTTACAAATATCATTTGTGTTAAGTAAAATTCCTAATTTACTTGTGAGGAATGACTAGCTCTACTTAAATTTATTTCTGATGGGAAAATTATAGTGTGAGTAAACATTTTGTAGTCATTGCTGGTAGTGGTGTGTGTGAAGAAACCCATGGCTCTTGGAAAAGCGCTGACGAGAGATTGCTGATGTTGCCTTGATAGAAATCCTCTGTGGACAGAATGCAGCAGCTCAACACTGCACACCAGGAGGCCCTGCTGAAAGTGGAGAGGCTTGAGTAAGTGGGGTTTGCAAGGAAGTGAGCACAGCTTCATAATGCACAGTGAGTGTGAATGGTGTCACAGTCTTGATTCACCTCAAGTCTTGTCTTCCACAGTAAGTGGCAGAGTACTTAAGTGTGCCTTTTCTGAAAAGAGAACTGTGTGTTTTCTTGAAACTCTTTGCTTCAGTTTCTTGGGCTTCTGCATTGATGATGTGTTAGCCTGATTCATTTGATGCCATGGAGTTACTTCCCTAAATCACACCTCCAGCCCTTGTCTCAGGCAGATGAGCAAGAGCTGTCAGGACCCTTTCTCCTCAGATCAGCTAATGCAGTTAGCATGTTTGCTCCTCCACAGTGTTCTGCTTTGAACTCAGGTGTAAAGGGAAAGATGTTTAGGTGACAGTTCTTCAGAAAGATACTCTTTGACCGTGATGGAGTGTGCCCACGAACCATCTAAGTTGAACATACCCCACATTGAAGAGTGCCTGATGCTCCCGACCCACATGCCACCGTCATCCTGGTTTGGCAGCCAGTGTGTTGTGGAGCTTGATGTTCTCATTTGCAGTGCTGCTTATCCTCATGCTGGTGGCTGATGGGGAGCTGCAGCATCTTCACCTGTCACCAGCCTGGGAAAAGGTCAAAATGTGAAATACCATTTCTATTGCCCATGTATTGTTTTCACATCCTCATGAAGGTGAAAAACCATCATGAGTCGAGGACCTTCTGTGGGTTTTTTTGTTTTGTTTGTTTGTGTGTGTGCGCGCTAGGGATTGAACTCAAGAGCGCTCTACCACTGAGACACATCCCTAGCTCTATTTTGTATTTTATGTAGAGACAGGGTCTCACTGAGTTGCTCAGCACCTCGCTGTTGCTGAGGCTGGCTTTGAACTCGCGATCCTCCTGCCCTAGCCTCCGGAGCTGTTGGGATTGATTATAGGTGTGCACCACCGCACCTGGCTCGTTTTTTGTCTTTTCTGATATGTTGAGGTCTCTGAGGTTGCCTGTTTTAGGTGAGAGCTTTTCTGACCAGTTTATGGTAAGAATTGCTTTTACATTCGTTAATAAACTGAAAAGCCTGGGGATGAGAGGAAGATACTGAGATTTAGCATGGTGAAAAGACTGCAAACCAGATAAAAAGAAGCATGCAAACTGGGAGAGAATTTTTGCAGCATTTTGCTGCAAAGCATTGCAGACTATACTAACAAAGGTAGTTTTTCTATCTACAAAGAAGTCCTGCAAACTGAGGGGGGAAAATGACTTAATAGAAACCTGGGAGAAGGCTATGCATGGAGTTCACAACAAAATCAAAGCAGATGCTGATGCATTAGATATGCAAAAATGAAACTAGAGCTTTTCTGGGGAAGAGGTTTGAACCTGTGTGTGTTAGGAATGATAAAGGCCTGGGAGTAGGGCAGGAGCATTAGAGAAGGCATTGTGCATGTATCTCACAGGAGTGGAGTTGGACAGCATAGCTGTGGATGCTGCCTGCATAGAGACTTCATGGGAGGATACTGAGGGCTCCTCAGGCTTTCCTTTCTCTCAGCAGAGCCAGGCCATCTGCTTCAAATGGCTGGAGAGTGTGTGATTCAAAAACAGAAAAGTAGATGCTGCATCTAAGTTGAGGGCATGGGTTTTATTTTGGCCTTTCAAAGTTAAGAATGTGATAAATGTTATTTTAATCTATTTTACTGTGCTCAGTTCTGTTCCAGTTGAAGAGCAAGAAGAGTTCAAGCAACTTACTGATGATATTCAGGAGCTACAACAATCACTGAATCAGGAATTTCGTCAGAAAACGGTATCTGTTATGAAACATCTCGAAAAAAAAAAAATATTTTTAATTACATTTCCATAGGGGCACAGAATGGAAGTAGGAGCTTGTTGCTTTCTGTCACTGAAGAAACAGTGCTTCGCTAGGCCCATTTGTGTCCCTTACAGTGTATCAGTCATCCCTGCACTACATAGACTAGGTGGCTTGTTGTGTTGCAGTGTTGTGTTCAGTCTGAGCAGGCGTCTTAGGGTTCTCCTACGCCTGCTCCTGCTGTGCCCTGAGGCGCCCTGGACACTGCAGCAAGCTCAAGGGTGCTCAGGATAGTTTAAATTTCCAGGAAAGTACTGTGAGTGCCCAGCATCTCTCAGACACTGCTATAGCTCCTAGCTCAAGGTAGTCTACTTCCGTTGTTAAATAACGTCACCCTTTGGTATAGTTTGGATTTTGGCATTTGCCATGATGAAAAGCAAGAGCCATGTGAAAATCATTATGGAAGAGGACCTGAGAATTTCTGTCTCATCTACTTTCAGGGTACAGGAATTTAGGGAACATCCAATAGGTCACATGCCTAAAGAGTAAGTAGTGTGGTTATCTAAGAATAAACTAAAATACTCTTTCCAATTATTTTTATTTTCTCAAAGGGCTGCAGCATTGTCAAACGGAAGTGTGCAGTCACTTAACCATTCATGGAGGAATCCTTAGGTAGTTATTCTGGCCCATAGGCATCGCAATCACAGAGAGTTTGAGGCTGGTCAAACTCCTTTCTCTTCTTTCTCACCTTGATTTTGTGAGAAAGCAGTGTGTGGCTCCATTTCAGTCTGTTTTGAATCATAACACCTCGGTTTGCTTTTTCCCCTAGATAGTGCTGCAGGAGGGAAATTCCCACAAGAAATCAGATATCTCTGAGAAGACCAGACGATTGGTAAGCACCTTCTGCCACCAGCACTGGCTGTGAGGTTCAGTGGGGAGAACACTGGAGCCATGTGCAGTGACAGGTGTTTCATGTCACGTTTGTCCCCCTGATACATGCCTGTTGTTCTTAAAAACACTGAGACAACTGTGGACAAAATCAAAGGCTCTGAGAGCCAGCCACAATCTGACACACATGTCATAGGTGGCTCTTCTGGGTGCGTGACTGTGCCCTTCATTGAGGGACACAGCAGACCACATGTCTCATGCCTCAGCAGACCACATGTCTCATGCCTGCTTTCCTCACTTCACAGTGTCGCAGACATGGGTCCTTCCATCGATGGCGACACATGTATGTGCTGGGCTGCAGATCTTCTTGGAACCCTGCCCATGCCTATTGTCTTGCCCACATGCACCTTTGCCAGTCAGACTCCCTTTTGTCATACAGGGAGTTCCCAAAGTCAGGACTTGGGGGTCAAGGGAAGTGAGCACTCACTGCTGACCCACATTGCCCAACCAACACTAGAGCTGAACATCAATAGGAAAGTAACAGCACACACCAGTAACAGACATGCATTATTTCGGTCAGCCTTGGCCTCTGTTAGCTGATCAAAAGGTAAGAATCTAGAAGGATTGCCTAAGTCCTAGGATTGTACCTTCTGTCCTAACACACAGGCCTTCCCTTGGTCCACGTCCCCAGAGGGCCACCTGTTCCTCCTCTCCCTGCAGCTCTGCACATAGGCATGTGGCACCGTTTAGCTGTGTTTTTGTAAGGATATATTTGTATTCTTTTTATTCAAATGTATTTGTTATATATTGACCTGTGACTTCTTCTTTTACTTAACATTCCTAAAAAGTCTCTCATGGTGATATGTAGAGGGATTGTAGAGTGATAGAATTTCCCAAGCAACATAAACACACTTTCTCTCTTAAGTATTTGGGAAGGAAGCTCATTGAATTTGTTTTTAAAGCATAATGTCAGACTTGCACTGACTTTTGAGAGAATTCCTTAATATCCTCCTCTTTCATTCCTTTGGGTTATATTCATTTTTTTTTTTTTTTTTTTTTTTTTTTTTTTTTAAGATTTAGGGTCTTTTGGGGTTATCAGTCTGTTGTTCAGCCTACAGCCCAAACAACCTGCCTGCTTGGCCTCCTGAATAGCTGGGACATCAGTGTATGACAGCACACCTGGTACCCATCTTCAATTTTATTAACTGATGCACGAATACGTAAAGTTGTGCATATTAATGGGGTACCATGCAATGCTTTGATACCTGCGTACGTACATTGTGTAGTGTTCAAGTTGAATTAGACAAACAAATGTTGGTCAGGGTCCTTCCAGCGTTTTGGAATTTACAGTACACAGTCGTTATCTGTGGTTACCTACTGTGCAGTAGCATGCCAGGGCTGCCTTCTCCTGTCTCACTAACCTGGGTGCTAGCCCACCTCTATTCACCCCACCCCAGACTCTGGAAACTACCATCCTACTCTAACTTCCTGAGTAACATCCTATGGTACTTGTCTTCCTGGGCTTCTTTCACCTAGTCCCAGCCCCATCTGTGTGGTCCCAGAGTTCAGGTTTTGTTGTGTTTATGGCTGAGTAGTGATCCATTGTGCACACGCACCCTGTTTTCTCTACCTGCTCAGCAGGAGATCAGAGGTCCCTGCAGCATGAGGACTTCATTTCCTTGGATGTGCACCCAGGAGTGGGGTTGCTGGGTCACGTGGTGGTTCCATTCCTGTTTTTTTTGTGGCCCTCCTATTTTCCATAATGGCTAGGCTGGTTCATGTTGTCACCTCTGGGTGGAAGAGGGCCCCTTTCTCCATGTCCTCCTGTGCTTTTGTCCTTTTGATGATAGCCATTCTTACTGGAGCCAGGTGATTTCCCTGATGGTTAGTGATGGTGAGCAGCTTATTTTCAAATACTTGTTGGCCTTTTGTTTTTGGAGAAATGTCTGTGTCTCTTGACCAATTTTAATCAGTCGGTGGCTTTTTTGCTGTTGAGTTTGGAGTTTCTTGCCAGGTGTTTGCAGACACCTGCTCCCATTCTGTGTGTTCTCTTCATTCACTCTGTTGTTTCCTTTGCTAGGTAGAAGCTTTTCAGTTTGTTGTTACCCCATTCGTGTATTTTCCTTGTTTCCTGTGCTTTTGGGGTCTTGTCCAAAAAGTCCTTTGCCATTGCAGTTTTCTTGAAGTGTTCCTCTTTTTTCCTTTAGTAGTTTCATTCACTTTTGAAATTAGGGAAAAGAAAGAAATCTGTTTTGATTCAACAAGCATGTGCCAAGCACCTTCTCCGTTCTGTGACTCCGTCTGGGTCCTGGGAGAACAAAGGTAGCTCCACAACTGCAAGTGGCATGGCTGATTTGGAAACACATTAGATGCATAATTATAATGTTGCTTATATGGTAATTATAGAGGAAATGGCAGCTGGACTTTCAAGGATCAATGAAAGTTGAGCAGGCAGGCAGGATAAGGGTGATTTGCCGTCCTAGGACCACCCTGATCACAGAAACAGCTCCTTATTCATGGCCTGTAGACAATGTTTGAGTGATGAGTCAGGCAAGGAATAGTCAGTTTGAATTATATTCCCCACCCCCTCCCCAAACATAGACTTTTCTTTTGTTCTTTTCTGTTATTGAAATGTAAGTCAGTATTTTTATCATATATTAAAAAAAAAAATGTTTCTCAACAGAATGAACTAAAATTGTCAGTGGTTTCTTTGAAAGAAGTACAAGAAAGTTTAAAAACTAAAATTGTGGATTCTCCAGAGAAGGTAAAAAATTATAAAGAAAAAATGAAAGATACAGTCCAGAGACTTAAGAATTCCAGGGTAAGTTTCCTTTTTACTTTAATGTTTTTCTCTCTCTCTTCTTTCTAGCAAATTCTTGAATTAATTTTCTGGATTATCTGTGCTTTTCTCTGGTTTGTTTTTGTTTGTTTTACCTCATTGCTAATTTATAGCTCTTCTCTAAAGACAGGGTGTGGAGAAAAGAAATAAAAATTTAAGACCAAGATATTTGTTCAATGACACTACAAAGTGTTGAGGCTTTGCTCTAGGTAATCAAAGCAGAAATGCTCTGTACTCATGAGATTGAGTTACTTTATGACAGGGAGAAAGGTATTAAACAATTTTATTAGCACCTGTATAATTATGAACTATAATACATACTTTGAGAGAATATAAGGTGTGTTTATATGAGGGCAGAAGATACATGAAAAAAAATTTTTTTCTGATCAATTTTGCAGTGAATATAAAACTGCTCCCAAAAAAATACTGCTCAAAAATTCAAAATAAAAAAATTGCTCTAAAAATAGGATAATCTATTTAAAAAAAAAAAAAAAAGGAAAAAGTATAGGGTGCTTTGACATATTAAAACGGGGGAGCCCAGTTTAAAATGTAGGCGTCAGGTGAAAGAGAAGGAAGTGGAAATGTGCACTCCCAGGTGAAGACGGGCAGTGTGTCCTAGTGAACAATCCAAGAAAGCAGCTTCCGCAGAGGGATGGCTTCTGTGAGTTCTGTGAAGCATTAGGGGCAGGATGTGCACAAGGTCATGGGTTACTTGGGAGACAGGTGGAGGTGGTAGGACAAATTTGGAAGTTGGCAGACAATTTAGCATTCTCCTTGAAGCAAAGTTTTTAAACTACTTCTCTTAAAAGCATTTCTAGTTTATCTGTGAGTTTGTTACCTGAGTTATTCCTGAGAGTAAAAAATTGCCATATAAGCATAGACAAAAGTCACCACAACAGTAATGAGAGCCCAGAAATAATTTGTGTATTTGTGAGGAATGGTTGATATGTTCAAAAGCAATTCTAGTTCAATTAACTATTCATACAAAGGGAAGGGAGTTGAGCCTACAACTTACATCATTTTCAAAACCACTTATGTGGATTATAAATTTAGTTTAAAATTTTAACAATTTTAGAAATTTTAAAAGAACATTTGTTATAGTCTTGTACTGTGATAGATGTTTTTGAATTAAGATCGGAAATCCAAAAGCTATAGAAAAAACTAGTCCCATTAGAACATATTTGCAGTGCATCTGACAGGTCAGGGATTGTGTCCATCATACGCAGAGTGCGTGAACAGCTGGGCAAGAGCGTGCAGTAGCATGACCCAACCTAGCTGAGGAGAGCCCTGCTGGTTAAGCAGTAGGCAAGAGTGCCCTAGTGGGGAGGCTAGAGAAGTCTTTGCAACTGTAGTAAGCATGTGTTCATTTCATGATTTTAGAATAGGAATCATTCTTTAAGAGGTGGCTGTAGCAGTAGTTGTACCGGGGAGTAGGAAGATTGTAAATGGGTGATGTGATTGCCAGGAGGATCAGAAGCACTTGAGAGTTAGTGAGGAACACTTTCCTCTGCCCCTTGTGCAGCCCTGGGATGGAACCGCAGCAGTGAGCTGGCTTCTTTGCCAGTTAAGAGATGTAATCACTCAACTGTACACAGGTTGGTGATGGTGCTCGGATGCTGACCTATGCACAGAAATCATTAAGAGCAAACAAATTCACATTATTGCAGTTTTACAAAGGAAACTATCATACTGTGGACTCGTTTTTCCTTCCTTTCACAGCAAGAAGTAATGGAGAAGTATGAAATCTATAGAGACTCAGTAGACTGCCTACCTTCGTGCCAGCTGGAGGTGCAGTTGTATCAGAAGAAATTACAGGACCTTGCAGACAATAAGGACAAGCTGACCAGTGTCTTGAAGGAGGTTAGTGTTATGCAGGAGAGGTGTCTATTATGGAGTTGGGACGGTTTTACACTTTACTGTCTTCCTAAATATAAGTGGGACTGTTCTACAGCATGGTAGATGAGTCAGTATGTGCTAAAGAAAAAGACACTTTTCTTTTCAAATATAGCAAGACCTGTCTTATCCTACAGATGAAATGAGTGATTGGCATAGCACATTGCCATACATGTTTTGGGAAACAGTAATGGATATTTGAACTTGTAACCCTTGGAAATATTCTTACCTGATCAGTAAGCATAAAGTCCCAGTCTAGTGCCCAGCAGTGCACTGAGGATTTGTAAAGAGCTTTGGAGTTTATGATACAGATAGTGTCTGTCCTGAGTAATGAGAGCTCTGGTGTGATTTAAGTTTCTCATGCTGGAAGCTTAGAAACCAGTTCTTTCTCACTTCTTACCATCTCATATTCAGATCACCCCCAGGGTCATTATCATTGGCATTTGATAAGACATTTTCTTTGTTAAAAGAAGTAGGGGTTAGGTGAGATTTCCACTTCATAGTTCCCTTATCCACCATGCAGTTTAACAAGACAGATCTATTGCTTCTACTTGCTCCTAGAATCTGCCCTTTCCTTTTATTTCTCCAACTACGTCTAGACTCTGCCTGGATAGCCTTAGCTTCTTGACTCAGTCCAGGCCCTCCCCAGCCAGCCTCAGCCTCTTGACTCATACTGCACCTGTCTGTGCCTCCCCCAGTCTTGGCTGGCAGAGTTACGTGGTAAAGGCAGATCATTCTAGGACCTATGTTGTCCCTTTTACATAGTCTGCTGCTTTCTGCTGTGCTTTCAGGGCTTCAAGGGCCATATCCCTTTTAAAACTATTTTATTATAGCTTATTTTAAAAGTACCCTTTCATTTTGCTTGTAATCCTAACTAGCTTAACTGATTTTAAATGCTTCTCATAAATATAGTGTCTGAACTTGGAGGACCAAATTGAGAATGATGAATCAGAGCTAAAGAAATTGAAGACTGAAGAAAACTCACTCAGGAGACTGCTGATTGTGAAGAAGGAAAAACTGGCCACAGCACAGTTCAAAATAAATAAGAAACATGAGGACATCAAGCAGTACAAACGAACAGTAATTGAGTAGGAATGCACCTTGCACCTTTAGTCTTAGTGTACTAGGAAATGATGAGGAAAAGCTGTGTGTGTGTGTGTGTGTGTGTGTTTTCCCCACTGACAAAAAGGTCATTTCACCTTTTGGTGTCTCCAGCATAGGCGTCATGAAATTTGCAGTGCTCCATCCTGATTTAGAAGGGTTCTAGCCACTCCTTTTTGTTCCCCTTCAGTGGGCATGGTGCTGCTATTTCAAGACGTTTGACAGACAGTGGTTTAGACTTGCCTTAGAAAAATCAGCTGGCCTATCTGTAGTATATCTGGTCTGTAAAATTAATAACATCCATTTTGAGAAGTCTCAATTTTTATTCAAATACAAATCAATAATTTGCTGAATGTTTTTTAGGACAGTACATTGGAGTGTTTTGCTGGTGGTCTTCTCCCCATCAATTCTAAGACTATATTTTTAGAACATGTGCTGCAGAACTGTCTTGGATATCATCCCCTTTGTCCCTACAGTTGGTGTCAGGGATCAGCTGAGTGTTTCCTTTGCATTTCCTTATGCTGGAGCAAGGTGCAGCACCAGAGTATGTTGTTCTTGATGCCAAACTGCCTTGCAGAAAAGTTGTGCTGATTCCCAGTCCCACATATGTGAAAGTGTAGCTGTGGGTGTGCAGCTAAAAATCCCCTCCTTAAAGAAAAGCCCACTGAGTGCCCTGATGGAACTGTAGCACTTGGGGGATCCATCTGTTTGCTTTTATGTCCTGAGAAGAGTTTTAGGCCTGTGAAACCAGTAGTGACACATGGACACTGGAATCAGAGTCAGCATTGTTTGCCTTTTTAGATGACTAAGAGTAAATTATATCAGCTGTCTGTGTTTTATTTTAGGGATTGCAATAAAGTCCAAGAGAAAAGAGGTGCTGTCTGTGAGCAAGTAACCACAATTAATCAAGAAATCCAAAAGATTAAATTTGGAATTCAGCAACTAAAAGATGCCACCGCAAGGGAGAAACTGAAGTCCCATGTGAGTATGTGTTCATGAGCATCAACTCCAGCAGGTCCCATGTGCTGAGGACAGGGCCATGGCAGGTTGGAATGTTCCTGTATGGCCTTCATTGTTTTGCCAATTTAAGATTACAGCACTTTGTGCTGGGGTATTACTATATCCCAAGCCTCTTAAACTGGTTGAGGCTTTCTGTAGAGGCCAGTGCTTAGGCCATTGTTGTAGATTTATGATGGAAGAGTCAGCTCCTGTATCAATCAGCCCCTCCATCTCTATACCTTGAATTTTTAATTTGCACATCGGCCTCCGTGAACAATCCTGTACCCAGAAAGCCATAGGTCCTGAACCAGTGGAACTGAATGCTCTGCTATTTCTATTTTGTGGCATGCTTTTAAAAGAACTATGGAGACTGGGAATGAGGAGCAGCTGTGCGATTCTGTCTCCTTGATTTACGGAGATGATGCCCCTGTGTGTACTTAGCATTATTTTAATCTCTCCATTATAATCTGAATCAATAACCCCTGGTATAACATTAAAGCCTAATAAACTCTTGGAACTACGCCCAAGGATTAGTCCCACAGTTCCTGAAGGGAGAAGTCCCCTGATTCCCGTAGGAATCAGCTGAACCCCCATTTCAGGTGTCAGGACCATCCGGGCAGTAGAACAGAGATCTAATCCTGCACTTCCTCTTGTCCCTCTGATAAGGGAGTTAATGGGTAGGAGGGATTGTGACGAGGAATCATTTGGATCTGAGGGCATTCCTCCTCTAGTGCGCATTCCTCCTCTAGTGCCTCGTACATTTGTGGGCCCCGTGCCCCGTTTTTTGAAATCCTTGATAAATCATTTCCATATATATCATATCTGGAATGGCATTGATTGGCCCAGTGTATACCCTTTTTGCACCTGGGGCATCGGCCTGGAGCGCGGTATGAATTTGGTCTTATTACCCTTGGGGGATATTGCTTAGCATATCTTGGTTGATTATAATACTTTTGTCTGGAATATCCTGTTATAGGTTGAATCCTTTGGGAATTTTGAGGGGAGGAATTTTTCATCACTGCAGCAATTACGTTGCCTGTGATAACAGCCTCGTTAATGTCTTTGCACAGTCTGATATAAATTGATAAATCTTTTTTACTTCTCCACGGCCTTATTGCATCCTGGCAATATTTATTAGCATTCTCGTACGCTAATTGGATAACTAGAGGCATAGCTTGCTCGACTTCGCCAAAAACTCTAGATGTTGTTTTTAAGAGTCTATCTACAAAATCAGCGTAAGGTTCGTTGGGCCCTTGTATAACTTTTGATAGGCTGCCTTGCAGATCCCCTGTGCCTGATATTGTCTTCCAGGCTTTCACAGCTGCAATGTGTATCTGGGCATACACACCGGGATCGTATTGTAGCTGATTTTGTAGTTCGGCGAACTGACTTTCCCCTGTGAGCATATCTATATTGCGTTGAGGGAAACCTGCTGCAGCATTTCTCTTTGCTATTTCTGAACAAATTTCCTGGAATTGAGTTTTCCAGATTAGGTATTGTCCCCCACTTAGTACCCGCTCTGCATAGACTTTTCCAATCTGAGGGGGCTAAGATTAGGGTGTTAAGTGACTCTATCATACTTAATGTGAATGGAGCTTGAGGCCCATAGGTCATTACCGTCTCTTTAAAATTCTTTATTGTTTTAAAGTCTAGGGACTCGTGATATCTTTGTCCCTCTTCATTTTGAAATACTGGCAGTTCTGGGTGCTCCTGCGGTCTATGTTGTTCGAGAGCGTATAAGCGCTCAGAAAGGCCGCCAATTTCTACTTCAAGGGCACGTACATTCTGATCAATACTCCTTATTGTTTCTGTTAGGTATTCTACCCATGAAGGAGCAGAGGGCATTAGTGGTTCCTCTATTTGACGGTCTTTTCTCTTTTTTAATTTCTTTTTGTTCTTTTTATTGGAGACTGTGCTCCCCGAATCGCTTTTTGATTCCTCCTCACTACTAGCTTCATAATTCCTAACTGGCTCAGTGGAGGAGACCGTACTCTCATGGTTTGGCTCCTTGTTACTATTATCACTTTCACTAGTATCCTGAGTTTCAGCTTCTAAGGAGAGTACATACTCCTCAGCTAATTTTATTAAGCTTCTGATGGCTTTTGCAGTTCTTACTTTTAAATTTACATTACTACTCTCCTTGCTGGTCTCCACTGAGTCAGAGGATATGCTTTTTTGTTCACTTTTCTCACTATCTGAGTTCTCGATATCAAAAATTTCATTCATGGCTTTTATAAACCGACTTTTTGTTATATTCGCTCCCATATTTTTAAATTTTATTTTTTCTTACCTGGCCGCCGAATTCCCCGTATGGGCCACCACCTGTTGCTGTCTGAAGCGGAAACCGCTTGGAGCAACGAACGCCACAGGAAAATTCGGAGGCAGGATGAAAATGAAAAAAGGTCTTTTATTCTTCTTCTCTCTCTGGTTCCAGCAATCACTCCAAACGCTCTAACTCCAACCACCACCTTCTTCTTCTTCCCACACACACTAACTAACTAAACTCACCCAGTTATATACATATAGCTTTAACAAGGACACGTGCTTACAGCTCGAGCTTACAGGTGCGTCACGCAGTGTTCACGGGCATACAAAGATTCTTTGGATAATGTATTATATCAGGTGGAAACTAGAACATCTTTTATGGCTCTCAGCTAACCACAATCTTTAGCTATCTCCTTGATTATAGGCTCCGTCACTTGTCATTATTCCATTTACAATGTGTAACTCAGGCCTAAATAGTCTTCCAAGATTGTGGCTCAACAGTGCAGAGTGGTGCCTTTGAGGTTGGGACCTAACAGCAGGATGGATTTGTAGTAGTATCACCTCACCTTTGACACACAGAGCTTGGGGTCACTTTCTCGGGTGGTTCTGCCAAGGTGAGATATTCTTCACCTGTTTCAGTCAGCCTTTTCTCTGCTGTGAGCAAAAGTTCTGACAAGAAAACTTTAAGGAGGAAAAGTTTATTTGGGGGCTACAGTTTCAGAGGTCTCAGTCCATACACAGCCAGTTCTGTCCCTCGGGGTTCCAGGTGAGGTTGAACATCTGGGCAGAAGAGTGTGGTAGAAGGAAGGAGCTTGAGACAGGATGGTCAGGAAACAGAGAGGGAGCTCTGCACAAAAGGACACAATGTAAACCCCAAAGCACATACCCAGGGACCCTCCTTGAGCCGCACCTTACCTGTCTACAGTTACCACTCAGCTAATCTCTATCAGGGGATTAAGTCACCAACTAGGTTGAAGCTTATAAGCCAATCATTTCATCTCTAAACCTTCTTGCATAGTGTCACACATGAGCTTTTGCGGGACACTTACTATCTAAATCATAACACCATACTTTATTTATTTATTATTTGGGTGCCAGGAATTGAACCCAGAGGCACTCAATCACTAAGCTACATCTCCAGCCCTTTTATTTTTTGAGACAGGGTCTCTCACTAAGTGGCTGAGCCTGTCTTTGAACTTGTGATCTTCCTACCTCAGGCGTGTGCCACTCTGCCCAGTAACATCTGACTTTAATGCAAATATTAGTTTTAATTCAAGATTTTTTATTTCATTCTAAGTTTTGAAAATATGAAGATTATTTTAATTTAAATCTTTCACATTAGTTATTTCTTGTCATTATTTAGTGTCCTCTGAAACTTCGATTAACATGCTGCCCTTTTCATATTAAAAATGTTGAGTGGATCTGGTCTCTGCTGCATAGTTACAGATCAAAACTTCAGGTACATTTGTTGGGCTTGCTGATTGCTCTAACTTGCCATTTCCCAGCCTGCACTGTGACACCTATCTGCTCATAGTAGCTGGGGAAGGACTGAAAATACCTGGGTGACATCAGGGTGCTTTTGTGAAGGCTCTCTAGCTTATGAATTCTTGTATTACTGTGAACTTCCACTTGGATGTAAATGTAAGTAGAAACCCTAATACACAGTGTTGGGGCTGTGATCTGTCACCATGAAACTCCTTGTGAGATGGCTCAAGGATATCCAGTGTTTGCTTCTTTGGATGCTCTTGGAGTGCCCTCCTTGTCCTCCTCCCTCACTGTGGCCCTGTCTGCGTGGTATTCTTGAGCATGTTCTCAGAAGGGTGTCCTGTGGTTATACTGAAATGATGAGCTCTTGTGTTTGCAGATGTCTGTCTTTATTTAGCCACACTTGGTTTTGATAATTTCTCACAACTAGTATCTTTCTACCCAATATATGCAGCTCTCTTTAGTATGAGTCATCATATACCCAGTAGAACTAGGGACTTAAATTAATCTGATTTTTTTTCTTTTTCCTAACTAGCCTTCACACATGCTAGCAACTAATTTGCCATAATTTTCTATAAGTTTTAAGAAATAAAGTTTTCACAAGTTTTTGGTTTATCCTCCTAGTTTTATAGCTTGGTCTCTGTTTTGTCTTGGAGATGTAAATACCCCATCTCTTGTGCTAGGGTTAAGTAGCTGTGTGTGGATATCTGGGGTGTGTGCACACACACACTATACCTGGAGTAGTAGTTCTCAAGCTCACTTAGGTGACGGTGCTGGAAATACTGTTCATTGGGACATTGTAAATTCATACTAGATAGAATTATAATCTGTGCAATGTGTGTGAACTCTGAAAATATCTACACTAGAATCTAAGTAAAGATAAGCAGTAGCTACTACTACAGGTTTAGGAGGAAGTTAATAGGAGAGATGCTTAAAGTTGAGAACATTGTACATTCTCTGCTTTGGCCATAACTTTTACCCCATTGGCAAAGGGCTGCTGTTTTATTTCATTAGTGAACTCATCTTGAGAGTTGTTTTTTCTAAGGAAAATGAATAATAAAAGGATCAGTATTACCTTTGATAAATATGAGATAGAAGAAAATGTACGCAATCAAATTTCTTATTTTATCCAATGTATAAAAATTGCTCATTCTTTTAAAATCTTTAGCACATCCACAAGTGTTATGAAAGCCACTGTTGTTCACAGTAGGACTTCCTGGACTTCATTCAGAGGGTTTGGAGGTGTTGGCACAGAGTCTATGGCATAGTTCAGGTGATAGGTAGGACTTTCCAGCCCTCATTTAGAGGGTTTGGAAGTGTGGGAACCTGTGACATAGTTCAGGTGGTAGTTAGAGATGGATGCAGAGGTGGTGGTACCCACGCAAATCCAGTTGTTCTCTGTGTTCAACAGTAAAACTTTTATTTTTTGGTAATTGTAAGTGGTGGTTCTTAATGTTTTGAAGTCTTGGCTTATGCCACATCTCTGCTTTGTTTCTTCTAAGTAGCAGAATTTCTTGATGTGTGCATGCGGCTTAGAGTAGATTTTTAATAAGAGCAAGCACACGTGCATTGTGCTCCTATGCAGAACAAAGAATTTAAAGTATTAATAAACATGAATGAAAGTCTGATGAGGCTATTGCCTGGAATAATTCCTATTCTATTTATTTTCCACTAGGAAATATTCCTCAACTTGAGGACTGCCTTGGACAAGTACCATGAAGGCATTGAGAAGGCAGCAGAGGAGTGCTGTGTGAGAGTAGAGGAGAAGGCCACGGAGCTGAAGAGGAGAATGTTCAGAATGGCCACCTGATGGCGCAGCTGCCTCTTCATAAATGGCTTGCCATCTTCTAATTTTTTCAAAGGGTGTAGTTAAGTTGAAACTAGTGGAATATCAGAAATAGCAAATACTGTTTGTTCAAGCAGCTTTTATGTGTTCTCAAAGTGAACATTCTATAAGATACGCATTTCATGTAGGCTTTCATTAATTTTATAATTGAAATAACTTGTGCAGCCACTTCTGTCTCTGCCCAGTCCTTTGCTGTGTGCACTGGTTGGAGTTACCTTTGAAGTACGTGTTTTTTCTGTTATTTCCATGGTGGCTGTTAAGTCAAGCCATGCTTGAGCCCTGGCTGTGCCCTGAGCATTGTGGGTAGGCTCTTGCATGGTTCTCCCTCGAGCAGCCCTAGGAGAATATTTTGTCACCATCTTATACATCAGTAACGATGAAGGTCCCTAAAGATTCAGGAGCTGAGCCAAGGATGGAACTGTGCTCCGTTACAGACTAGGTCTGCGTGTTTCCCTGTCCCCACATGAGGAGAGTAGTTATCTGCGGGGGAAGTTGGAGTGTGACCCATCGTGAGGAAAACGGGGCCTGCTGTCTGTCAGGCTTAGGCACTTCCTAAGGTTCTGGTGCTCTGCTCTTTGTCAGAGACTGTGAACACACCTGGCAGAGACCAGGCCTTCCACGGAGGGGAGCCCTGGAGTGGGAGGGGCAGCAGAGGAGTGAGTCCAGGCGGAGGAGCGGGGTGCCGAGCCGAGGTCTGCCCTGCCTCCTCCTCACTTATGTTCCAGTGGCCAGGAGCTGGGGTCTACAGGAAGTCTGCTGTGAGGCCAGGAGACACTGCAGGTGTGGCCCCAGCCTCCTCATCTCTTCCGTCTCCATCATTGTTGCCACTGCTTTGTTCACATGAATTTCTGGACCTTGTGCTGTCCTGCAAACCTGCCTGTCATTGCACTGCAGCATCTGCCGCACATGTCACCAAAGCACTCCCTTTCCAGGACTCCAGGTGCTCCTCAGTCTTCGGCCTCCTTAGCTCCCCTGCGCGGGGCCACCACCATCAGGGAGCTCTGCTCTCTGTTCTCTTAGTTCTGTCTTCCTTTTACTTTCTCTCTGAAACCTCACCCTTCACTCTGTGTGTTCTAGGCTTCTGCCCTTCACCTGTATGGCAACCTCTGCTCCTTGAAACTGTCCATCAGTACCTCTGGCTTCCATTATGCACGACCATTTAGTACATCAACACACATGTTATTTACATTTATTGTTCTTCTCTTGAATTCCAGAATTGCATATCTGATGACCATTTGGTGTTTATAACCCTTTGGTATTCTGGCGAAGCCTAAGGGCCTCTTTCAGCAAAGTGTTTTCATGCATGAAATAAAACACCAGGACTACAAGGGAAGCCAGTTAAATGCAGATGTGGTTGTCACATGCTGTAATTACCTTCCCTGACTGCACTTCTGCCCATAGAAGGAGCTCCTGTGCTCACCATGCTCTGCCCCAGCTGCCTTGTGTCTTTCCAGTTAGGACTTCAGCTGATGCACCCAAGCTCCTTGCCTCCTTTACCCGTGTTTCAATCTGTGTCACCCCTTCTTGGCCGCCTTTCCACCTCGCTTCTACCTAGACACTGGCGTGTAGTTGACTAATGTGAAATTAGGCCACTGGGGATTTGTGCAGTTTTGGCTTTTCAGGCTCCGTTTGGGTGGTCGTGGTGAACTCACAAAGGAACCATGGGATATTTTCAATTTCCAGAGGAAGCAAAAATACCTGGTAACTGTCTGACAGCCTTGCAGACCCTAGCCCAAGCAGGCTCAGTTGGTGAGGCCACCTACTTTCCTGCCTGCACGAAGCTGGGACTTTGGCTGTTGCTGTGATGATTGGTGCTCTGCAAGGATCATCTGAGCATCATGGAACAGGAGTGAAGGTGGCAATGCTTAACCTGATGCCAACTTTGAGAAGTTGTGCAGCACCTGTAGGCACAGACTGCAGTCAGCACTGCTTATTGAAGAGTAAACCTATTTCAACTTATGTGTTTTTCTTGTGCATCTGTAGCATGTAAATGCCTGTTAGGGTTTTTGTCTGATGACTTAATAAACAGAGATAATGCATGTTTTCTTGGACTCTTTGTGGTGCAGTCAGGGCCTTCAGCCACTCTCTTCACTCCTGCTCTTGGAGCTATGCCCTCCAGCCACAGGACACAGCTCCCTTAGCACTGCAGGTCCTCCAGTCTCCTCTGCTGGGAAGTGCTCGCCTCTTCCAAGTGCAGACTCAGCCTCTTCCCAGTCTTCAGTTGTCTTCACTACAGTGTGTCTCATGGTTTTGCTTTTTTTTTTTTTTTAATATTTATTTTAGTTGTAGGTGGACACAGTAAGCTTTATTTTCATGTAGGTGCCGAGGATCGAACCCAGTACTTCACACATGATAGGCAAGCACTCTACCACTGAGCCACAACCCTAGCCCCTTTGCTGGGTTTTGTACATTCTCCACATCACATTGTATGGGAGTGGTGACTTCCTGTCTCCGTCTTCTGGTTTGCGTAGAGCCCTGCACCTGGTGGTCACGCCAACATCAGCTTGAAGAGTCTCTGTTTTCCCTAAATGCTGCGTGGAGGACCTGGGCTTGTCTGGGTTCTACACCCACTGCTCCTACGTGCCAGGCAGTGCTCTACCACCCAGCTGAGCCCTGCCCCAGAAGCCAGGGTTATCTTAGCCCAGCAGGAAAATCCAGCATAATGTTCTGGTAACTTGCTATCTTTACTCATCTATCTCTGCCCCCAATCAGGTAAAATAAAACCTCACTCAAGAGCTCTCAGTATAATCCACTAAAATCCATATTGGCAGTTTTGACTGAAGGATAAATTTATAAAGTTAAGTTTTGGGGGGAATGATGGTTTGGGCCAAATGACTTTTTGAAGCTTCTGAGTACGGGGCCATAGCTGCTCTGCAGGCTGTGGCATTGTGGATGCTGCACTGACCTGGAGAAGAAGCTTGGCATTCAGACTTGAGCTCAGTTTGGGTCCAGCCACTTGGCTATATGTAGAGCAAATATTTAATTCAAGTGACATTCCAAGAAGCTCATCCATTTCATGACAAAGCAGGGGAAATTGAAATATGCATCTCGCAGGCTGAAGTTAATACATCTGGTTTTAGTTCAACAGAAGGTTTGCTATTTTTAGTAAGACCAGAAAAGTTTTATATAAAACTCCATTTCAAATTCAGGGCCTGCCACCTATTTCAATTAAGTGGGCCCTAATCCTGTGATTGAAACCTGCTCCCCATTCCTACCCAAATTGCCACCAGGGGGCATAACACAACTTGCATAAGTCATGCTGACAGGCCATGATTTTAAGGTCTGAAAATAAAGGCTGCAAATTTTAAAGTGATAGTAGCAACTCAAGAGAAATGTCAGAACTTGGAGGTAGTCTGTATGGGGCTGAAATCTGTTCCAAATAGTATGAAAATGTAAAGTTCTAAGAGGATGGCCTTTCAAAGTTCCAATTCTGACCCTGTTGGCTTTTGAATTTTATCTGCATTATTCTATCAGTAATTGGTTCAGAATTTTAGCCCAGATTCCATGTAATTCTTAGAATTTAATTTTCCTGAGAGAATTTGAGATGCCATACAGTGAGCCAGTCACTTAAGTGGCTCTGGAGCACCGTCTGGCGTTGATGGCTTAGAGTGATAACGTTGATAAAACTGTCAAACAAGTCTCCCACCATCGGCCTTCTCAAATCCGTTCTTAACTGCCACCACAGAGCTACCTCTAACATGCATGCCTGGTCATTTCTACCAGCTCCACAATCCATTTGGGCGGTCATGGTGAACTCACAGAGGAACCATGGGATATGGCATAACCATAATATCATAACCATAATATTTCAGGGCATTATTTAGATGGGGACAATAGGACACGGTGCAGTCGTCTTCAACTAGTAGTGTGTGTAAACTCTACCTGGGGTTCTTGTTAAGTATGCTGCATCCCCAGAGGTTGATTTGGGAGGTTGGGGGTGTCACTGAGTTCCATACTTGAAGCAGGCGTACTAAGTGATTCTAGTAACAATCCGTGGGGATTGCATTAAGAAGAGCTGTGTGGCTAAGAGTACAGCTAGTAATTCTTCACATTCCTTCTCATAAAACAGGAATAACGAATGTTTTACATCAGGATTGAGGGAATTTTGAGCACGGTATCTGCCACACAGCTAACACTCAAATGGCAGCTGGTTCTATTGAGGATGAAGCTCGTTAGATTGCTCTGGGGGCCAATCTGATATACTTTATATGACACTTCTGTAGCACCTCTGCCACAAGCCTTCCACTGGTGACGGATGGATGCATGTTTGCTGAACTCAAGAATCTCATCTGTGTGACCCAGTAGGCACAGATCTGGAAAAACACTGCAGCAGAAGAAGTCAGCTTTGTGTTGTCAGAGCGAAGAACAAAGATGATGGTTTCCCACCCTCAGTCTCCCACTGGGGGCAAATACAGGCACACAGAACCATGCAGTCTCCCTTGGCTCCACAGGTGTGGCTGCTGACTGCCGTTCCTGGGTAGCATGGGTATAAGTGGTGCTTGGCCTTGGAGCACAGATCTTCAGGCCCTAGACCAGGGGAAGTGATGCTGTAGCTCAGGGTCACGCTGGAGGAATGCACCCAGGACTGGGGTAGGTCTTTTCATAGGTCTTCAATAGCTGCGCTTCTCAAACCGATGTGCTCACAAGTTGCCAGACATCTTGATGAAAAGAGCTTCAGTAAGCCTGAGTGGGGCCACAGCACACACCAAGCAGCAAAGGCCAGCAGTCTGCCTGCATCCCACCTTCCACCTCATGTCACCCAGCACCTTGCCCTTCAGAACTGAGATGGTGTGTGCAGAATGTTTGACTCAACAGGAGTGAGTGGTCAAGCACTTTGTACAGGCTAAAAATTGATTGGGGCTCAGCACCTGGGTTCAGACTGCATTTTGAGAGACACGCCTTAGAATTCCACGTATGCAGCTTGCCAGCCTTGTGAACTGGAGCATGAAACAAAGGCCCTGAGCCTTGGGTGCCTCGTTTTCAGACTGGGAAGTTTGGTAGTCTATCACAAGTCTTTGTATGAATTAAGTTAGATAAACCACCTGGAACTCTAAATGGCCTTGTTACTCAAGTGGAAGTTGAATCTGGAGTGTCTCCCAAAGGCTCATGTGTTGGCCCCCAGTGCCCATGTCCAGGGGGGGCTTTGGGGAAGTGATTGGATCGTGAAGTTCTGACTTCATCAGTGGATTGAGCCATTATGGGTTAATTTGATGGCATTATGGGGAATGGTGGAGAGGTGGGGCCTAGTTGGAGGGATTGTGATGCTGGGGGCTTTCCCTGGAAGCATTCACCTTGTTCCTGGCCCTGTCGCTTTTTTCCATCCCCCTCCCCTGCTTCCTGGCTGCCAGGAGTGAGCAGCTGTCCTCCACCATGCCCTTCCACCATGATACTCAACCTCATCTCAGGCCGAGAGCCGTGGAGCCAGCCGACCATGGACTGAAACCTCTGCAAACCCAAAACAAACCTTTCCTTCCCCAAGTTGTGCTTTTCAGGTATTTTGTCCCAGAGGCAGAAAGCTGACAACATTGCTAATGAAACCCAGGAAGTTGGTGACAAGATGTGTGAGGTCTTACAGTGTTAAAGAGAATATAACCCCCAAAAATGTGGTGCAACGCTCAGGGTTCTGAGCTGCAGTCTGACTGGTAATGCTGCCTATGGCTGGCAGGGAACCACCAGGCCAAAAAGTGAGGGTGCAGAAAATTCTGAGGTACTTAAAGCCATCCTCTAAGGCTAGATTTGTAGGGAAATAGGACAGAAGCGTTCTCTCCAAAAGTTCTTAGAAAGCAGTTGCAATTCATTTTGTGTCTATAGAACTTAACACATAATAGGAGAAAAAATTTAATATCTGGTGCACAAATGAGTGAAGACGCCTTCCACATTTGAGGGTGTGAGGCTGTCCGTGCTGGTTTCCTCCGCCAATTCCCCCTTCCTGGAAGGGCTCCTTCAGCTCTCTGTCGTTCCAGCTGTAGGCCCTGAACACTCACATTTCAAGAAACCTTTGGCTCCAGGCAGCCCTCTCCCAGATAGGTACTACACAGGGAGATTCACACACCCAGAATGTGGTCCCTCTTCACTAAGGGCCCACGCAGATAGGTCCTGTCCAAGTTCACTCCGGGTCCCTGCTTCAACCCCTTGGAGACCCGTCAGCCCAATGTTATTAGTCTCTCCATCTGCCCATGTCCCTGTGCCGGTTGTTCTTCACCAGGGAACGGACGGTTCCAATTCTTAGCAGCTTAGCACAGGAACTATTTACTACCTTACCCTCGGGGTCAAGAGATCTTTAACAGCTGGGTGGGCCTGGTCTAGGGGCTTTGGTGAGCTAGTAGCCAATCAGTCTGCAAGAGCTGCTATACCTAAAGGCTTGGTTAAGGCCACAGGACCTACATCCAAGATGGCTCCATCAAGTAGCTCCTGGCAAGAGATCTCCGTTCTTCACCACATGGGCTTCATGGGGCTGCTTGACACAGCAGCTGGCTTCTCCCGAAGAAAATGATAGAGAGGTGGAGACAGGCAGAGACCGTCAGACAGCAAGGGGGAGGCCAGCTATCTTGCTCCATGTGGCCTCGGGGGCCACACTGGGCCCAGTGCTAATCAGCAGCACAGATGAAGACAGGCTCTATGGGCCAGGTGCTGGCTCCACAACTCCAGCCTGGCGTGAGGTTCCAGTCTCCATACACTGCTGCCGTGAGAACACGGTGCCAGTCTGCTCGAGACACTGGTGTCTGGCTCAGACTCACCTTTCTCTTGGAGCATTTTCCCTCCTCTGATGTGAGCACAGCGGACTTGGTAGCCAGGATTCATTATCTCCTGCGAACAGATGGGAAGCTCTGGCTCAGAGAGGTGCTTAGTGGCAACCAGTTGATTCACTTGCCCAAAAGACCCAACGCGGCTGCCAATGTCCTCAGTAGTTCAAGTCTGAGCTTCTTGGTTTGCTTTCAAGCCCTCTTTAAACTGCACTACACTGTCTTTAATCAGATAGATTTCTCTCCAGCATACGTTGGAACAGTGTTATGAATTGCTTCCAAATGGGCTCTGACCATCTTTCAACTTTCAGTGGAAGTGAGCAGACATATACTGACCATGTTCGCAGAGTGTAGGGGCTCAGAGCCTGAACTTGATTAGCCAGATTCAATTCCAGAGGTTTAGGTATGGGAACTTTCAGAAGCCCATTTTGATGCTTACAGCTCAAGCTCCTATGTAGGAAAGACAAATGTGGCTCTTTCCTTGCTCTTCCTTTTACTGTGGTAGTCTGGGATTACCACTGTCCCCTATGTCTGGGTTCACTGCAATTTTTCTTTGAGGAATCAAGACCAGCCTATCCTGCTGTAGTGCCAATGGTTTAACAGCAACAGCCTATGTCCAGCCTATGTCCAGCCTATCTCTTCCAAAGGTGATTGTAGAATAAAGAGGTCAGTTTCCAGCACAGGGACAGATCACCTGCAGGTCTTCACAGTGCATCCTGCATCATTGCTGTACGGAAGAGGGCCTGGTATCAAGGCCCAAATGTGGAGGGACTCCCTGTGAAGTTCTCCAGATCCAGCCAAAAGGACTCCACGTTTTGCCCAGGGCATCACATGTGCTAGGCCACTGCTCTTCCAGAATGACATCCCCAGTCCTAAAAGTATTTCTAAGGAGTTATAAACATGGAACATGAGGTCCCAGCTCAGAAACCCTGGCGCAGCCCAACTGAGGACTACACTGGACTTGATGTTCTACCAACCACAGTAACTAGCACTAGTTCAGTGTAAAAAAACCCTATCATGGACTTACTTTGACATTATTAGCTCGTCAAATCTGTCCTGGGAGTAAGTGTTCAGAATATCAAGGGAATCCTTTAGTTTGTTTTTCAAAGTTCATTGAAATATTTAATCAAAATCTTTACATATTGACTGAACTTAAATATATTTGTTTTCCTTTAAGAAAGGAATATTTTGGAAATACAGTGGCATTGTGAATGATAATGATAATCATGTACCATCACCTGACTACAAGAGAAAACGTTAGCCAGACACTGAAGTCTCGCCTCCCTCCATAACTCCTGCTCACCAGTAACCACCACCCTGAGACTGAAGTGTACTGTTCCCGTGAACGTCTTCATCCTTTTGCCAACTGCATGAAGCAATCCTCGCCACAGGTAGCACGGCTCACAAGGCTTAAACCTGGAATCAGCAGGTCACATGCTCTGCGACTTGCTGCTCCTGCTCTGCAGGAGCGACTGGAGCGCGAGGACCGCTACGTGCACCAGCACTGACAGTCTGGTCTGCAGCCAGTCCCTCAGACTGCTTGAGTGAACCGGCGCTGCGTTCTGAGCTGCCTGCGTGCGTTTTCACTTGTAGGCATGTGTGTGCGTTTTCACTTGTAGTGTGTTTCACTTGTGTGTTTTCACCTGTAGGTGTCGCCCTGCATGCCCTGCATGGCCCTGTCACTCACTCCTGCTGGCCACGTGCAGCTTGCTTCCTGCTCACTTTTGCTCTTATGAGTGCTATGCTGTGCTGTGGCTTTAGAACTTGCCAGATGTGTTTTTATGCACACGTGGTGAATCCCTCTACAACAGATACCAAAGGGCTCAATTTTGGGGTCTCCAGAGTGGTTTGCCACTGTCCCACAGCAACTGTGGTGTCTATATGTCCCTTCTCTTCTCATCTCTGCCACGAGGGTGTGGTTGAGCCTCTTCCTCTTCCAGTGTGAGGGCTGGGAAGTGTGAGGGCTGGGAAGTGTGAGGGCTGGGAAGTGTGAGGGCTGGGAAGTGGTGCTGCCGTGGTTTCTGCATTACTTACATCCTTACTCGTGAGCACGAACTGCTTTCATGTTTAATGACTGTCTGTTATTTCCTCTTTGGTAAATTACCTGTGTACTTTTTCTGGCCATTTTTCCACTTTGTTACTTTCTTTTTAAAATATGTTTTTAGTTGTAGATGGACACTGTAAGAGCCCTAATAAGGAGATAGCTAAGATGCCGGCTAGCTGAGAGCCATAAGAGGTGTTTCAGTATTTTCACCTGATATTCATGCATTTATCTAAGAATCGTTCTATGCCCGTGAAAACTATGTGACACACCTGTAAGTTTGAGCTGTTGACACGTGTATACTTGTTAAGGCAAAAAGTATTGAACTGGGTGAGGTTGGTTAGAATGTGTGGTTGGAGTTGGAGAGGTTGTTGGAGCCAGAGAGAGAAGTTAGAAGAAGCAAGAATAAAGAGCCTATTCATTTTCCAGTCTGCGTCTGAATTCTTTCCCGCGGTATCGTTGCTGCAGGCGGCGATAGCTGCAGGCGGCAACAAGTGGTGGCCAGTATGGGGCATTCGGAATCGGCAGGTAAGAACTGAGAAGTCTCTAAAGATGGGTTCGAAAATGACCAAGACCCGAGTGATAAAGGCTATGGAAGAATTCTTTGATATAGCTGATAGTGAGGAGGAAAGTGATCATGAAAGCATAGCCTCCGCTGAGTCAGACAGGAACAGTAAGGATAGTATTGGTGTGAACTCAAAAATGACGAAGATCCAAGCTGCTAAAAGCTATCCGAGATTAGAGATAGCTGAGGAATACATGCTCTCAATTGAACCGGGACTCAGGATGTTACTACTAATGAAAGTAATAGTAGTGAGGAGGAGTCAAATAACCATGAAAGCACAGCCTCCTCCACTGAGTCAGTTAAGACCAGAAAGGACTGTCAAGTAGAGGAACCACTTGTGCCCTCTGCTCCCTCATGGGTTGAATCAATTACAGAAACCATGAGGGGTATTTCTGAGCATTTGCGTGCCCTTGAGGCAGAGATTAACGGCCTTTCTGAGCACTTACGTGCCCTCGAACATCAAAACCCGCAGCAACATTGGGATCTGCCAGTATTTGAAAATGAAAATGGGCAGAGGTACCACCAATCCCTAGACTTCAAAACAATAAAAAATTTCAAATAAGCAATAATGACCTATGGGCCCCAAGCTCCTTTCATGTTGAGCATGTTGGAGTCCCTTAACACTTTAACTTTAACCCCCTCAGACTGAAAAGGCTTATGTAAGGCAGTATTGAGCAGGGGACAATACTTGATTTGGAGGTCACAGTTCCAGGAGTTTTGTGTGGAAACAGCTAGAAGAAATGCGACTGCAAGATTTCCAGACTGTAACGTAGACATGTTAACTGGAGAAGGGCAGTTTGCTGACTTACAGATTCAAATTCAGTATGATCCTGGAGTTTACGCTCAAATATATGCCACAGCTGTTAAGGCATGGAAAACTTTACAAGGAACTGGTGACTTACAGGGTAGCTTGTCTAAAGTAATTCAGGGACCTAATGAGCCATATGCTGACTTTGCTGATAGGCTTTTGCGAACAGCAGGTAGAGTGTTCGGAGACGTTGATAAAGCTATGCCATTATTCATTCAGCTGGCATATGAAAATGCCAGCAAATATTGTCAAGACGCTATCAGACCCTGGAAATCTAAAAGGGACCTTTCCGTATATATAAGATTATGCAAAGATATAAATGACACCTTTGTCACAGGAAATGTGATTGCAGCAGCAATGAGAGGTGCTTCCCCTCAAAATTTCACAAAAAAAGGCTCAACCTAAAAATTATTATAATCAATCAAGTTATTCTAGACAATGTCCCCAAAGAGAAATAAGACCAAGCTCATATCATGCCCCAGGCCACTGCCCCAGGTGTAAAAAAGGAAACCATTGGGCTAATAAGTGCAGATCTAAATTCGATATTTATGGAAACATTTTGTCTAGGAATTCAAAAAAACGGGGCACGGGGCTCAATGCCCCGGGGCCCACAAATGTACGAGGCATTAGAGGAAGAGTATCCTCAAACATCCATCCAGATGATTCCTCGACACAATCCCTCTTACCCATTGACTCCCTCGTTAGAGGAACAAGAGGAAGTGCAGGACTAGACCTCTGTTCCACCACCTGGATAGTGATAACACCTGAAATGTGGGTTCAACTGATTCCCACGGGAGTCAGGGGACCTATTCCCTCAGGAACTGTAGGACTTATCCTCAGGAAAGCTCTAAAAGCTTATCAGGTTTTCAAGTGACTCCAGGTGTAATAGACTCAGACTACCAAGGAGAAATTACGATTATGCTTAGTTCACCTAGAGGCATTTGCTCTGTTAACCAAGGAGATAGAATTGCTCAGCTGCTTCTCCTTCCCAGTTTACATGACTCATTTAAGAGTATGCCTCAAAATAGGAAAAATAGGGGATTTGGTTTCACTGACTTGGGACCTATGGCTTGCTGGATTCGGGATTGTTCACAGAGGCCTATTGCAAATTAAAAATTCAAGGTATAGAGATGGAGGGATTGATTGATACTGGGGCTGTCTCTTCCATCATCAATCTATGACAATGGCCCAAGCACTGGCCTCTGCAGAAGGCTTCAACCAGTTTAAGAGGCTTGGGATATACTAACAGCCCAGAACAAAGTGCAACAGTTTTAAAATGGGAAGATGATGAAGGGCATAAAGGAACATTTCAGCCTTATGTTTTTGTCCAGCTTGCCAGTTACCTTATGGGGAAGAGATATTTTGCAACAAATGGGAGTACACCTCGCAACGAAGCCCGCATGTGTTAAAAATAAAAATCTACAGGGTAATTCTAACCCTATTAAGCTTAAAAAAAATCATCATCAAAAAGGTAAAGGATTTTTTTTAGGGGCCACTGAGAAAACAATTTTGAAAATACCATGGCTATCTAGAGAGAAATTACAAGCGGCCCACCTACTAATCCAAGAACAACTAGAAGCAGGACATATAGAACCTTCCACCTCTCCCTGGAATTCCCCCATATTCGTGATCAAGAAAAAATCAGGAAAATGGCGATTGTTACATGATCTTAGAGAAATCAATAAAACCATGCAAATTATGGGCCCTACTCAACCTGGACTTCCCAATCCTGTAGCTATTCCTAAAAATTTCCATCTTATAACTCTTGATATAAAGGATTGTTTCTTTTCTATTCCTCTACATCCTCTGGGTGCCCCCAGGTTTGCTTTTTCAGTTCCTTCTATCAATAATAATGGCCCTGATCAAAGATTCCAGTGGAAAGTTTTACCCCAGGGAATGGCTAATAGCCCTACTATATGTCAAATCTATGTAGATAAAGTTATTCAGCCTATCAAGAACAAATACCCAGAGCTTATGTACCTCCATTATATGGATGATGTTTTGCTTGCTCATCCTAATCAAGAAGTCTTATTCACCATATTTAGCGATATATCAGAAAACTTGAAACACTATGGACTAAACATTGCTGAAGAAAAGGTTCAAACTAGATCTCCAATATTATATCTAGGATTCCAAATTATGGATACTTTTATTAGGCCTCAAAAATTTTTAATAAATAAGGAACATTTAGCCACTCTTAATGATTTTCAAAAATTGCTTGGAGACATTAATTGGCTTCACCCTACACTAAGCCTCACTACTGGCCAATTAAAACCCTTATTTGATATCCTTCACAGGAACCCTGATCCATCTTCACCGCAAACATTGACTCCTGATGCTAGGGAAGCTTTAAAGTTAGTAGAAAAGGCCATTGAAGGATCCCATTGTGATAGAATTGATTTTGCTCGACCACTAATATTGATTATTATTTCTTCACAATATACACCCACAGGAGTATTTTGGCAACAGGGGCCTTTATTATGGATACATTTGCCCGTCTCTCCTAAAAGTACAATTGAGTCTTATACCTCCATGGTGGCTAAACTTATTCTTCAAGGACTTAAGACTTCTACTAAAATCTTTGGTATTCACCCCGCTACTATTATTACTCCCTATTCATCATCACAGGTTGAATATTTATGTTTCAATGATAATGATTGGGCTATAGCTAGATGCTCTACTTCTGCAAATTTTGATAACCATCTTCCTAAGTCTCCTATACTATCTTTTTGTATCAATCATCCCATTATATTTCCACAGGTAAAAAAAAAATCAACCTATTCCTAAGGCATTAAATGTATTTACAGATGGGTCCTCTAACGGTACTTCTGCAGTATTCACTCAAAAAGAAAATATGATTCATATTACTGCCTATAAATCAGCTCAATTAGTTGAACTTGAAGCTATTATTATAGCTCTTGAAGGTTTTAAAGAACAGCCCATAAATATTTTTTCAGACAGCCACTATATTGTACATGCTGTCCCTAAATTGGAGCTAGCAGGTTCAATAGCACCTCATACTCTAGCCTTTAAATTGTTTTTTTCAAATTCAAAACCTTCTATGGGAATGTAAAGAACCTTTGTTTATTGGACATATCAGAGCTTATACTAATTTGCCTGGTCCTCTCCATGAGGGTAATCAAAAGGCCAATGCCCTCACTCAAACAATCTTTATATTTTTAGCAGTCCAATAAGCTACCTCATTCCATTCTCAATTTCATGTTAATAGTACTACTTTACAACAAAGGTTAAAAATAACTAAAGATCAAGCTCGAACAATTGTGAAGGCTTGTCAATCTTGTATGACACATTTGCCTAATCCACATTATGGGGTTAACCCAAGAGGATTAATGCCCAATCATTTGTGGCAGATGGATGTCACTCATGAGCCAACTTTTGGAACATTGCGATTTGTTCATGTGACCATAGATACATGCTCAGGCATGATTTTTGCTTCTTTACATGCTGGAGAAAAAGTTAAAGATGTTACATATCATTGTCTACAAGCTTTTGCTGCATTGGGCATTCCCAAAATGCTTAAAACAGACAATGGCCCTGCATATACGTCCTCATCTTTCAAACAGTTTTGTGCAAAATTCAGTATACTCCATAAGACACTTATTCCGTATAATCCTCAAGGCCAAGTTATAATTGAATGAGCTAATCACACACTCAAAATTATGCTTTTGAAACAAAAAGAAGGAAATTGGACAAATCCTAGGGACAGATTGGCCGTTGCCCTTTTTACTTTAAATTTTTTAACTTTGGATTCTAAAGGATATTCGGCTGGAGACAGACACTGGAATCCACACCAACAACATAAACCTTTGGTTTACTGGAACGATGTTCTTTCAGGCACATGGAAGGGCCCAGATCCAGTATTAATTTGGGGGAGAGGATCTGTTTGTGTTTTTTCCACAGCACAAATCCTCCCCAGTATGGATACCATCAAGATTAATAAAACAGATACCAAATCAAAAGGACCAAGATGAAGTTGCTGTGGAATGATTCCCTTAAAAGAGTCCTTCAATAAATTCACAACTTAAGCCTCATTCCTCCCGGCCAGGACGAGAAGATCTCTCTTTAGTGTGCACAAAATTGTATTTTTTCTTTTTTATATATGTCTTTATGTCTGTGCGGCTTGTCTAGATTTCATGTAAATGTGATGTCACAAATGTGTCTTTATATTTGTGCGTCTGTCCAATGTGATGTCACAAATAACAAAAACCGAGCGCTCATGAAAATTAATAATATTAAAAAATATATATATATATATATGGATCCAAATAACTTTAATTCATTTAAGTTAAGAGTATTCAAATTGGGTAAACAATTGAAAAATGTTAATAACAATCTTAATTTATAGGTGTCTCTAGGACTTCTCTTCAGCAAAGAATATGACTAATACTTTATAACCTGACATTTTGGTATTTGACATGGGATTGTTTATTTGTAATTAACTTTATTTGTTAAATAGCTGATTAATTTAAATTGTTTCAACAGGTATATTCATGGAAGGTTGCTGTGTATGCAGAGGCTCAGGGGTTCCAGCTAACAAATTATTTTTCTAAAATGCTCTTTGCTTTTCTTTAATTTATCTTAAATATAATATTTTGTCAGCTAAATACCCTCAGTCTTTCTTTAATCCATTCTGAATGTGATATTTTGCTAGCTTATGTTCGTGGGAGCTCAAGCAGCAATGTGTGTGAGCAGAAATCAACTTCAATTACCTGATCTAATAATTCTATTTTTTAGTTTGACAACTCGCTTCTTGACTCAGTGCTGGAATGGCACTGCCTTTCCTCTAATGATTGATGCTTGAGTTTCTAGGTAGCGGGCCCTGAAGATTTGCCGGTGGCATTGTCTAGACATAAAAAAGACGGCTGCTGCTACAGCTGCAGGGATCGCAATCGCTACAAGCATCCCTGCTGCTCAAGCATCAAACAACTTCACCAGCAGTGTGGCCTCTGCTCTGCATGCACGAGGCCTCCTAGATCAACGTGTTAGCAAATGGACATTTTGATAAATCTTTCTAAGTTTGGGACATTGCACAGGACAATGCCTTGCAGGTATTTGTCTAGAGAACTCAGTGCGTTACTTAATGGAACTTAGGGCAGCTGATTTGTTTAAAAAACTTGATACGCTATGGAACTTGGCTCGTCAGTGCAAAGCTTGCCACCTTAGAACCGAAGCATCTCCTCATGTTTGGTTGACTCGATTGGACGGCTGGTAGTCAATGATGGGTACGATCCCCAGAGGGGGACAACCTAAGACAGGCACAGTCGATCCGGATGTGGTGAGGGTTGTCACCCATCCACGGGAAAGTCTCATGTGGCCGACATATCAACCTAAGACAGGAGTCAAGGGCACAGCCTTGATTATCCGATGACGGGTAAGAATGTTGGTTGCACATGTAGACGCCCTAGAGCTTTCCCTCTTTTAAAATAAAAGGGGGAAATGTAAAAACCCTAATAAGGAGATAGCTAAGATGCCGGCTAGCTGAGAGCCATAAGAGGTGTTTCAGTATTTTCACCTGATATTCATGCATTTATCTAAGAATCTTTCTATGCCCGTGAACACTATGTGACGCACCTGTAAGTTTGAGCTGTTGACATGTGTATACTTGTTAAGGCAGAAAGTATTTAACCGGGTGAGGTTGGTTAGAGTGTGTGGTTGGAGTTGGAGAGGTTGTTGGAGCCAGAGAGAGAAGTTAGAAGAAGCAAGAATAAAGAGCCTATTCATTTTCCAGTCTGCTTCCGAATTCTTTCCCGCGGTACCGTTGCTGCAGGTGGCAACAGGACACAATATTTATTTATTTTTATGTGGTGCTGAGGATCAAACCCAGTACCTCACATGTCACAGGCAAGTGGCTTACCTCTGAGCCACAACCTTTACCTTATTGTTTTCAAGAAAATGCATGCATGCATTTGTGTGCGTACTCACACACACTCAGACACACAGTTCTTGATACTCTGTCAGTGCATGTTTGCAAACATCCATTTGTGGTTTGTCATTATGTTCTCCCACAATACTTACTAAAATCTTTCACTGTAGCACTAGTCTCTCTGAATTAGAATTTTAGTCCACTAAGTCTGTTAACTCATTAGAAAGTGTAATCTGCTGAGTTGCAAGGAACCTGAAGGAAGCCACTTGTCACTAAGACTGAGGCCTCACGCTGGGCCCTGTACTTATGGGGCCCAGGATATGCTTTCTGACTTTGTGAATTTTGAAATGAACAGGGCTCTCTCTTCCACAGGCAAGGTGAGAAGGAGCTGCTGGCAGCTGGTGCAGGGGCAGCAAACCTCAGCCCAGGGCCACTCGGCCTGCCTGTGTGAATAAAGCTTAATCAGAGCCCAGCTGTGCCCAGAAGCTCAGATCGTGCCACAGTGACAGAGGTGAGTAGCTGTGACCAGTGCTATATGGCGCACAAGTCCAAATGTATTTACTATTTTACAGAAGAAGATTATGGTTCCTGGCCTAGCAGATCACAGTGATCCACAGAAGCATGCTAAAATCATATATTTGCGGCTTTGAAGCAGAAAATGAACTCAGTGTTTTAGTCAGCTTTTTCGTCACTGCAACCAAAAACCCAACAAGAACAACGTAGAGGACTCACCGTTCAGAGGTCTCAGTCCATGGACAGCTGACTGCGGCGCTCTCAGCCCACGGTGAGGCAGCACTCCCGGCAGAAGCATGTGGCAGAGGACAGCATCTCAGAACAGGGCAATCAGGAAGCAGAGAGAGCTCTGCTCACTAGGGACAAAGTGCACACTCCAGGGCAGCCCCCAGTGACGCACCTCCTCCGGCCACACCCACCTGCCTCAGTCGCCCCCAGTGACCCCCCTCCTCCAGCCACACCCACCTGCCTCAGTCACCCCCAGTGACCCCCCCTCCTCAGCCACACCCACCCCCAGTGACCCCCCCCCCTCCAGCCACACCCACCTGCCTCAGTCACCCCCAGTGACCCCCCTCCTCCAGCCACACCCACCTGCCTCAGTCACCACCCGGTTAGTTTATCCACTCAAACGGATTCACCCACTGACTAGGTTCTCAAACCCTGTCACTCCAGCTCTAATTCTCTTGCACTATCTCACCCATGAGCTTTTGGGGACACCTGCACCATTACACCAGTCTCTTTTCCATCACTCTCTTCTTGTCTTAACATTTTCCAGGTACTTACTTTTCAACTCCCCAATGTTATCTTAAAAGAATGAGTAATATGGAATATGGAGTAATATGAAATATTTTTAAGTAATCTGAATTAATTTAGATCCCAAATAATGCCAAAGGTCCCTAAATATTGGTACCATTCTGTCTTTCATCCACAAATACAGAAGGGTCTTCCTTCCAAGCTCTCTACCAAGAGCTGCCTGCTGGGCCATCTGCACCCAGGGCAGGCAGACACCTCGCAAGTCGGGACACCGCCTCCCCATTTTGTCCTGCTCACTGAGGCCACTCCGCACTGTGTGCCTGGAGCACTTTGCAGGAGTAAGTGGGACAGGAATGAGGGAAGTGCAGAGGGAGGGAGCTCCTGAAGCAGCGCTCATCTGTCACCACCAGGCTGCTGACACTGCTGTCTGCGGCCTCACTCTGTGGCCCTGGGCGTTTCTGCAGCTCCTCCACACGCTGCGGCTGTTCCAGCACCACAGATAAGAGGCCCTCAGATCTTGCTCTGTTCTGGAATAATGAGATTGGAAAGAAAAGATCTTTTTCATCTTTTAACATTAAGGGGGAAAAAAATAGTCAGAGCCCAACAGTTCAACAAATATTACTCATGTCGTTGGCAAGAAGAAAAGGATACTTTTGAATTTAAAAAAAAAAAATGGAAAAGACGAACACAAGAGGCATTGTTTGCATATCAGAAAAATTAATCTACATTGAAAAGTGTAAGAGCCTGCAATTCAGAAAGCGAAGAATTAGGGCAGCCCAGCTGAGAATAATTTTCTAGCCAGTTAATTTAATTGCATAAATCATTCCTTTGTTAGCAATAAAGAGATATAATTAAAATGAGATTGCCTCTAGTTTCTATTCTCTAGAAACTAAAGGAATTGATTTTGGGCAAAGCATTCTTCCAAATACCAGATCGGCAAATTACATTTACCTTTTTAGAAAAGCTAAATTATTTTGCCGTAATATCATGGTGAGTTTAATTAATTATAGATCTGCCGTATGATCTTAAAGAAATAATTTATTCAATGTCCTTAGAACAGAAGTTTGCAATCGTGTGTGTATCCCTTTGGTAGATGGTGTGCAGATTTTTACCAACAGGTCAGAAGTTTAACAGGCAGCTGTCAGGAGGAATTTGAGGCAGTGTAAGGATTGTTTGGGGTTTGTCCTTGTTTAAATAAAAACCACCACCACTTAGTATTGCATAATTTAACTGAACTCATTTGGATTGGCTTTATTCTAAAATTGCTTCTGGTAATTATTTGCTGTCTCTGAACCTTTGGGATTTAAAGAGTCTATAATTGTCTATATAAATAGGGAAAATCAGATCAAAGAGGAATGCAAAAGTCCCCCTCTCTGAAGCGCAGGTCTGCGCTCAGTGAGTTGCATATCAGAGAGAGCTGCCAGCTGTGACAGGGAGGACGCTCCTTTTTATGGTGACGATTTGAATTTTTAAAAATGTACTAACCTATACTTGCTTGCTCCAGATTTTTGAAGTTCATTGGCATGACTTGGCAGCAGGGATTTGTAGGGTGGTGGGAGGGGTCTGCCAGCCTCCAGAGGGCCTAGGCTCAGAGGAAACCAGGTCCCTGTGCTACCTCAGAGGTGAGCCTTCTCTCATTCCATGGACCCGAGTATGAAATGCCGATATTCGTTCTGTACGAGACAGTGTCTGGTTTGGTTGTTAGAGGGCTACATTGGCTGGTGTCTTAGAACAAGAAGCACCTGCCGCCATGATTCTGTTCTCCTGCGGCTCACCACCCAGGACCAGGAGAAGTTAGAGTCCCTCCCGATTTCTGCTGCTCAGCAAGGGTCTTTCCCGAAGGAGCTGGGCAAGGAGGACGGACACTTCCTAACTCCAAGCTCGCTCGTTGGTAGGACAGACAGATCTGAGCTTCCCCTACTTCAAGAGTCTAGATGATTCTAGTCTCAGCTGGTCAGTAGCTGCATGGACGTCTCATAGATCCTGTGAGAGCAGGGTCCAGCCCTCAGGTGCCAAACACCATGCAGACCTGTCGCCTGAAGCCACCCCATTCACACTCACTTGCTTTATGTGGGCGCGGCCTGCCTCTGAAGGCCTGGTCCCTCCTTATCCCTCTCGGTGTGCCCAAAGCCACTGTGGCCTCCTCCCTACTCCTGGTTCTGTGCCACCAACAGCATGGGCTCGAGCAAGCAAGCAGTGCAGCGGGACGACTGAGGCGTCGGCGGAGGTCCATCACCAAGCTTTCTGATGACTTGGGAAGTTAATGCGAATTAATGAAATTAATGAGAACGAATGGGGTTTCAGTCAGGATTTTTAGCACTGTAATAATATTAAATAACATTATATCGTTATCATTAGAAACAGTTGAAAGATTGGTGATTCCGACCTTACCCCTAGATTCTGAACGATCTCTGCTAATTAATTCCAACCTTTGGCTATTTGGGGCTGGATCTGTGCATCCTGTTCTCACTTAATTCACCTTGGTCAGATGGGCAATGCCATTTGCTCCACAAGCAAGGTGGCTTTGCACACACTGTCTGTTTACTCCTGGTGACACCAGGAGCATAGTGAACTGGGGAAATCAAGATGCAGCGCGGCCCCACGATCTTCAAACCTGCCACGGGTCCGGATGTGGGTACCAGTGCTAGCAGGTGCAACAGAGTGCTCGGGGTACAAGCACTTCCTGGGTACAAGGGCTGCTCCTGGGACTTGTGACCTTTGCTGTCAATGGGGGAGGCATAGCCATTCACCTATATTTCCAGGATCTCCCATCCAGACACAGTGGCCACATCTTTAGCCAGAGTGTTCAGGACAGGTTATCTACAGTGTCTAAGAGGGTCTCTGGCTTTCCTACTTCAGAGTTTAGACCCCAGGCAGTTACCTGATCTGGAGCAAGTGGCAGTGAGCTGATCTGTAATTATCTTTGCATCAATAACTTATAAACCTTTCATTTTGTAGTGTTCAAAAGTAGTTTCAAAATGTCCATTGGCCCAGGAGTGTGTTAGAATCCTAAGAGCTTAAGCGCTCTGTTCTTCGAGTACTGGTGAGGTTAACAGAGTTGCTTCCAGCTGTCTCGGTCCTGGAGATGGGAATTTCACCCACAGTCTTGGGTCCATGTCTCCTTTCCACCATTTCCCCGTGTGCACAAGCCCGCCACTTCTTGGGCTCAGGAATGAAAGCTCATTGCTAGTCCCACATCTGCAGGTGCCTGCCCAGCACGCAGTCACCTCTTCACCTGGTTGTTACAGCATGGGCTCACTATCAGTGGGCATGGAGAGCCCCCCTCCAAGCAGCTGCAGCTCAGCACTTCTCTGGGCTGCGTCCAAGGACCAGTTTTCATGACCCTCGCTTCCGCTTGTCCACACACAGCCCAGACCTTCCTTGTGAGCTCCAGACCCACGCACACGGTGCCTTCTGGGCCTCCCACTGGGACACACAGTGGGCACTTCAAACCCAGCACGCCAGAAGCAACTCCGCAGAGGAAGGGGCGCCACCAGCCGCCCACCCGGCAGGAAAGGAGCGCACATTCCCTCGTTTCTTCCCCATCCCCACGTGGTTCAATCAGCAAGCCTACCAAAAGCCTTTTCTAGATGTTTCTGGACCCAATCTTTTTTCTCCCCTTAGACCCACCTTGCAGGCTCTGCCTCTGATCCAGATCCAGCAAAGCCACCGCAATCACTGTTTTTACAAAGTTTTACTCATTAACTTTAAAGTCTCCTGTTTCCCACTGCCCTGGGGAAACAGGGAATACAGACCAAACTCCTCACCATGGCTTCCAAGGCTTTGGGCTTCTCTGTCTCGGGACATTCTTGCCTCCAGCTTTGTGCTACAGCTTCTGCACCTACAGACTCACCACAAATGTCCCATCTGCAAAAACAAGCCCTGACCACTGGCAGAAAGAGCCTCACTCTCAACCACTCAGTTGCAGTCTTTTACCTGAAAATAAGTTTACAATACACGAGGTTATCTTACCACTGCTTATCTGTTTGCTGTCCATCTTCCTCCAACAGAAGTCAAGCTCCTTCTTACTGCTGGCTGCACTCAAAGCCACACCCCAGATGCATGCTGGAACACTCCCTGATGCCTGGTGGCCTCTCTGCATGCTCCTGGAACCTCTGGTTGGCTCGCTGACATGCAGAGGACTCTTCAGGTGCTCCTGGGTCTCCTGAAGCCTCCCTTAGATACTGATTCTCTTCACTAAGACATCGGGTTCCTTCTCCGTCCCTCAGCACCTTCAGCACACATTGGTCACGCACACGCACACACACACACACACACACACACACACACACACATTCTCTCTGCTTTGAAGCTTCTTTAAAGCTTAGGAGGTCTTTCCTAACCAGGTCCCCCTATGGCATCCTCACATATTCTACTATCAAAACATTCCACCCAGCTGGAATTACCAAACGACACAGAGCCCATGCGCCTGTTGTTTGTAGTCATGTTCCCAGGTCCTGGATACACTTGACACTAGCAGGTGTTCAGCAATGGTCTGCGGGAGAATGAGTGAAAGAAGGAAGGAAGGAATAAGGAGCCCATGCTCTGTGCTGGGAGGACTTGCCTTCAGACCAGATGCAAGGGCACTTCCTCCTGAGAGGGTGGAGGAGCACCGTCGGGCCCCAGCACGTGGACAGTCTACTCCAGACGCTGGTTGCATGGGCACTGTGCACTAGAGAGCTGAGCTGGGCACCACGCAGATGAGTGGGAAAGCTGTTCCCGGGTGGGAAGTGATTAGCACGCGTTTGGCAGAATGTCCTGGAAGCAGCAGCAGCCTGGGTGGCACTCTTGGAAGACACTCAGCACTCAGCTGAGGACAATGAGCAGTAGCAGAATCAAAGATGCACCTGCACCTGGTAGCAGGGACCTCGGTGCAGGGAAGCCCCCCCCTGAGAGACCACCATGGAGAAGGGAGGTGTGCAGCATGTGGTGGGGTCTCCAGAATTAGGTCCAGGGAGAAGAGAAACCTGGCTCTCCTCACATCAGAGGTTTGTGTTTCTCCAAGCCTTGCCAACTAAAGGCTTTTTTTGTTGTTTTCTAATTTCTTAATGAGGAAGGAATTGAAGATGAGTGTCCAAATTCTTTTTTATGTTTGCTCTAGTTGATGTATAGAGAGTTCTTCCTGAGTTAGCTATGTTCCTTAAAGTGAATATTGTAATTTGCAGTTCATATTTTTATATTTTCATAAAATCCTGATTTTAAAAAAAATTCAAACATCATGGTACAATGGATTGGGTAGCTGTGAACAGTTAAAATATCGACTTTTGAATTAGTAAATTAAATAATTTGTAGTTTTGTTTAAACAAGTTTATTTCTTTCTTGGTATGCTATATAAAGTTCCATGGAATCACTTGAAAGAGGATGAAAACATCAGATGACTTTCCCAACCAACGCACGTCAGGGGTTCTGACGGAGAGGACCCCGCTGGAGCTCAGGAGGGCCGCGCTGCCTCTGCTGCGTGGTCCAGGGGCCTGGTGCAGGCCCACCTCCCCACCGGGTGCCTTCCCAGGCCACTGGAAGTTCCCTGCAGTCCTCGTGCAGCCACACAGCTTGGGCGAGTGGGTGAAATACAGGAGACTGTTCAATATAGATTCCTGCACAAACGGTAAATAGCTTTTTAGTATGAGTATGCCCCTACTTTTATTTGTTTTCTTATCTGAAATTCAAATTTAACTGGACATGCTTTACTTCTCATTTGCTAAATCCAGGAACCCTAATTAAAATTAATTCATCATTAAGAGAAAAATGCTATTTCTCCCAGTCACCTCTGCGCAGGGTCGTAAGACCATGGAAAGCTGGAGAAGCAAGCCCGTGCTCACTGAGCTCTCGGACGTGCCCGTGGCTTTCCCACAACACAGACGTCAGATTGCTGAGACCTGAGAAAGCAGAGGACTGGCCATGCGGCAGGAAGGCAGCTTGAAGCTGGCGGCTGACTCTCCCCCCGGGCCTTTCTGCACGCTCGTCTCCGCAAGCAGAGCGGCTCGGGGCCTGGCTGTGTTTTCTCTTTGGATGGGGCCAGGTGCTGGGGAGACCATGAACTCGATTCTCAGGAGTGCAGGTTAACGTCTCCTGGTCGACGGGCCACAAACTAAATTGAATGCCGCAGCACACTGGGGACCAAGGGACCCTCTCATGGGTCATAAACAACCAGCTGATTGACCGGACCTAGGAATTTGCATATCTAGGCATTCATTTTAATTAAGCACCTCATTAGAAAGCACAAAACGTAGACCATAGTCACTAGAACTGTGACAGCTATATGGCAATTTTATAGCCCAAATTTAATCAGCAGGTGCTTATTAACTCTGCTCTAAAAGTCCTCTGTAGCAAGACAGTTGCTCAGGTTGTCTGCCCCACAAAGGCAGGAGAGACTTCTGGGGTTGCGGAGAGAACGGATCGCCAACCTCTGACTGTTGCTCCGAAATTTCTGGGAGTGTCGACTTCAGCTGAAAGAAGACTCCCCTGTAGCACCAGGGTCTTCATGACCACAGCAGCACTTTAGAGCTGTAAGGAAGAGCCTCCCTTGAAGATCACCCAGCTCTGGGCTCGCAAGGACGGGCCACACTGCCACGGCTCCTCTGTGGGGCCCCCTCCTGCCTCCTCCGGACACACCCCTGGGCTGCACCTGTCTGCCTGGCCTCTCCGTTCTCTCAGATCCTCCCTGGGTCTGAGCCTTGTCATTAGTTTAGCCCTCTGGTTTTACTAGCACAGTGTCATTCCCCCAAGTTTGTTCTGCCGGAGAGTCCCACCTACCCCGGAGGAGCCGACCCCTCCTCAGCTCCTGAGCAGACAGCCCTTTCAGAGACCGCTGGCTTCCACCAAGGAAGTGCTAGGAGCTCTTTCGCTGTGGCCTCAGGAGGCTTTGCTGTGTCTATACTACCAAATGCATACATGGCAGATGCATATTTTAAGATATTTATTTTTATACATTTATAAAATTAAGTTTTTTTGTAGAAAAGGTGAAAGATAAAAAAATATAACTAAAGGTTATCAATAATTCAACCAAGTACAATGTGAATATTTGACAAACTGACTTCCAAGCCTTTCTCTCGTACAGGATAGAGCTCACTGTAACGACCGCCCTGGCCTGCCGTACTCTGGCCGTCTCATGTGCCTGACACGCCCCCTGCACCAGGCAGTGAGTTCCACCAGCCTCTTTTCACCTGCCTTGGCTTCACAGAACCTGGTGCAGGAAGAGTGCGCTGTGAGCTTGCAGTCCTTCTCCCTGTCCCACGTACCCCGAGGACAATGGGGCTAGCTGAAGAAGGGTCTGAGACCCAGTGGGCGTCAGGTGGGCTGTCCCTGCAGTGGCCACCCTGTCCGTCCAGCTTTCAGCCAACCTTTTGCTAATCAAAGCTTCCCTTGAAATCCCTGCTCAGCTGGACTAGCTGAGGAGAGCCGCCCCGCTGAGCCCAGCCTCAGCTCTCCGCTGCACGATCGCCAGCTACATGAATTGTTCCTTAAACCAAGAGTTTTGGGGGTGTTAAACACAACCAGCTTAGAGATGGTAAATAGGAGCCACTGCGTCAGTTACAAGTTTGCATCCTGTTTTCCCTTAACCCATGAAGTTATGCAAATACTGTAACAAAATTGACTCAGTACCAAAAAAAAAAAAAAAAAAAAAAAAAAAAATCAGGTGCCTTAAAATAGGTTTGAAATGCTAGAGCCGATATATTATTATTTTAATCAGTATCAATATTATAATTGTCACAATTTTATTATATGATTACATTATATATTATATACTATGTTTACTTTTTTTTTTTTTTTTTTCTTTTTGGTACTAGGGATTGAACTCAGGGGCACTCAACCACTGAGCCACATACTCAGCCCTATTTTGTATTTTATTTAGAGACAGGGTCTCACTGAGTTGCTCAGCACCTCGCTGTTGCTGAGGCTGGCTTTGAACTCAAGATCCTCCTGCCTTAGGTTTTCATAGGTGTTCCACATCTGGGACAATGGGCCAAGATGGGTTAATGTTTTAACCAGAGGCCTATTATTTAAACATTGTTGCCAAGCATGGTTCTCGCTGTAGGAGGTATACTGTTAATGTAACTTAAATCTTTGCCATTTTCCTATATGTTGCTTTTAAATTTTTACACTTATAGGGCAGCACAATGGGCACCTCCAAACTAGAGGCAGAGAATGGGGCCAACATCCTCATGCATGTTTCGAAGACCTAGTTGCTGTGACAGGCTTCTTCCAGAAAGACCACACGTGTGACCCAGAGTGGCTCCTGACCATGAGCTCACCACAGCAAGCTTTAGATAAATGGTAAACTTGGTGGTCAGGAAGCGCCTCTCATTCTACTTTTTATTTCCTGTGAGTGAAGATGTGCGGATTCTTCTGTTTGGTTTGCTGTTTGTGGTTACTTTTCTGCCCACGGTCTCTGCGTAGTCCATTCCCTTTTTCTCTCTCAGTGGTTATGCTGTGGCATGTTCTACATCAGAAGCACACCCTATAATGGCTGACGTTTATCTAACGACACCTAGCAGGCAGACACCTCACGTGAAGTGTCCCATCTAAATCCTCACAGCACCCTCTCTAAATAGATCCCATATTCCCCTTTTCCCAGATGGGAGAACTGAGGCTTGGAGAAGGTTGGTGTTTTGCTCCAGGCTACACATGGGAGACCCAGGTTCGAGACGGCTCTTTCCTCTGATACCACTCCTCTGCCTTGTCCATCACCATTTTACAGGTGTCTTTGTCTTGACCCACACACGTCAGTGACAGCTTATCCCTTCATGAGTTCGTCGCCTTTCCTGTTAGGCTGTCGTAGGGGGGCCCAGAATGGCTGCAGTCACACCCCCTCGCCAAGGCTTCCTGTGGGCTGTTTGTAGCATGTAGCCAAGTCATGAACATCCTAATTCAGCCTGTCTACCCAAGGTCTCACACATTTGCCTGTGACCACGCGCCCACTGTTGGCAGTGCGCCTTCTCTGGCCTGCATATGAGAAAGGCCTATGGAATGCCTCAGGGAGCAAGGGCTGACTTGGAGTTGAAGCTGGAGCTGGGGCTGGGGCCACTACCACCTCCGAATAAAGCGTGTCTACTATCCCAGCTGCACCTTGCATCTTCTCCTACCTGCTGGAATCCTGAATCTGTTTCCCAGGGGCTGAGCCTCCAGCGGACATCAGCAAACCCCTTAGGGTGGAGCACACGGTTGATTCCTGCACCTAACACTCTGCATGTGGTCTGTAGCCGAATGCTTGCTCTCACATTGGCCCAAGATCTTGGTGATGACAGTCTGTCTGGGGGCTGCTACACACCCAGTAGACGTAGCGAGGTACATTAGATCACTTTACTTTGCCAGCTCATTTTTCCCAGAGAACTCAGGAAGCAATCGATGCCAGGTCAGTGGCACCAATCCTGATTAAAAACAAAATCATTAGGTTCTAGCCCCTCCAGCAGTGGGAAGCCTGGCCAGCTGAGGTGGAAACCATTCACAGTACTGCCCAATCCTGTTCCATGCAACTGGTATTTGGCCAAAAGTATATTGGTGATCACATGTCTCCTCCCTAAAAATCAGTGGTGCTCGGTTCAAGTACTCCTTGAAAAGTAGTTTTGGCTAAAAACAAATTTAGTTACTGAAGACAAAACAATTTTTATGGTCTTCCTTATGTATTTATCACTTTGAAAATAAGATCCAAAGCTGCGTTTAAGAGGATATCATGTTAGCATGATGATACACTGGACCACCTGTGAGATGTTGCCTCACTCTCTGCTTCTAGTGGACTAACTGGTCCGTTTTTCAAAGGTAGGTTTCCTGAATACTGGAGTGCACCAGGAGAAAGGCAGAGTCCTTGACCTGACTGGAAGGCTCTGCGGGGATTCGCAGGAGGAGTGCTCTGGTGCCGGGCACTGGTCTCCCCAGGAACAGGAAGGGCGCCATCTGCGTGCCTTCTCAGTGCAGCAGTCACTGGGGGACTAAGGAGTCTCGTTGGCGCTCACCAAAATTGGTGTGTGCGTGCTTTCCAGAGCAAGTCAAAATTAAACAGGCAGGACCTTTCCTTCCTGGTGGGACCCCTGGCTGCCCTGGGGACAGACTGACAGAACTGCTAGCCTCAGCCTGGGGACGTGCTGAAATGGCCTGTAAATGCTGAGCCGGCCTGTGCGGGAGTGGGCAGCACCTGGCACTGGTGTTTTAGGGCCCTCAGGAGAGAGTCACCAGTGTTTTAAAAGCTGAGCATCAACTTGCTCGGCTCCAAATTAGGTCAGTGAGCACAGAAGGTGGGCATGTCTGTAAGATCAACTTCTCATTATGTCTAATAACAGAATCACAAAGAAGGGGGTCAGGAGGTAGGCCTGCTGACACTGGAGGAACACACACCTCCAACTCACATACACAGGATTCTTCAAATGGAAAAAGACCACCTGGCTCCAGAATTCTCAAGTCAGTTTAATGATACCCTACTGATTTTTCCTTTATGTTTTTTAGTAGGGATTATCAACCAGTAGATAGCAATCCTCTAGCAAAAACCTTTTCTCTTGAAAATGAATATATTATCAGTTTTCATATGCAAATAGACCAGAGACACATCTTTAAGAGCTTAAAAATATTGAAGTACATATGGATTTATTACACTATAAGCCTGACGTTTCACAATGACGGGAATGGGTAATGTGAATGATAGAGTCCATGGCCTATTTTGAGAAGACAAAAGCTAGGTTGCAGTTTTATACCTTACATGAAAATAAATGCTGGAAGAAATAAGCATAAATGCCCAAATTTAAAAATATTACATAAGGTCTTGTGTTTTTCTTCTCACAATTCTTTCACATTTCCTTATAAATGTATTTCTGGATACTTTGTCCTTCTGCTGATGTGCATGAATGGGATGACTTTTTTTTTTTTTAAATCAAGTTAAAGCAAGCTAATATCACATACAAAGCTGATCAGTGACTGTCTCCCCAAACCGGGCTAGAGAACACTGACTTGTCTGAAAACAAGAACGCTTTTATAACACAAAAATGTTACAAAGGTGATGTCATGGGAACTTACAGCTGGCAGGGTTCAGGCAAGTGCAATGCAAGGGCAGATAGCAGGCTTCTGATCTACACTGTTTACGTCTCAAGGTGGGGAGCAAACTCCGATTCTAACACCAGAGTTCACGAGGAGCAGCTGGGACGTCAGAGAGGGTTGTTATCTGGTCAGGGAAAGCCAGGCATGGGTGAGTTCAAGACATGGGCGGGAATCCCAAGCAAGTTTTTAAAACATCAAAACATAGTTAGGCCAAGTAGAAATCTTAGCATTTTACAGTAAAACAGAAATGAACTTTTCATGACTTTGTGACGAGCTGGCTCCCGGTCTCAAGATGGAGTCAGGCTGGGCTCATCACAGGGGAGCCGCTGCCTAAGGTCTCTCTGCGGCTTTCACGTGGTTGCTGCTCCAGGCCCCTCAGCGGGTGTTCCAGGAGGGAGAGCCTCTTCGGCTGAGACGCCACAGCTCAGGACCAGCGATGCTTCATTCAGCGCCAGAGGGGCACATCTTCGGGCGCGCGGGGAGGTCGGTGGGCCATCTCGACAGTATGGGGATCACTGTTTTAGTTGTAGCTTTTACCCGGTTCGATAGTGTGAGAAATAAACAGTCCAGTGGTCCGTTTTCAGACTCTTGAATTGCGTGTATGTGCACATACGCAGACACACACCCGTCTCTGTTCATGTCACCAGCCAGACACTCCTGTCTAGCCAGGAGCAGGCGTTTCCCTGTTTCACCTTCATGGAAATACATCCACTATTTCTCTGTATGATTTTGATTGTCAGTGATTTGTACTTCATAATCTTTATTCTTTTTTGTATTTTCATTATATTACTGTTTTTCTTAAAATTTTAATTATTGTTTATTAAATATATTCTTAGAATTATTGTTCAATTTTTTTCCTTTTAAATAACATTAACAAACTGAAGTAAAAACCCACCAAACAACAGCTTTGTTTCTTCTTTTTTCTTTTTTAAGAATTTAGTGAAAGTCAGGCACTATCATTTATTGCTACTTCTGACCCCATCTGAACTTCCTGGAATAGGTCCAACCTGGCATGATGATCTTGAGTGCATCGGTTTGCTCATGTCCGTCTGGACTTGGGGTTGACATCGTCAGTGACGTGGGTCTCATTTCTGCTTCCCACTTGCCTTCGCCTTCCTCTTGCTGCTCTGTTAAGCCCTCCTCTCTCGGGCTGAGGACATAGCTCAGTTGGCAGAGTGCTGGCCTCCTATGCATAAGGCCCTGGGCTTCATCTCCAGCACCACCAAAAAAAAAAAAAAAGGACATTCTCTCTCATCTGCAGTGGCTTTTGATGGCTTAGGCTTCCCTGGAGACGGCCCGTTCCATCTAGAGTGCTCAATGAACTGTTATACTATTTTATACCTTTAAATTGTATATAATTTAATTCTCTTAGCTGTAATTATACTTGTGATTATAAGAAACTTTGGGTGTTTTTGTTCCCTTGTTTTTGTCTTTCATCTCCTCTTAGATGTCAGCATTTACATTTTTCGAGTTGTCCAGCTGTGCTGTTGCCTTTTGTTGTTGATTTCTGGCTTTACCAGAGTTCGCTTCCTTTGTGACCAACTGCATGCATGTAGAGCGTCAAGTCAGATACACGTTTCCACGTGTCCATGCGAGCACATGATGATTTGTGTCAATGGAGCATGCGCTGAGATCTCCTCTGTGTGAACGCCTGGCTCACAGTGGTGGTGAAAACGTGCATTTTTAGCCAACTGCTTATATAAAAATCCGCCGTCTCTGTGGCAAGCGCGCAGACGAGTTCTGAGGAACATAGTATACAGACAAAGCCGCTGCACCGCCAGGAGCAGAGCCCTCTCATCCTGCCCTGAAATACCCATCCTCTGTGCAGAGCCCTCTCATCCTGCCCTGAAATACCCATCCTCTCTGCCGCCCATCTTCCCCGCGGCTTGGTTTCTAGGCGGCTCCGATCTCCAGATTGCTAGCTGACGTGCAGAATCATACAGCACATCTGTTTTATGCGTGGACTCTCATTCAGCGTGATGGCTGTGAGCTGCCTCTTTCTGCATGAGATGGTGGTTGGTTTCTCACTGCTGTGACCACAGGCTTTTTAATAGACATTTGGATAGTTTGCAGGTTTTGCTGTAACAAATAAATCTTTTATGAACTTTTGTTTGTAAGTCTTGATGTGGACATACACGTTTTCCTTTTTCTTGAGTAACTAATTGGGGGTGGAAAGGCTTAGTCATGTGGTGGTTCTATTAAATTAATCTTTGTAGATAGCACAAAGCTGATTTTTGGCTTTGGAGCCAAAGTGTGAGTTTTCTCTATGACAGTAGTATAATCCATATACATTTATGGGACCAACTGGTCTGTAAAGTCTCATCTATGTCATTTTTGTTTTTAATGCTTTCTATTTTTTCTATTTAAAATGTTCCCCTCAATAATTTTTCTCTTTAGTACATATTTTCCAAAATATGAATTTACTTTAGAATAATAATCCCATTGAGAAGTTCTATACAAAGTAGTTTTCATAATCAAATAAATTTAGGAAATACCTGAAGGGCAAAGCATCACACCGGGGACAGCCATGCAGCCAAAAGATTTATTTAACAGCCTTCGTAGCCGGTAGCGAAAACCGGAGAAGAGGTGCTCTGGTCGAAGGTCGAAGAGGTGGGAGAGGGGAGTCAGGGAGAAGGGGAGTGTGCTAGCTCTGGTGGGAGAAGGGAGTCAGGGAGAGGGGAGTGTGCAAGCTCTGGACAGAAGGTGGGTGCTTGGTTGCACCGGCTGGGATCTCTGGAGCTGTCGGCTAAAGCAGCTGCTGTCTGGCTGGAGGCTGGAGCTGTCAGCTGGGAGCGGCCGTCGGGCTGAAGGTGGTCGGTCTGGAGCTGTCAGCTGGAGCAGCTGCCGTCGGCTGGAGGCGATGGGTCTGGAGCTGTTGGCTGGGGCAGCTGCCATCGGCTGGAGGCGATGGGTCTGGAGCTGCCGGCTGGGGCAGCTGCCATCGAGCTGGAGGCGATGGGTCTGGAGCTGTTGCAGTGGCTTCCTCCTCTCTGCAGCGACGAGCCGATGTATCTGTCTTCCTCCTCTCAGCAGCGACGATCCGATGTTGGTGTCCGTGTGTGTCTCTCTCTGGCTGGCTGGCTGGCTCTCTGAGTCTCTCAAACAGGGCCTTATATAGGGATTTCTGGTGGGGGGTGCACTAGAGCAACCCCAACACCATTGGCTAGAACAGGATGCCCTTTAAGCCTATTGGCTCTTGCCTGGGGAAAAGAAGCATTCTGCCTGGGGAAGGAACATCCTGTCTGGAACATCTTGAAACAAGGTTGCTTCTCTTAGGGTGTGGAAAACTGAGGGCGGGGGAGGGTAACATATCTATCATTCCCCCCTTTTTGTTTTCTTAGGAAGTGGGACGTCGTATGTCAGTCTGGCTACTTCCTGCTGAAACGGGGCGACGTGGGGTTTTATGGGGGGGATATGATAAGACAGGTAGGTCAGGCTTGAGGGTGAAAAGGATTCCTAGGAGGTTGGCACCAAAAAAAAAATGAATTCGCCCTGAGGTGATGAGAAGTGACAGATGATCCCTAAGGAGAAACTGGTTAAAGGTTGAGAACAAGAAAGACATGAGCTGTGGAGAAGGAAGAGCTGCAAAGGAGAAGATCATCTACATATTGCAAAAGAGTGGAGTCAGAGAATTCAAGGTCTTTGAGATCGGCAGCTAGTGTCTGTCCAAAGATATGAGGGCTGTCTCGAAAACCCTGAGGGAGGACTGTCCAGGTCAATTGTTGGGACCATTGAGTATCAGGATCAGTCCAGGTAAAGGCAAAGATGTCTTGTGATTCCTGAGCTAAAGGGACAGTGAAGAAGGCATCCTTAAGGTCAATGACCGAGAAATGAGTAGATAAGGAAGGAATTAGGGAGAGAATGGTATAAGGATTTGGGACCAGAGGGTGTATGGGCCTAACAGCCTCATTGATGAGACGAAGATCTTGGACTAACCGGTATGACCCATTGGACTTCTTGACTGCCAATATGGGAGTATTATATGGGGAATGGGTGGGTCGGAGAAAGCGTTTCCGCAGAAGGTCTGAGATAATAGGTTGGAGACCTCTGAGGCTAGTGGCTGGGAGTGGGTACTGGGCTCTATTAGGGAAATACTGGGGATCTTTAAGGTGTATTCGTATAGGGTCACAGTGAGCAAGGGATGGAGTCTGGGTATCCCAAACTTTGGGGTCTACCAGATGGGAGGGGGCAGGGTAACAGGAGGTTTCCGCATCAGGCTCTAAAATGCTAAGAAGGAAGACGGAAGAGGAGACGGAGTGAGACGAGTCGGGGAGAAGAACTGAGCGAGGCGGGTCAGAGAACACAACTGAGGCCTGAAATTTGACCAGTATATCTCGGCCCAATAAAGGCACAGGACATTGAGAGATTACTAGAAACTGGTGGGGAAATGAATGGAGGTGGAGGCGGCAAGACAGCATGGGAGTCTTGTGGGGGTGAATGGTGTGTCCCTCTATCCCGACAACAGGGGACGATAAGGTGGTGGGCCCCCAAAACTCCCTCAAGACCGAGAAAGTGGCTCCTGTGTCTAGTAGGAAATTTATGGGGTGGCCATCAACAAGAAGGGTGACCCTAGGCTCCTGTAAGTCGATGTCAACTGTCGGGAGAGGAAACCCAGGGCCCCGTCAATCTTCTGTGGCTAGTCCAAGTAGGTTGGGTTTCATGACTGATCCAGTCCCCCTGCGGGAACTGGGGCAGTCAACAACCCAGTGGCCCATCTTGGAGCATTTAGGACATGGGCGTGTAGGGGGCCTGGGGTTGGGGCAAGCTCTAGCCCAGTGTCCTTCGTTCCCGCACTTGAAACACGGCCCTGGAGGTCCCCTCTGCGCGGGGTAATGGCCCCTTGTTTGTGAGGCCCGAGAGTCGGTGCCCTGTAAAGCCTGGGCCAGCATTTGAAATCTTGCTCGTTCGGCCTTTTCATGGTTCTGAAACCTACGGCGTTCAGTATTCTCATCTCTATTATGATAGGCCTTAAAGGCCATGGCCAAGATCTCGGTCTGAGGTGTTGCAGGTCCTTGCTCTAATTTTCTCAATTTAGCCCGTATATCGGGGTAACTTTGGGACAAAAAGTAAGTCATAAGGACATGACGTCCCCCTGGAGAGTCAGGATCTAAATTGGTGTACTGTTGGAGAGCTTTTGTTAGTCGATCTAGAAATTCAGAGGGGGTGTCTTCCCTTTTTTGTATGATTTCCTGCAGCTTGTCAAAATTAACTACTTTTTGTGCTGCACGCTTAAGACCAGTTAGTATACAAGTGGAAAACTGATCTCGCAAGGCCACGTCCCCTGGGGAATTATAGTCCCAGTTAGGGTCCCTTTCGGGGACAGCCTGAGGTCCAATGAGATGGTTAGGGTTGGTTCTATGGTTCTCATCGGCATAGGCCCGTGCCTGCTCCCAGACTCGCCTACGCTCCTCAGGGAGGAGGGTATTTGCCAAAATCATATAGATGTCATGGAAGGTAAGGCTATAAGCTTGGAGGACCCATTGAAATTCCCTGAGGTATGTAGTGGGGTCAGTGCTATAAGAGCCCAATCGTTTCTCGATTTGCACTACCTCGGTCATTGGGAAGGGAACATGGACACGGACAATTCCTTCTGGACCCGCAACTTCCCGGAGTGGGGTCAGGACTTGGGCGGGAGTAAGTGACAGAGGGTGAGCAGACATTGTGCGAGATCGCGTAAGGGGTGGGCTGGAGGAGAAGGTGGCAGGAGTGTGTAGAAGTGGGGCTGGAGGGGCCGAGGGAGGCGGAGAGGTTTCAGATTGGTATGGGGGCGGCTCATCCGCGGGATCGAAATCAAGAAAGGAGGGGGATGGTAGGGGAGCAGCCGGTTGGCAGGCTAGGAGGCTATTGTTGGAGCTGCTGTGGGTACAGAGTGAGGGATTCGAACGGAGGAGGGAGAAAGCCTGAACATACGGAATCTCTGCCCATTTTTTTGATCGCTCGCAGAAGTTGAAAAGATCTCTCAGTATAGAGGGATCCAGGGACCCAGAAGCAGGCCATTTGTTTTGGTTATCTAAGGGGTATGTGGGCCAATCTTGGGTGCAAAATTTGGTAAGTCTTGTTGGTTGTATATCGGGAGTTAGGCCAAGAGTGGCTAGGTTGTTTAAGAGGCACTGTAGAGGACAGTTGGCTGGGAGGGGTCGGAGTGGGTACAAGAGTGACAAATAGTGAGTGATAGCAAAACCAAAGAAGAGAGTGAGGACGAGAGCAAAGAAGAGAGTGATTGGAGAGTAGTCAGCCAGGAGGGATAGGAGTGAGTCAGCCAGGAGGGGTGAAGAAGCAGCAGCAGCAGAAGAAGAAGAAGAAGCCCCCATTTTCCCGTTCCGAACGGGAGAGATATATTGTCCTGAGGAGCGTCCTCCTCAAGATATATATATCAGAGAGATCCAAGTCTGTGAGACCCAGTCGTCACTGGAGTCAAACAGAGATGGGGTCCAAAGGGACCGAAGAACAATGGGTCACCTTGCGCAAGGATTTTCCGTGTCCCGTCCTGGACGGGAAGGAGAGACCCAAGTCCGGAGGCCAGAGGCCGAAAAAGGGCTTTTTTCAACTACTCCCAGGAAAGGGAGAGGGAGAGAGGGAGGTAGAGAGAGAAAGAGAGAGAGAGAGAGAGAGAGCGCCAACAGTCAATTCCCACTGTACAAGGCCTGACGGGTTTAGGAGCCCTGGGGATGAGGAGACCTACCTAGGAAAAGGAGAAAGAGACAAAAAGAGAAAGAGCTCCACGAGGTCCACTGTGACCATGAAGGTCTAGGTGGGGTGCGATCCTCCCTGTACAGGCCACCAGCGGGGCTGCCGGACGATCAACGGTCAGTTCCCACTGTACAAGGCCTGACGGGTTTAGGAGCTCTGGGGCAGGGGGGCTTACCAATCTGATGACCGGTGGTGGATGCGTCGGAGCGGCGATCAAAAAACCGGGCGAAGGCTGAGGCAGTTCCGGGTGATTATGCCCTCCGGCTCAGATAGGATCCGAGTCCCGGCACCAATGAAGGGCAAAGCATCACACCGGGGACAGCCATGCAGCCAAAAGATTTATTTAACAGCCTTCGTAGCCGGTAGCGAAAACCGGAGAAGAGGTGCTCTGGTCGAAGGTCGAAGAGGTGGGAGAGGGGAGTCAGGGAGAAGGGAGTGTGCTAGCTCTGGTGGGAGAAGGGAGTCAGGGAGAGGGGAGTGTGCAAGCTCTGGACAGAAGGTGGGTGCTTGGTTGCACCGGCTGGGATCTCTGGAGCTGTCGGCTAAAGCAGCTGCTGTCTGGCTGGAGGCTGGAGCTGTCAGCTGGGAGTGGCCGTCGGGCTGAAGGTGGTCGGTCTGGAGCTGTCAGCTGGAGCAGCTGCCGTCGGCTGGAGGCGATGGGTCTGGAGCTGTTGGCTGGGGCAGCTGCCATCGGCTGGAGGCGATGGGTCTGGAGCTGCCGGCTGGGGCAGCTGCCATCGAGCTGGAGGCGATGGGTCTGGAGCTGTTGCAGTGGCTTCCTCCTCTCTGCAGCGACGAGCCGATGTATCTGTCTTCCTCCTCTCAGCAGCGACGATCCGATGTTGGTGTCCGTGTGTGTCTCTCTCTGGCTGGCTGGCTGGCTCTCTGAGTCTCTCAAACAGGGCCTTATATAGGGATTTCTGGTGGGGGGTGCACTAGAGCAACCCCAACACCATTGGCTAGAACAGGATGCCCTTTAAGCCTATTGGCTCTTGCCTGGGGAAAAGAAGCATTCTGCCTGGGGAAGGAACATCCTGTCTGGAACATCTTGAAACAAGGTTGCTTCTCTTAGGGTGTGGAAAACTGAGGGCGGGGGAGGGTAACATATCTATCAATACCTTTTCAAGGCTGTTATTCATGTTTGCATTTTAAGGGCTCTGAAAAATCCTCTTTGTTGCCGCCTGAAGCGCTTGGAGCAACGGAGCCGCGGGAAAAACTTCAGAAGCAAACTGGAGACAAACAGCTTTTTATTCTGATAACTTTTCTCTCTGGTTCTAATAACGACTAACACACGCCAAAAACACACCCTAAAATGGCGCTGACCCGATCAGCAATTTCGGCCAAGTCACTCGAGATCCCGCAAAAATCCCGTGAGACTACGGGTGGCGACAAAGGCCAAATCTCCACGGCTCATAGTCAACCGCAATTCAAGCCAATCCCCAAACAGGGCTCCTACACCTCTTAAGCTTCCCAGTGGTCCTCCTTCCTTTCAGAGCAAGTCCCAGCCCTGCACACCAGCCTCATAGCCCCTTCCCTGATGCCTGGGGCTCTCTGAGACACTTCCTTCTGCCCAGAGCTCTTTCCTCCAACTCTGCACCTGAATAATCTCTCATTATTCTTCTAGTCCACAAGCAAATCATTATTTCACCATAGAAACCTTGAGGCTGTAGATCAGGCCCGGGTCACATACCTTTTCAGAGTGTCCTGTGCTTTTCCTTGACGTGACTGGTCGCTGGTTGTAATGATGATTGTTTGTGTGGGGATTTGATTAATGGCTGTCTTCTTGACTGTACTGCAACCTCTGTCAAAGTGGGAAGCTGCTGGTCTCGTTCACTAATAGAGCCGTGCACCTGCTATTCTAGACAAATGGTAGGCACTCTGTAAGCATGCATTGAATGAGTCAGGAAACTGAGTCACTATGTTCAACCCACATTCCCTGAGACCTGCTTGACACAACTCCTGCAGCGCTAGTACCGTCAACAGTGCTCTCAAGAGTGCAGCACTCTGAGTGCCATGAGTAGCGACCTTACTTGTTCATGTGGTGATAAATATTGGGTGCTTCTGTTCTAGCCACTGTCATAAGCACTGAGAATGCAGCAGAGTTTCTCTGTCCAGGTAGTTTGCCTTTAAGTGGGGTCAGCCAGCCAATAAATATCCAAAAGCAAATTGTATGTCTGGTCTTAATGGGGGTTGTACTTTAACTTAGAAGATGACTCCTGTAAGGTAACTTTACAGGAAGGCCCAAAGACCAGTTGGCTCTGCTTGTGTTCTTTGTTGTTGTTGTTGTTCCCTAATCAGTCATACATGACAGCAGAATGCTCTTTGATTCATTGTACACAAATGGAGCATAATTTGTCACTTCTGTCCTTGTACACGAAGTAGAGTCACACCATTCGTGCAATCGTACAGTAACTAGGGTAATGATGTCTGTTTCTTTCCACCATCTTTCCTAAGCCCATTCCCCCTCTCCACCCCTCCCTCCCCTTGGCCCAATCTAAAGTTCCTCCACTAGTTGTAGTTGGACAAATATCTTCATTTTATTTATTTTTATGTGGTGTTAAGGATTGAACCCAGGGCCGCATATGTGCTAGGTGAGCGCTCTACCGCTGAGCCACAACCCCAGCCCCTGTATTCATTTCTTAATAGCTCACAATTAATATAAATGTTCTTATGATTGGTACATACATGACATCTTAATCACGTTCACGTTTTAATAACGTACTGATATGGAATACCAAGCTATTGCCACTTCCTCTGCACACAGTGGTCATTGATCTTTGTCATCTAGCATTCAGTGTGCGAAGGAAACCTCTGAGTCCGTCTCAAGAACGCGACCTTGGCGGACAACAGCTCACAGACTCGCGACTTGCATGTGCTTTAGGGTGGTGGTGGTTGTTGAGGTTCATTCGCTTTTTTCCCCCTAGCTGGAATTTTCCCTTCACAAAATTTGAGAAGTTTGATAGATGAACAACTGTCCATGGTTTCCCTGGTTTAACGCAGTTTAAACAATGCTGAATATCAACGTCAGACTTGGATTTTCCCAGACTCTTCCGTGGTGTCTGGGCTTGTTCATGTTTTCTATTTCTTTTCAGGTCATTTCCATTGAATTTCATTTTACTAGTACACTCTGGCAGTACCTTCTCTCCTGATTTTTTAAAATCCTCTCCCATCTGTGGTATGTCTCCTTTCCCTCTTTATCCCTTAAACAGGATTGTGAGATGACTGTTTTTTAATAGTTACTTCAAACAAACAGATTTTTGAATTATTAATCTTTGCTCACATTTTTGGTTTTGATAATTATGGCATTTATTTTATTAATTCTCTCTACTAATTTTTTTAAAACTTTCCCTTCCTTTTTAAACCTCTTAAATTAACTTCCTAGCTCCTGTATCTTTAGTATTTGCTCTTCAAAATAAACATTTTAAAATTTTAGTACATTTAGACCAATAAATAACATTTACTAAATTTCCTCTGAGGAAAGATTTAGCTATTTTGTATAGATTTTAACATGAAACACCCTCATTTTACTTGAGAGATTATTATTCCCATTTTGACTTCCTTTTGGATCAGTGGTTTTCCTCTTCTCTTTTCTTTTCCTTCCTTTCTTCCTGCCTACTGGGGTTTGAACCCAGGGCCTTCAGCATGTTAGGCAAGCATTCTACCTCTGAACTATATCCCCAACCCTGGAGTACTTTTACAATTTTCTAACAAATTAAGATTTTTATGCTATCTTTTCTTCATTTATGTCTAATTGTATTGAAATAAATGTACCCTACAAAACCTTTCCTCTAAGAATTATTACATTTTTGTTTTATAGCAGTTACCTGGTAGATTAAAAGAAAATTCAGTGGACATATCAAATTTCTATTCTCTTTTTTAAGATATGCAAATTTCTCTCTCTCCATATATGCACACTATACACCACACACATCTCACACACACATGCACACATGCACACACACATGCTCATTACACATGGGTACACAAACACATGCATATACATGTACAAGTGCACAAGCCACATGTATGTATCTGCACATGTGCACGTGCACACACACCACACAGACATAGACATACCTGCATGCATGTGCATGTACATGTAGTCTATGCAGATGTATACTTGCACATACGCATCTACACACACATAAACACACCATACACATCCATACTGACACAATGTGCACATACACACCACACGCATGTGCTTGTGTATACACACATCTGTGCATGCCACAAACACCACATGTATATGTAGGCACACCGCTGCCTTGATTTGCAGCCAAAGGTTGCTTCTGAGATGTGGGCATCACAGTGTTTGCTAGCTGAGTGCAGGAAGTCACCCAACCACGATGTCGCCTCACATTCCAGGCGTTCAGGGTTCTGTCCCGACGTCGTGTGGAGCCGGACTTCCATGCATGTTGCAGAGCAGCATTTCTGCCCTTATGTCCAGCGTCAGAAGCCCAGACAGCCTTGCTGGTGTCCAGCTCGGAGGACACCAGAAGCCGATGTTCGGGCGAACGACTCCACTCCTGTCCCTCTTCTGTTTTTGAGGCAGCGTCTTTTTCCTTCTCAGAAGAAAGAGCAGCGTTGGCCAGCTGGGCAGGAAGTGCTGGCTGCCATGACGATCTGGGTCAGCTGGGAGAAGCCGCCCACTGCCTGATCACCCTGTTCCTGCATCGACGGCACAGCGCCCGGGGCGACTCCTGGCCCCGCCTCAGCAGCGGTGGCTGGGTTTCACCCCGACTCCACCCTGGGTCGCACTCTTCATGCAGGCAGTAGGGACATTGGTGTGATTCTCGCTCCTATCATTCAGACTTCATGACTCGTGAAGAGTTTTGTCACACTTGATATTCATATGACATCCTGTGAGAGATCGACCCTCTGTGGACCCTATGGTGATTCGCGTTTGCTTATCAGCAGCACATAGAGGGCAACCGACAGATTTATGGCTTCCAATAAATATTGTTACCAAAAGTACAGTTTCTTTTCTCTGTGTGCTAATTTCTAATAACTCTTGTGCATGAGAGCAATTACTGACAAGAGTCAGCCCCTGTTAATAGAGTTTATCACACTTCATCATATATCCTTTGTAGTTGGAAGAATTTTGACAAGCCCAGGGTTAATTAAAACCAAGAAGACAATAAAATACACCTAATCAAACATAACAGGTACAGAAATCAATTAACAGATTTAGAGCACTTTGGAGGTTTCCATAATGTATGAAATTCAAAGAAACTGTCGCTTCCATTTCCTCGACAGTGTAATTAAATTTCTAATTGAAACTATTTTTCAGTAGGTAATGTACAATGCACCCAAGTTTGATTTGCATTAACGTAGGGCCTACAGAGGTTGAAAGAGCTTAGGAAATTAAAAAGATCATTGAGTCATTTTCATTATTGTTATTTTGTACAACTGAGAGTTGGGAAAAGTTACCAGGGAAGTGGGGAAAGATGCCCTGGATCACAGAGAGGGCAAGGTCTATGCACACTCGTGGCTCTGGTGGGGCCTAACGCAGGTCATACATCAAACCTCCGACAGCGCGTTCCTGACAGATCAAGTCTAGCCCCTCCTTACATTAGAACTGCTGTAGGTTCATGCTCTTACTTCTTATTTCAGTGAATCTTAGTCTCCTACTTCCATAACTTTCTGCAAGATTGTTTCAGTATCACTCTGTGGTACATGTTAATAATTCTGCTTTGCTTAATACTATTGTGTGTGCTTTAGAATTTTCTCAACAACACAGAATATTTTGAGATGTTTGAGAAAAAGGATGCTATCTGGTGTTTTTGGTTTTGTCCCCCATAAAATCTAGCTCAGTGCAAACAAGGTTGGTGTCCAGTAAACTGCTGCTTTGGACAGGCCAGCTCTGAGGAGGCACTAGTCCTTAAGATGATGGACAAAGTTTTACTCCTTAAAAAAGTGTCAGTCCTGTTGTCTTGTTACAGACCGCTTTTTATTTATGGAAATCTGTGCTTAATTAAGATTGGTGCCAAAATATCTCAACACAACCAGGTAGGAACTGGAGACATTCACAAGCCCGGCAGGACTCGCTCCACTTGGTTCTCTTCCACTACCCCGTGCTGGTCCCGGTCCTGAAGGGGCTTGTGGAGCGCAGCTGGAGTGCATGCGCGCTGGGGCCGGCAGCATTCTCAAAGGCCCAGCTCCTGCCCCGCAGGCTCTCGCATGCTCCCTCCCTGGGGTGGGAAAGGGACTAAAGTCGCTGCCATGATCACGCTACCCAGTGGGCAGAAGGGACACACCGACATAAGGAAGCTCAGAGAGGGAGCAGGTGGGCAGCTCCCTGGGGGCCGAGGACAGCAAAGCCCGCCCAGAACCACCCAAGGGTGCAGGGCTGGAGCTGAGGAGGGCACCGCTGCCCCCGCCTGGGAAGCAAGGACCTGGCCACTGGACGCACTCGCAGCAGCCTCGTGGGCCGCAGAGGCCCTGGAACGCCGGGATTTGGCCTTGCCGGCCCTGAACAGAGAGCTCGGCCATCCCCACACCCCACCTTCAAGATCACAAATGCGTGGCATTTTAAGCCACCAAGTGTGACGACTTGTGACACAGCAAAAGAAAATTAATACACACCTATCTTGTAACCTATTATTTAACGGCTATGATACACTATTATGAGTTTCATCATCCTGAGAGCCTATAATTTTTAATCTTAAGACTTGGATTACTTCCCATATAAATCTCAAGCCAGGAAAAAGTACTTTTAGATTTTAAAGTACCAGAGGCATTTGCTTCCCCCTTCCTGACCCTGAGCAGGTGAGCATTGAGCCTGCCCTGGAATCCTCCGTCAGCCTCGCCCATCGCCGGCACATTCCCAGACAGGTGCAGAAGATGCCACGGGGGTGGGTGCCTTCCACACCCTGTTCCAGGATGCACAGGGTTGATGTGGTCTCCTGGCAGTCCCAGGCTCAAAGCCAAGCATCTCTGGGGAAAGCCAAGTGGACTTGCCCTGTGGAAGCATGGCTGCTTGGCCCAGCAGCTGCCCTCCTGCAGAGCGGGCGAGCCTCTGCAGGACGCCGACAGCGCACATGGGAGCACCCACCTGGGGGAGGAAGAGAAGCAGGCGTGATCGCAGGAAGCATCCTGGCCAGGACGTGGGTCCCAGAGCTCGTGGGGCCTGGGTTTCTAGTCGGCGAGGCAGGGACGTGCCTGGCCTTGCACCCACTGAGCTTGGGCACCCCCACATTAGTGTGATTTCTTGTTCCTCACCCCACACACGTTGGGACACCACCGGGAGTTGCCCTGAGAGATCGCTGGGGTGGAGGTGGCTCCGTGTGCCTTGGGTCAGCGTGTGTGACCACAGCCGTGGTGTTTTCTTGCAGCTCTTGTTCCTGTCTCCGGAGCACTGCAAGGTGGGAGGTGGTTTCCCCGCACCACGAAGGAGTTCTTGGGAGCCACCCTGCGGAATCCTCCTGGCTCTCACGTCAGGGAGCTGCGATGCCAGATCAGCTACGCGCCTTTGTGGGAGTCACACAGGAGCCCATGTCAGTCAAGGCGAGGAGGCTGGGGACGGGGATCTGGGACACTGTGGGCTCTCCTCTGCCTGCTCTCCAGCCGCATCGCTGCCCAGGGCCTCCTGGAACCGCTCCAGCAGCTGGGAGCCTGCAGGAGGAGGGCCTAGGAGCCACGCTCCCTCACTCCCACTCCCCGCCAGCCTGCGGAGCCTTCTCTCCACTAAGACACGCCCCGGCATCCGCACCAGGCAAGCTGAGTCCCTGTATGACTTTTCTATTTCCCTTTTCTTTCAGCATAGAGCTGGAATTAAATCTAGGACTTAGAGGAAGAAGTTGCGAGCAGGAAAGGGGAGATTGCGAAGGTCTGTAAAGGGAAGCTCCCAGGCAGGAGAGCCCGAGGAAAGACAGAAACCCGGGCTCGAGAGGCGGAGCAGGAGGAAGCTTCCCAGGACCGCATCTGCCGACTGCGCCCATGGCATCGTCACCATAGCCCAGCAAGAGCAGTGCACACGGGACCCACAGTAGCCCGTCATGGAGACGATGCTGGACCAGCAGGACCCAGGTCTCCACACCTCCCAAGGCTGGGAGCAGAGACTGGGCCAGGGCCTCTAGGGCTGGCTGGAAGGGAGGGCGTGCACAGACAGCGTCCTGCCAGCACAGAGCTGCGCCTGATGGGCCTGCTCGGCTCTGCGGGGAGCCGAGGAGCGCTGCAGTCTGGAGGGCTGCTTCCGGTGCTGCCCTGCCCTCGGCTCCTTCCGTCTGGAAAGACAGCTTCTCCACTGGAACTCTGGAGGCCACGTTTCCCGCTGCTGTCCCTGAGGTCAGGGCCTCAAGGCTGAGAGACAGCGGGAGATGTCTCCCCCCAATAAGAACTGGATTAACTCTGGGCCCCATTTCTTGGCAGTTGCCAGGGAGTGTGGAATTTGAGACTTGGCTTCAATGCCTGGAACAGAGGGGAGTGCCCGAGCTGGCGTCCAGGGATGAGCCCGAGCAGAGGAAGGCGACAGGGCCGGGGCCGGGGACCCACCCTGGAGGCTGGTCCAGCAGTCGCTGCTCCTCAGAAGTGGCACAGGGAGATGGCTCGGGGGCTCCGGCCCTGGCTTCACAGCTTGCTCTGAGAGTCCTGCCACACGCGCTGGCCTGCCCAGCCACACGTCGACCTGTGGGGACACGAGACTGAATATGTTTCAGGTTCTGGGATTTGGGGAGGGGGTGCGCCTCTCCAGGCTGCCTCTCCCACTCGGCTGGGCCTTTAACTCTGAGCTGGAGCTCAGGTACAGCCTGGTCCCGTCTGAGCACTGCGGCCTTCCACGTCGCGGGACTGGAGGGAAGAGAGAAACGGGAGGGCTTCGACAGTCTCCTGGTGGGTCGGACTTCAGGGAGGGCCGGGCCGGGAAGACCAAAGGAAGGCGCTGTCCTCACCCTCTGCGACTCCGAGGTTCTGTGAACACGCGCTCCTCTGCCCCGGCCCCAGGGCCCTGGCTTTCCTCGTGGAGAGCAGCACTGCTGTCCTCTCCTCCCAGACTCAACGCGCGATCTTGTCTGTCTTTATTCAAGAGAGCAGGCTCCTGGGCTGCGTCCGCAGCCCGGCAGTGCCAGCAGCCCGGCAGTGCCGGCGCGCTCTGGTCCTGGTACTGGCAGGCCTCCCTGCCCTCCCGCAGGCCTCCAGCTGTGCCGGGCGCCGTGGCGGCAGCTTCTCCCGGGCTCTCTGCTCTCCTGGCGCCGGGCCTGCCTGGAGCGCCTCCCGGAGGCAGGTGCAGGAGCTGCTCCCTGGTCACGGCAGGAGCCACTGCAGACTGGCAGCTCCCCTGCAGCCGGAGCGGCTGGTTCTGCCCAGCCCCTGGCAGCCCCTCTGTGACCGGGTGCTCTCTGAGCCATGAGCCTGAAGGTGCCCCACCCACAGTGCCACAGGGTCCCCACGCCAATCTGGCTGCCAGCTGAGGGCTGCACATCCCCAGGAGAGTCCAGGGAAGCCTGTCCCAGGCCCTCAGCCCCAGGGGCCGTCCTGCTCAGAGGGTCTGACGTGGAGCAGTGCTGTCCCCTCGTGGTCCCAGCCATCGCTTCCTCCTGTCGTGGTCAACTGGTTCAGCCAGCTTTCACGGCGGGCCGGCTGTGCGCAGCCGTGCCCTAGTGTGTGCAGGGCACCGCTTCTGGCCAACAAATGTCCGTGGAGGAGGCCAGGGCACGTGCCGAGCTCCTTCCCAGGAGAGGGCACGCAGCAGCAGCGGGCAAGGGGCTTCCTCCGAGGGACCTGCGGCAGCGGGAGAGCTCAGACTTGCTACTTGGCACCACCCTCTCTGCCGCCCTGGCACGTGGACCACTGCGTCTGGTGGTTTGTCTGCCCAGTGTTCCGGAGAGGCTGCCAGCGATGTGGCTGCTGCCCGTGTGGGCACTGGCAGGGCCGCCTGGCTCGGCAGGCCATGGCTGGGTTCTGTCACTTGTTACTCAGCGTGGTCTGAACCAGCGTGACATACTTTGGGAGCTTGTTAGCAATTCAGGTCCCGCCCCAGAGCTGACGGTGGAATCTGCCGTTTAATGAGACCCACAGGTGGGTCATGTGCCCATTAAGGTTAGAGAGCCGGCTCTGCTCGTTGCTGTCCGGGGGTTCCTGTAGTGACAGTGGGCTCAGGCAAAGGTCACCACTTCTATCTTTTTGGTACCTGCTACTTAGACCTTTACACAAACAGGTGCAGCGTGAGGGACACAGCTAGCTGAGTGGGACCTGGCCCAAGCCAGAGACCACCGCTGAGAGCAGTGACCCCCATGGCTCTGGCAGGCAGATGGAGACGGCTTCATGGTGACGACAGGCTCAGCCAGACGCAGCCGCGGGACAGAGCTGGAGCTCACCGCCGGGGGGCTGCAGACCCAGCCCGAGGAGCGAGCAGGCTCCGGGCCCGCGGGCCGACAGGTGGAGGAATGAGTGCGGGACGACGCTGGCACCGTGAGGTCCACTCCACAAAGCGCCAGGACTGGGTGTGCACGACCTTTGACCTCACGGCACCCTGGAAGGCAAATGCTGCTCTGGTGTTCCCAAAGAGCGAGCGAGGGTGCAGAAGGCCATCTGCCCGAGACCCCTCCACCAGCAACAGCGAGGTCAGGACTGGAACTAGTGCCAGCAGGTTTCAAAGCTTGAACCACCAGCTTCCTGTTATTCTCCATTAGCTCATCGCCTGCATGTGGGTCCCAGTGTTGTCCTGTGGTGTTTGGGGGCCATCAGGTTCACGTGCAAAGTAATGCCTTGACTGACCCTTCCCAGGCAGAGGCAAGAGGAGGCTCATGTCCTCAGGAGACTCAGAGAGCCGCTCCCTCATACAAAGTGACTTAAAGGCACCAGAAACTATGTCGTGAGCCTGGCATGGACCTTTTCTTCAAGGAGAAAAGAAATCTGAAATATTAGCAAAAAGGTCATCTAATACTATGTATGAAGGCCCAGAAATTTAGTGTAGGTGGCAGGGTTTGCATGGGGCCTTAGAATAAGGGCAGGGGAGCTAAGGTTGGGCCCAGGAGTGAGCATCTAACCCAGGCTCAGGGAACACGGCGACATGCCAACACCTGCAGATGCAGCCGCGACTGGAGAGGGCTTGCAAAGGGCAGAGGGCGACTCAAGGACAACCAAGTCGATAAAAGCAGCCAACCAGTGGGGCTGGCGGCAGTCGGACTGTCAGGGAGGTGGTTGTGTCTGCCTCGGGGAGTGAGTGGACCTGGTCAGCCTTCTCCTCCACACCCCTGGGTGGAGAGTCTAGGAGTCGCGGTCAGCGGACCTGAGTTGGCCAGCCACGTCCCTCTTCCACGCTGAGTGGGGGTTCTAGAGGCAGCCATGCACAGGTCTGCTCTTGGAGGTGCTGACACTCGCGGCATCTCCCATCTGCAGTTACGTGTCGGGAGTACTAGTGCTCAACAGATAGCTGTGCTTTCCCTTGTCTTACTTTTCCTAGAAGGTGGGAGAGGCTGGGGCACTTCTGGGCCTGGCCCGTGAGAGCACCTTCAACTCCCGGCTCCTTCATGACTTGGAGGCTGCGTGTTCCAGGCAGCGGCCACAGAGAGGAAAACTGCCTTGTGGGCAGCTTCCACCTGAGCCGCTGAACACTGGGACTGGTGGTCACCCCAGCAGGCCCTGCCTTCCCTGACCAGCAGGCTGCAGTCACCTGTGTACCCTGTACTGTCGCCCCTGAGGCCACGCACGCACCCGCCTGGCTCGCGAGCGGTGGCGCTGCTCCCTGCCTGCTGAGGGGCAGGCTGACCCAGCCACGAGGCCCGCTGGCGTGCTTGTCTGGATTCCCGTTCTCCAGGAGCACTGGCCCCTTCAAGTGGCCTCCCTGCAGCTTTTCCTGGAGTCGTCATGCATTGCAGTGGTTGGAGAGTGGAGGCCTCAGGGCCTCCTCCAGGGCAGCCGTCCTGCACACCAGAGTCTGCCAATGACAGACTGCAGAGCTTTGCTGACCACCCACCACTTTGCTTGCCTCGGTCCCCTATGGCGTCAGAGCTGAACTGGCAGGTCATGGACGGCCAGTCTGTGCTGCAAGAGGCACGTCAGTGTCTTTGAGGTCACTCTAAGGCCGTGGTGGGAAGCCACAGGATGGCCGGGGGCCAGTAAAGAAGAACCAGCTCCAGCAGTGGCCCTTCTCTTTCCTTGCATGTGAACTCTGCCCGATAGCTCCTGCATTGGAACAGGGTGAGACCTTGTTGGTCTTGCTGTTTAAACTTCTTCGTGGAACTTTCCGCAACTGTAAGCTTTGGGACCCACAGTTCCCCTCTGGGCTGCTGACCCTCCATCCTTTCTACTAAATATCACTGACCACACGCCTGCCTGCTGGAGATCAGACCTCCGCAGGGCCTGCCTGGAGTCCGTGGCCAACTGTCTGCACTTCACAAGGACCGTGGGACAAGAACAGCAAGACCTCTGTGGCAGTGCTCGGGGAGGGTGGAGCACATGCACCCTAAAACCCCCTCACCCACTAATCAGCACATGTCCCCACTGGTGCCCCAGCAGAATGCTTGTGTGTTTAGCCCAGAGAGAGCTCATTTAACCAAAATTTGATGATGTATTCCATAGTCCACTCAGTGAGACCCCCTGGTATTAGGGGCATTTAAAGCTGCTTACTGTGCAATTATGTTTAAGTTGTTTTCTTTCCAAAATATGAAACAAATACCTTGTTATTTGGGGAAAGGTGAAGACAGTCAAGTTTGCAAAAGGACCACTGAACAATGTGGCGTGGTGGACGGTGCTGCGGAGGTGCTGGGTCCAGGACGGCCTGTGCTCTGGCCGGTGGCCTAGGCCAGGCAGGCCTGGCGCTCTCGGTCGACGGCTTTGGTGCGAGCAGTTGGCTCCCTGCGGGACCTCCGCTCTCTCTTCTACTCCGGGCCTTCTAAAGCTTCCTGCAAAGCTCAGAACGACACAGTAGTAAGACTGCCCAGCCCGGGGCTGCGACCAGCTCCCAGGCTCCTGCTCCCTACACTCGCGGGGGTCCCCGGGCACCAGGGGCTCCTTCTCCTTCACTGTTTCTTCCAATCCCTGCGAGGCGGATGCAGGATGAAGCCTCTCCCAGCATCAGTTGGGCCCCAAGGCCACTGCCCACGGCACACATTCCCTGTGGCCTCTGGTGTGGGGTCTCTGGCTTGGAAAGCAGTGAGAGTCCTGGATTCCAGAAGCCCCTCAGCCCCTCGCAGCCTCACCCTGACTCCAGAAAGCTGCTGCAGGCAGCAGCCTGCCTGACTCAACTTCTCCAAACGTGGTCTCCATTTCCAGTGTCCACCTCCTTGTCAAGGAAGGGAACGTGATCAGGTCCCAGCTTCTCCCACAGCGAGCTCTAAAGCCTTCACCCCAAGACTGCCATCTACCCTAGCAATGGCCACAGGGGGAGTGGCTGCGGCCTGGTTGGCTCAGATCCAGCCGTGGGCAGCACAGGCCTGCGAGGGCAGGTGGGCTCGCTGCTCAGCCTGCGGTTTCCACCCCTCAGGTAAAGCCCTGCTGCGGACAGCTCTGCGCCTCCGGCCCCCTCTGCTGGCCGCTCACCGCTGCCTGTCTGCAAGGGGACTGGCTCGCGTCCCTTTCCAGCACTGGGAGGCTTGCCATGGAAGTGATCCCACGCCAGGAAACTCAGCCAAGTGGCGTCACATGTGGCAGAATCTGTCCCTGTTTTTCTGCACAGTGGGGTCTTAAATTTTCGGGGGGACTCATGTCTACGGCTCAGCTCCCTCTTAGAATAGACATTTGGCACACAGAAGCAGACATTTAAATGGTCAACAAATCTTGGCCTCTATCGATGTCAGGCTCTTTTGGTCTTAAGGATAGCACCGTGAAGACAGAGCTCGAGAGACAGCGCCAGCCCGCTCAGCGGCCGCGGCCCACCACAGCAGGAAGCCCTTCTCTTCTCTCGCTCGAGGAGTCTACGTCAGGAGCCACGTGGACACTCCACGTGCCAGCCGGCCATCACCAGCATGCCCACCAGGGCCACGGCTGGCAATGCATTCCCAGGCTGGGGGCCTGAGACAGACACTGTTCACTCCAGAAGAGCCGGGACGGCACGGCTCAGGTCTGGGGCACCCCTGGCTGGACACGTCCCCCTTCCACGTGGCTCACCTGGAGGACACTAAGCCGCGTGGTGTGGTGAGGAAGCAGCCGGCATAGACAAGCCACTGCACACATGGCAAAGGGACTCGGGACACAGGGAGCAAGCGGAGCCCCCACCCCACTCAAGGACACCCCACCTCCCATACCACTGCACCAGGGGCCTGTGGTAAGGCCCAGCCTGCTGGAGCCCATCCCTGCTGCTCTCTGCACACACAGAATCACCTGAAGACCCAGACAGCACTCCAAGTGCCCTGTCCCCGGCCCTCAGTCCGGCACTTGGCCCATCTACGCCTGGGTTCTGCCTGCTCGAGCCAGCACAGCGGTCCCCGTGAATAGTGGCTGCTCCTGCCACTGCGCTCCCGTGCACTGCGTCTGGTCAGACAGCGGTCCTGGCCATGCCAGACGCATCTTTCCAAGTCAGCATTCGCAGAAGTGCATCACCTTATCAGGTTACAGTGCTCGTTTTAGTATTGGTGATGTAAAAGATATGACACAGTGTACTCTGGGAGCCCACAGGTTGTCACCAGGGTCTAGCAACACCCTGAGGCCAGCAGAGTAAAGGGCAAAAATCACACTGGAGACAACCGTGCAGCCAAGAGATTTATTCACCAGCGTTTATGGCTGGTCAGAGGTAGAAGAGGTGCGGGGAGAGAGAAGTCAGGGAGAGCAGAGTCGGGGTGAGCTCTGGATGGAAGGTGGGTGCCCAGGCACACTGGCTGTGGTCTCTGGAGCTGGCGGCTGGGGCGGCTGCCGTCGGGCCGGAAGCGATGGGTCTCCTGAGGTTGGTGCAGTGGCTGCCTCCTCTCAGCAGAGAAGAGTTGTAGAGAGCTGAGCTCTGGACAGGTGGGAGCTTAAGTAGGAATTTCTGGTGGGGGGTGTACCAGAGCGACCTTTAAGCCGATTGGCTCCTGCCTGGGGAACACGAAACAAGTCTCAGGACACGGAAATTTCCATGGGGGGAGGTGGCCCATTGGCCCAAGCCTATCTATCACAGAGGACACGTGTTAGCCGCCGGAAAGGGATTGCAGCCTGGAACGGCAGCGCCGCGGGAAGGAGTCCGGAGACAGGATGGAGACGAAAAAAATTCTTTAATCTTTCTGTCTCTGTCTCTTGTAATTTCTAACACTACATACACACTCTCACAAGAAACCAACCACGTACTCTTACAAGAAACTACAATGTATCTATACAATAGCGATAACCCTGTCCTTTCACTCTCACAAGAAACCAAGCCACGTACTCTTACAAGAAACTACAATGTATCTATACAATAGCGATAAACCTGTCCTTTCTCTCTCTGGTCTCATCCCATGCGCCCGAGCAGGAATGGTGCTTGCTCGATCTGCCGAGTCACTCCTCAAATCTCTCGAGATCTTGGGCCAAGTCCCGTGAGACTACGGAAGGCGACAATGCCCAAAAATGTCAATCTGCTGAGTCATTGCTCAAATCTCTCGAGATCCTGGGCCAAGTCCCGTGAGACTACGGAAGGCGACAATGCCCAAAAATGTCTATGGCCCATAGTCAACCGCAATCTTAGCTATCTCCCCAAACAGGGCTCCTGCATTTCCCCCTTTTGTTTTAAAAGAGGGGATGCTCTAGGACGTCTATGTGCAACCAACATTCTTACCCGTCATTGGATAATCAAGGCTGTGCCCTTGACTCCTGTCTTAGGTTGATATGTCGGCCACATGAGACTGTCCCGTGCGACTGTGCCTGTCTTAGGTTGTCCCCCTCTGGGGATCTTACCCGTCATTGGCTAACCAGCCATCCAATGGAGTCCTTTAGGATCGACTGTGTAAGATGACTAACAGCCGTCCAATTGGGAGGAGATGCTGCGGCTTTAAGGCGACAAGCCTTTTGGTGACAAGTCAAATTGCATAGCATATCAAATTCTTTAAACAAATCAGCTGCCCTAAGTTCTATCAAGTAACACAGTGAGTTCTCTAAACAAATACCCGCAAGGTACTGTCCCATGAAGTCCCAAACAATGAAAGATCAAAATGTCCACTTGTTATAACACGTAGATCTAGGAGGCCCCATGCATGCAGAGCAGAGGCCACACTGCTGGTGAGGTTGTTTGACATTTGAGCAGCAGGGATGCTTGCAGCGACCGCGATCCCTGCAGCTGTAGAAGCAGCCGTCTTTTTTATGTCTAGACGATGCCACCGGCAAATCTTCAGGGCCCGCTATCTAGAGACTGAAGCATCAATTGTTAAAGGAAAGGCAGTGCTATTCCAGCACTGAGTCAAGAGGCGAGTTGTCAAACTAAATAATAGAATTATTAGATTGGAAAAATAAGTTGATTTCTGCTCACACACATTGTAGCCTGTCTATGGCCCATAGTCAACCGCAATCTTAGCTATCTCCCCAAACAGGGCTCCTGCAGACACGAGACTTGAATCTGGTGCAGGTGATAGGCAGGCTTGGGTTTGGACAGGTGAGGGTGGAGGTGGGACACCAGCCAGCAAGGGCAATGGCATGTGGCAACATGTGGACTGGGTCGTGGTCAGCTGTCCTGGGTCAGGTGAGCACCAGGGCAGGGAGAGTGCCGCTGATGGGCATGGAGCAGCCAGGACTTGGAAGCATGAGGAAACTGGGTCATGCTGCAGGTTCTGACAGAGGGAGGGTGGCCAGTGAGACTGGTCAGGGGAGCTGTCTGGGAGTGTGGGGCATGCAGCATGGCTGAGGAGGACCCAGGCGGGCGGAGGGGAGGAGCCTGGCTGAGCACCCACACTGCCTGCACAGCACCAGCCGTCCCCTGTGGTGCCACCTACTCCTTCTGCCCACACCCGGTGGCTGCAGCAGGCAGGTCCTTGCCGATGAGGACACAGAAAGGCGCAGGTTCCAGAGCACGTGACTCCAAGCCAGAGACTCTGAGGTCTAAGATGAGTGCGCTATGATGGTCCTTTCTTGTGCCACCTGCCGCACAGCCAGCAGTGCACCATGAGAACCTGGAGGAGAAGAGGCCAGAGGAGGCACGCCGCCTGGGCCTCTGGGGACCCTGAGCAGGCTCAGAGGAGGACTTGGGAGTGCCCACGGGTTCTGGAGGGACCCACAGTGGAGCTCAGGACTGGAACTCTGCCTGTGAGACCATCAACCGCACCAGGTGCTTGTGCGCAGGGTCTCCAGAGAAACTTCTGGATCCGCCTGGATGGGGTGGGGTGTTTCTAAGTCCTCCAGGCATAGGCTCCCGGATATCTCATGCCTCCATGCCCCTTCCCACCCACCATGAGCCCTGACTGACACCCCTCTCTCCCGCAGTGGCCCTGCCCTCCCCTTGAGCCCCGCGGCACGCCGCCCTAGTGAGCAGCAGAAGCTGGATGCTGCGGTGTCTGTGGCCGAGGCCGGCCAGGCTCTGGCAGCGACTGGAGGGTGTGAGGTGGGTCCTGAGGGATGCTCCTTCAGGGAGTCAGTCCAGGCTGGGCCTGCCCTCCCTCAGTGAAGGCTGGAGAGCCCCAGCAGAGGCCAGCTCCTTCCCGCACTCCCGGAGCGCCTTTGTTCAGCCTCAGCTGCGTCAGCTCCCGCCTCGGGGGCACTGCTGGCCCTGGAATGAAGGTCCGCAGCGTCCCGGCCTGCTCGGGCCTCTGCCGTCCCGCCTCGCACTGGGCTTTCTCCAGGGTCTCCTTCCTTTTGTGTCTCTGTGTGTGTTAGTGTGTGTGAGTGTGTGTGAGTGTGTGAGTGTGTGAGTGTGCTTCTTCTGAAAGTGGATGGAGCACTGTGGACAGGCCAGGGAAGGGCTGGCTGAAGCTGCCCCGTCCAGGCAGGTCTTCTGAGCGCTCCCTCCCCGCGCAGCTGTCTCAGCCTGTGTGGCCGTCACAGCTCTGCCAGCGGCTCCATCTCAGCCAGGCCTCTGCTGCCTGGGCTGGCCGGCTGGGCTGCCCCTTGGCAAGGAGCCTTGGTTCATGGTGTCCCTTCACCTGGGCTGGTCCCTCCTCGGCGAGGCTGCTGGTCAGGCCACAGTTTTAAGTTGGTTCTGCACTGCACACCAGCCTCTGTCGAGAGGACAAGGTGGCCCTGAACCCATTCCAATGGCGACCTCCCTTGACCTCTGCTCCCTGGTCTGTAGGGCACCTGCTGCCCCATTTATGTCCTTCCATTGCCGTGTCTGGACTGAGGAGCAGCAGGCCCGCCTAGGCATCACTGTCCTTGTCACTTGTCCTCAGGGCCAGCACTTTCCACAGCCGGTTCCTGTGGCTCACGGGGGCGGAAGCTCAGGTCCTCAGGAGTGGAGGGCAGGTGAGAGGGGAGCAGACCGAGGCTGGAGGGAGTGGACCCCGGAGGAACGTGGCCAGTGCTGCAGGCGCGGGCCGTGGTGGCTTCAGGGAGAAGGAGGAGCCTCCGAGCCCTCCCTGCGTCTCGTGGGGTGGGCTTCGACCCCCGCGAAGGGCGTCTCCCAGGTGTGGCAGAGGGCAGGGGCTGCTGCTGGCTCTCTTCTTTCCCCTCTCAGTGGGTGGTTCTCTCCTGTTCTGGGCGCTCCAGAAGAGCTGCGGTCACAGACGCCCACCCGTGTGGGTGGGCAGGGAGACGACTGCCTCAGGGTCTCCACGTCACCCAAGAGCAGGGCCCAGGCCTGCGGACGGGCGGCGCTGGTGCTCTGGTGCAGTTCTCACGCGTGAGTGCGCTCACTCCCGAGGACAGTCCGGATGCCGCTGGGCTCCGGCCACGAGCCCGGGCACTGACTGCGGAGCAGGCGCCTTTCCACAGGGGCAGCGCCCAGGTGCCTCCAGGTCTCGGCTCCAGACGCGGACCGCGTGGACGCTTTGCTGCCCGTGGGCTGCGCGCCGGTGCCTCCCCTGGCTGGCTACACCCTTCACGACAGCCATGCCACGCACCCAGTCCTCCCGGCGCCTCGATAAGCAGTCGAGCCCCGGGACCTGCTGAGGGACTTGCTTAGGCGTGGGCCACGTGTGCGGGTTGGGATCGGAACGGAGCGTCTCTGAAGTCCCAGTAGGTGCCGTGCCCGGAGTGGTCCCGGCAGCCCCTGCAGAGCCTGCTCAGGCTGACAGGAGGGAGAGACCATGGGCACCTGCGAGCACTGCTCCGACATGGTGCCGTTGCCGAGAGGAGCCAGGAGAAGCCTGGGCAGGGGGCGCTTCCTGAGGCCAGCGTCGGCTGGCCGGGCTTCCGGGAGCTGCGCCAGCAAGGAGAGGCGCCGTGGGAGCCTGAGCAGGGCGTGCTCTAGGCTGGTCTCCTGGCTGTGGGTGGCCCTGACTCATCTCACTGCAGACCCCAACTCCTGGCTGCAAGCAGAGCCGACAGGGCCAGCTCTGCCCGTCACAGCATGGCTGAGTTGCAGAGCCAGGCTCCACCATTCACGGCTGGCCTGCAGCTTGGCAGCTGGGACCTGGGCGGGGTCAGCCTCTCCTCTGTGCACTGAGGTGAGATTGGAGGCCAGGCCTGGTGGCCTCCGTGGGCTCCGCCTTGTGGGTGAGCTGGTGAGAGACACCACTGCTGTGCCCCAGCCTGGGACAGGAGCAATGAGGAGAGGTGGCTGTCAGGGTGGCAAAGAGGACCACCGGAGGCAGGCGCCTGCCCTCAGGGGACCGCCGGAAACCAGAGGGGCTTGCTCTTGCTGTGACACAGGAGAGACATGTCTAGTCTGTCCTGCAGCAGTTTGTCTTGATGGAAAAGTGAAGGCCAGAGGTCATGACACAGGTCTCTTCACTGGCTCAGCAGGTGAAGACGCGTTTGCTGGGTCTGACCTCGCAGCTTGTCACTTTTTAAAAAAAATTTAGTTGTAGGTGGACACAATACCTTTATTTTATTTATTTATTTTTATGTGGTGCTGAGGATCAAACCCAGAGCCACAACCCCAGACCCATCATTACTTTTAAATGAGTAGCCAGCTTAGAAATTTAACCTGAAGCTGGATGTGGTGGCCACACCTGTTACCCCAGCAACTCAGGAGGCTGAGGCAGGGGGATGGCAAATTCAAGGGCAGCTTGGGCAACCTAGCAAGACCCTATCTCAGAATAGAACATAAAAAGAGCTGGGGATTTAGCTCAGCAGTAGAGCACCCCTGAGTTTCATCCCCAGTACCAAAAAAAAAAAAAAAGGGACGACTGAAGCTTTTGGAAAAGCCTCTCTGCTTGCATGTGGGGACTCCTTCACCAACACGGGTCTGGGGCTTGGTCACCAAGCACCTGCATGGAAGGGACCCGGGAGGCAGAGCGGAGCCCAAACTGTGGGGTACACGAGTCACACACGTGCACAGCTGTGGTGCTGTCCTGAGACACAGGTGTGGTGTGGTCAAGGCGGAAGTGGCGTGTGGGGCCCTTGCCCAGCCAGACCTGCTCTGCCAGCACATGCTGTGGTCAGCCCTGCAGGTGGGGAAGAGGACCATGCCGTGCGCCTTCCCTTTGCCCCCAGCCACTACTGTGCACAGCCCAGCACAGCGCCCGCTGCACCCGAGGCCAGGGAAGTTCACTGAGTGGGTGCGCTCAGGAAGTGTCTCCTCACCTCTTTCCTGGATAAAACACACAGAAAGGAGCCTCCTTCCCTCCACCCTTCAACAGGACCTCAGAAAATGATAACCACACCGAGTGGGCTCACCCAGTCCTTCATTACTGTGTGTGTGTGTGTGTGTGTGTGTGTGTGTGTGTGTAGGGCAGAAACACATACTGTGTCCCCTGGCCCTAACCCATCTGTATCTTTGTGCTGTATACCCAAACCAGACAATGACTCTCAAGAAAAGAAAACTACAGACCAATATCTCTGATGAACAGAGATGCAAAAATCCTTGATAAGATATTAGCAAACTATAGTCCAAAACGCATTAAGAAGATAGTGCACCATGATCAAGTGGGTTTCATCCCAGGGAGGAAAAGTTGGTCCAACATATGTGAATCAATAAACGTGACTCATCACTTAAACAGAATTAAAACAGAACAAGACCAGGACACCCACTCTCACCACTCCTATTCAACACAGTCCTTGAAACTCTAGCCGGAGCAATCAAGCAAAAGGAGGAAATTAAAGGGATATGAATGGGAAAAGATTTTCTTTGTTTGCTGATGACATGATTCTATATCTAGAAGACCCAAAAAACTCCACCAGAAAACTTTCAGAGCTGATAAATCAATTCATCAAAGTAGCAGGATACAAGATCAATATTCATACATCAATAGCTTTCTTACACAACAACAGTGACTCTGCTGAGAAAGAAACTAGTAGAATTTTCCCATTCACAGTGACCTCAAAATAGAATGCTTAGAGATTAGCCTAACCAAGGAGGAAAAAGACATCTACAGTGAAAACTATGGAACACTGAAGAAAACAAAATGAAGATCTTACAAGATGAAAAGATCTCCTATGTTCTTGGATAGGCAGAATTAATATGGTTAAAAAGTCCATATTACCCAAAGCATTATGCAGATTAAATGCAATCTCCATAAAAATACCAATGGCATTCTTCACAGAACTAGAAAAAAAAAAACAGTTCTAAAATTCATTAGGACGAATAAAAGACCCAGAATAGTCAAAGTAATCCTGAGTAAGAACTATGTTGGAGGCTTCACATTATCTGATCTCAAATTATACTACAGAGCTATAGTATAAAAAAGCAGCAAGGTACTGGCACCAAACCAGACATGAAGACCAATGAAATGGAAGAGAAGACACAGAAACAAACTGACATAAACAGTTACCTGATACTTGACAAAGTGCTAAAAATATGTTGGAGAAATGATAGCCTTTTTATCAAGGTGCTAGGAAAACTGGATGTCCATATGTAAGAGAGTAAACCTATATCCCTATCTCTCACCCTGCACAAAAGTCGACTCAAAGTGGACCAAAGACCTAGGAATTAGACCAGAAACTCTGCAACCACCAGAAGAAAATATAAGCCCAACACTCTATCATATTGGTGTGCATACCAACTTCCTTAACAAGACCCCCTAAAGCTAAAGAAATTAATTCAAGAATCAATAACTGGGATGGCATCAAATTAAAAAAGCATCTGCACAACCAAGGAAACTATTAAAAGCGTGAAGAGAAAACCTACAGGATGGGAGAAGATCTTTGCCATCTGCTCCTCTGACAGGGAATTAATATCCAGAATATTTAAAGAACTCAAAAACTTAACACCAAACCCCCAAATAACCTGATCAATAAATGGGTGGGAAAATGAACTAACCACGTATTTCTCAAAAGAAGAAATACTAATGGCCAAAAAATACGTGAAAAAATGTTCAATCATTAGCAATTAGGAAAAGTAAATCAAAGCTACCTTGAGATCTCATGTCATTCCAGTCAGAATGGCAATGACCAAGAACCCAAATAATAACAAATGCTACTGAGGATGTGGAGGCAACAGAAACACACACACTTTGTTGGTGGGATTGCAAATTAGTATAGCCACTCTGGAAAGCAGGTTGGAGAGTTCTGGAAATACTAGGAATGGAAACCATCATATGACTCAGCTTCTTACTCTTTGGCATTCATCCAAAAGATCTAAAATCAGCATACTTTAGCAATGCAGCCACTTCAATGCTTATAGCAGCACAATTCAAATAGCCTAGCTATGGAACCAGCCTAGGTGTCCTTCAACAGGTGAGTAAAGAAAGTTTGATATATATCTATGTGTGTGTGTGTGTGTGTGTGGTGTGTGTGTGAGCTATAGTATAAAAAAGCAGCAAGGTACTGGCAGCCAAACCAGGACATGGAAGACCAATGAAATGGAAGAGAAGACACTGAAACAAACTGACATAAACAGTTACCTGATACTTGACAAAGTGCTAAAAATATGTGGAGAAATGATAGCCTTTTATCAAGGTGCTAGGAAAACTGGATGTCCATATGTAAGAGAGTAAACCTATATCCCTATCTCTCACCCTGCACAAAAGTCGACTCAAAGTGGACCAAAGACCCTAGGAATTAGACCAGAAACTCTGCAACCACCAGAAGAAAATATAAGCCCAAACACTCTATCATATTGGTGTGCATACCAACTTCCTATAACAAGACCCCCTAAAGCTAAAGAAATTAATTCAAGAATCAATAACTGGGATGGCATCAAATTAAAAAGCATCTGCACAACCAAGGAAACTATTAAAAGCGTGAAGAGAAAACCTACAGGATGGGGAGAAGATCTTTGCCATCTGCTCCTGCTGACAGGGAATTAATATCCAGAATATTTAAAGAACTCAAAAACTTAACATCAAACCCCCAAATAACCTGATCAATAAATTGGGTGGGAAAATGAACTAACCACGTATTTCTCAAAAGAAGAAATACTAATGGCCAAAAAAATACGTGAAAAAATGTTCAATCATTAGCAATTAGGAAAAGTAAATCAAAGCTACCTTGAGATCTCATGTCATTCCAGTCAGAATGGCAATGACCAAGAACCCAAATAATAACAAATGCTACTGAGGATGTGGAGGCAACAGAACACACACACTTTGTTGGTGGGATTGCAAATTAGTATAGCCACTCTGGAAAGCAGGTTGGAGAGTTCTGGAAATACTAGGAATGGAACCATCATATGACTCAGCTTCTTACTCCTTGGCATTCATCCAAAAGGTCTAAAATCAGCATACTTTAGCAATGCAGCCACTTCAATGCTTATAGCAGCACAATTCAGATAGCCTAGCTATGGAACCAGCCTAGGTGTCCTTCAACAGGTGAGTAAAGAAAGTTTGATATATATCTATGTGTGTGTGTGTGTGTGTGTGTGTGTGTGTGTCTACACACACACAATGGAGCTTTTCTCAGCCACAAAGAAGAAAGGAATCACGGCATTTGCCAGTTAGTGGAGAAGATCATGCCGAGTGAAAAAAGCCAGACTCAGAAATTCAAGGGTCAGATTTTTCTTTCATATAAGAAAACTAGAGAAGAATAAGGGGAAACGGGCGGAATCCCATGATCAGGAGGGAGATCAGTGGATCAGAGGAAGGGGAGCGAGGGGAAAGAAAGAGGCATGGGAAGGGAGGAACTGCAGACGGGACACTTCCGTCTCTGGATGCGGGAGCGGCCAGTGCGAACGGGGTGCCCACTCAGGTGTGTACAGGATGTGCTGCTTGGCACCATGGTGGGTGGCGCGATGGGCAGAGAACACGGAGCCTGCTCCATTCCCTCTTCCTGTGGAGCCTTGGAGAACAGTGGCAGGAGCAGGCCGGGCACCTGGGTGCGCAGGGCTGGGTGGGCGAGAGCCCATGGAAGCTCATGGAGAGGAGCCGTGTGTCTGGGGAGGCAGTGTCTTGAGGCCTGGCCTTCCAAGGACTTGGGTTTATGCCAGAGCCGGGGTTTGGAGTGAGGTAGGCAGCTCCACACCTGGAAGAAGAGAAGAAAGAGAGAGTGCTAAAGAAAGCCCATGGAGGAGGCGGGAAGGGTCCTTGTGGGGAGAGGGCGTGTCACCACATGCCCCTGCCTGGTCTTGCTTACTAGAGCGTGACCTCGCCCGCCACAGGGCAGAGTTCCGGCAGACGGTGCCAGATGCCCCCAGTACAGGCGAGCCCTCCTCTTTGCGCCACCACAGCACAGCGTCCCGACTCCAGCTGTCATGCTGGCGCCGTGACAATCTGATGGACTGAGGACTCAACGCGGGGTTGATCATGTTCTGCTGTGAACACCCGAAGCTGAAGGAGAGCTAATAAGAGCCGAGTGTTGTGAATCAGAACCACACCTGAGGTCGGCTTCACAGGGGGCCTGGAGGCAGCTGCAGGAAGCACTGCCAACCTGCTCTGGAGGACACAGAGATGATGGGCAGAGAGCCCGTGGGAGGGAAGGCCAGGAGAGCCAGTGAGGGCCAAAGACACTGTCACTGCAGAGCCTGGACTCAGCCGTGTCTAGGACAGAGCATGACAGCTTCTGTCCTCTAACGACTCCTGTTGGCTGAGCATGTGTATCTGTGGAGCATCCAAGAGTGCGTGTAAGGTGCGTGGACGTGTATGTGTGTACACACAGGTGACGAGAGCGAGCGGGAGGTGGGTGATGGATGAGAGACAGCAGGCGAATGATAGACAGGTAACAGATGACAGATGATGATAGACGATGGTAGGTGATAGAGGATGGTAGATGACAGATAGTCGATAGATGACAGATAGGTAATAGATGATAGATGGGTGATAGATAGCAGGTGATAGGTGATAGATGATAGGTGAAAAGTGATAGATGATGGTAGATGATAGATAGTTGATAGATGATAGATGAGAGGTGATAGATGACAGATGGGTGAGAGATAAGTGGTAGAGAACAGATAGACAGATCCTAGATAGGCAGATGACAGCTCTTTCAGGGGCTGTGGGACAGGTGTCAGCAATCCTCCTTGACCGACAGCATGCCTGTGTTTCCCTGCCCCAAACTTCTGTTCAGATGCTTTGCGCTCCTGTCTCTCCCCCCTCCAGCAGACCCAGCCTAACCCTAACTCAGCACTTTGTGGGCAGAGCTGTGGAGCCGCCTTTCCTCACATCCTGCCGAGGGTGGCAGTTGGGAGGTCACGCCGCCAGAGCCTTCCCCACCCATGGGCCTGCACTCGGCAACTTGAGGGCAGAATGGGGCAGTCAAGAACTAAAGCCAACTGCAAGCTCATGAGAGTCTTGGTCTAGGGTTGCTGCTAACTCTAATGCAGAGCTTCCCTCTAGAAGAGTGAGGGGAACAAACGGCAGGCCCTTCTCTAGAGGAGTGAGGGGAACGGAAGGCCCTTCTCTAGAGGAGTGAGGGGAACAAACGGCAGGCCCTTCTCTAGAGGAGTGAGGGGAACGGAAGGCCCTCCTCTGGAAGAGTGAGGGAAACAGACGGCAGACCCTTCTCTAGAGGAGAGAGGGGAACGGACTGCAGACACTTCTCTAGAGGAGGGAGGGGAACGGACGAAAGACCCTTCTCTAGAGGAGTGAGGGGAATGGCAGGCCCTTCTCTAGAAGAGTGAGGGGAATGGACGGCAGGTCCTTCTCTAGAGGAGTGAGGGGAACAGACGGCAGACCCTTCTTTAGAGGAGAGAGGGGAACGGACTGCAGACACTTCTCTAGAGGAGGGAGGGGAATGGCAGGCCCTTCTCTAGAAGAGTGAGGGGAATGGACGGCAGGTCCTTCTCTAGAGGAGTGAGGGGAATGGCAGGCCCTTCTCTAGAGGAGTGAGGGGAACGGACGGCAGGCCCTCCTCTGGAAGAGTGAGGGAAACAGACGGCAGACCCTTCTCTAGAGGAGAGAGGGGAACGGACTGCAGACACTTCTCTAGAGGAGGGAGGGGAACGGACGGAAGACCCTTCTCTAGAGGAGTGAGGGGAATGGCAGGCCCTTCTCCAGAAGAGTGAGGGGAATGGATGGCAGTTCCTTCTCTAGAGGAGTGAGGGGAATGGACGGCAGGTCCTTCTCTAGAGGAGTGAGGGGAAACGGCTAGAGGAGTGAGGGGCCCTTCTCTAGAGGAGTGAGGGGAACGGACGGCAGGCCCTTCTCTAGAAGAGGGAGGGGAACGGACGGCAGGCCCTTCTCTAGAAGAGTGAGGGGAAAGGCACCCCAGGCCCTTATCTAGAGGAGGGAGGGGAACGGACGGAAGACCCTTCTCTAGAGGAGTGAGGGGAACGGCAGGCCCTTATCTAGAGGAGTGAGGGGAACGGACGGAAGACCCTTCTCTAGAAGAGTGAGGGGAACGGCAGGTTCTTCTCTAGAGGAGGTGAGAGGAACGGACGGCAGGACCTTTTCTAGAAGAGTGAGGGGAACGGCAGGCCCTTCTCTAGAGGAGTGAGGGGAATGGACGGCAGACCCTTCTCTAGAGGAGTGAGGGGAACGGACGGCAGGCCCTTCTCTAGAGGAGTGAGGGGAGGGGAACGGACCTCAGGCCCTTCTCTAGAGGAGTGAGGGGAACGGCAGGCCCTTCTCTAGAGGAGTGAGGGGAACGGCAGGCCCTTCTCTAGAGGAGTGAGGGGAACGGCAGGCCCTTCTCTAGAGGAGTGAGGGGAACATGGACGGCAGGCCCTTCTCTAGAGGAGTGAGGGGAACGGAAGGCCCTTCTCTAGAGGAGTGAGGGGAATGGCAGGCCCTTCTCTAGAAGAGTGAGGGGAATGGATGGCAGGTCCTTCTCTAGAGGAGTGAGGGGAATGGCAGGCCCTTCTCTAGAGGAGTGAGGGGAACGGCAGGCCCTTCTCTAGAGGAGTGAGGGGAACGGCAGGCCCTTCTCTAGAGGAGTGAGGGGAACGGACGACAGGCCCTTCTCTAGAAGAGTGAGGGGAACGGACCTCAGGCCCTTCTTTAGAAGAGTGAGGGGAAGGGACGGCAGGCCCTCCTCTGAACACTGTCTTTATCTCACAGACGGGAAGCGAAATCTCAGGACACATTCGCTGGAGGCCGGAGCTGGTAGGAGGGAAATGGTCTCGAGTCCAGCGGCTGGACGTAGCCGCTCGCTATTGTTCCTTGGCTCCGTGGCAGGTCCTGGGGCCACCTGCGTAGACGCCGGTCCTGCCCCTTCTCTGCAGGTCTCTCAGGTCCCAGCTGCCTCTGCTGTTCCTGCATGACTGTCAGGGGAGGGGGCAGGGCGGGCGCACCGCCGGCAGCTGCAGTTGTCTCTGTGCGAGGGGGACGCCGAGGCCTCCGAGCTGCTGGCATGATCCCAACAACTCTTGTAGCCAGAGCTGGGCTGGGGGTCCTTGGAGGCCCTCAGTTCCACCACTGGAAATTGTGGCCATGCCAAAACTGGAAAGGACGCCAGCCTGGCCCTCCTCTGTGCACGTGGCTGGTGTGCGGTGGCACTGTGGTGGTCTTGTCACACTTGGTCTCTCTTCCCACCCCTCCACACCCACTACCCTGGAGTGGGAGTTCATGGTGGACCCAGACTTGAGGGCAGAGACCCTTTCCTCCACTCTGCTTTTCCTTCCCTGCTGTCACTCAGCATGACGCTAGTGCGGTGGCCTGTGTGCACTGCCCTCTGTGTGCCGCCTGAGGCATGGGTGGTGTGAGAGCCCTGGGACCCTCAGTCAATGGCCCATCCCCAGCGCAACTGTGCATGCGTCTCGTTTTAACTGGGAGTAAGCCTTGCTCTTTTCTGGCCTGTGCCCCTGCGTTCCTCCTGAATCTTATTTATTTATTTATTTTTGTTGTTACCAGGGGTTGAACTCAGGGGCACTCAACCACTGGGCCATGTCCCCAGCCCTATTTTGTATTTTATTTAGAGACAGGGTCTCACTGAGTTGCTTAGCGCCTTGCTATTGCTGAGGCTGACTCAGCCTCCCGAACTGCTGGGATTACAGGCGTGTGCCACTGCACCCACCCTAAACATTGTTCTTGATAACAAAATTGCCATGACAAGGATGCAGGACTGATTTGACACCTGCTGGCCAGTGGCTTGTGTGGCTGAGGCCAGTACAAAGCACCTCTTACACTAGCTGGGCGTGCGTCATGCAAGGGAAGAGGAGAAGACCCAGGAGCCCGAGCACTGTCGTGGTGGGAAGGCAGGACCGGAGCTCTGCAGCAGAAGGGAGGCCCAGGAGTGCCGCTGGCATCTGCAGCAGGCGGGGCCCTGCACATGTGCCCTGTTCTCGTGTCCAAGTGTGCAAAGGACTTCTCACTAACTTGCACTACAGTCTGGATTGTGCTGACCAAGATGGCACAGGGGAGAGGCAGGAAGAGCCAGGAGGGTGAGTTCCTCCACCAGTCGAACACCAACACAAGAGGGAGAGAAAACACGAAGGGGAGGCGGAGCTAGCAGGGGAGGCCTGGTGTGGGAGGCCATCTGGGAAGCTGAGAGAGAGCTCAGAGGGCAGGTGAGGAGAGCAGGTGCTGCTCTCCAGCACGGCTGTGCTGCGTGTGTGAGGAGGCACTATTGCCACCCCAGGGTCCTGCGAGTCTCAAGACCACCACCTTTCAAGGTCCTGTCGTGATCATTATCACAATGAGGAATGTGGAAACTGGCCGAGAGGAAGCCGGCCACCTGGGCTGTGTACACTAGGGCAAGTTGTTTCATGGGTGGTTTTCAAAACCACAAATTTTTTTTTTTTTTTTAAATATGACATTTTAATCTAATAAGCTTCCATAGAATATACTTATGCTTTACTAAAATCATGAATATTTTAAATATGTGGAAGAATTTAGAGAATAGTATAAGCACCCATGTACCTACCATTCACTTCTTTTTAAAAATTTTTAGAATTTAATTTAATTTGTCATACATGCTTTTAGAGTGCAATTTCTTTCATATTACATATAAAGAGTACAGTTTTCCAAGTCACTGGTTTTACACAAAGTATTTTCATACCATTTGAGCTTTTATACATGCACTTAGTATATTGATGTCCAACTCCTTCTGCCATTGTTTCTATCCCCTTGCCCCCTCCCTTCCCCACCTTCCCCTTTGTTCTATTTAACATTCCTTCATTCCTCTCATCCCCCCTCCCTTGCCACTATAATTCAGTATCACCATAGCAAAGGAATCAATTGATCTTTGGTTTTCTGGGATTGGCTGACTTCACTTAGCATTATTTTCTCCAACTCCATCCATTTACCTGTGAATGCCATGATTTTATTCTCTTTTAGTGCTGAGTAGTGTTCCATTGTGTATATATACCAAAGTTCCCCTATCCATTCATCTATTGATGGGCATAGGGGTTGTTTCCACAATCTAGCTAAGGTGAATTGTGCCACTATGAACATTGAGGTGGCTGTGTCCCTGTGGTAAGCTGTTTTTAAGTCCTTTGGGTACAGACCAAGGAGTGGGATAGCTGGGTCAAATGGTGGTTCCATTCCAAGTTTTCCTAGGAATCTCCATACTGCTTTCCAAATTAGCTACACCAATTTGCAGCCCCAATAGCAATGTAAGAGTTTGCCCTTTTCCCCACATCCTCGCCAGCATTTATCGTTGTTTGTGTTTTTGATAGCTGCCATTCTGACTGGTGTGAGATGAAATCTTAGAGTAGTTTTGATTTGCATTTCTCTAATTGTTAGAGATGTTGAACATTTTCATCATATATCGTTGCCACCTGAAGCGATGGCTGCTTGGAGCAACAAAGCCTGCGGGAATAAGTTCAGAGGCAGACTGGAAACAAACAGGCTCTTTATTCTGCCAGCTTCTCTCTCCAGCTCCAACAACACCCCGACATGCCGTCCACGCTCCTCCCACAACCACAAAATGGCCCCGACAACGACCCACAATCCCCCGGGCCAAGTCTCGCGAGATCATGAAAATGGCGCCAACCCAATCCGCAATGTTCCAGGCCAAGTCTCACGAGACCATGGAAAGTGGTAATGCTATGGCTCACAGTGCAATGTTATGGCTAACTGCAATCTTAGCTATCTCCTTTATTAGGGCTCCTGCAATATATTTGTTGATTGATTGTATATCTTCTTCTGAGAAGTGTCTGTTCAGTTTCTTAGCCCATTTATTGATTAGTTTGTTTGTTTGTTTGGTGTTAAGGGTTTTGAGAGCTTTATAAATCCTTGAGGTTAGTGTTCTATCTGATGTGTTTGTGGTGAAGATTTGCTCCCATTCTGTAGGTTCTCTGTTCACCTCACTGATCGTTTCTTCTGCTGAGAAGAAGCTTTTTAGTTTGAATCCATCCCATTTATTAATGTTTGGTTTTAGTTCTTGCGCTATAGGGGTCTTATTGAGGAAGTTGGGGCCTAATCCAACATGTTGGAGATTCGGGCCTACTTTTTCCTCTATTAGGTGCGAGGTCTCTGAAAACCACAAATCTTATGGTTTCCTTGCATGTATCTAGCTTGTTAGAAACAAACTCCTCGTCACTCAGCGTCTCCTCCAACACCCAGGGCAGGGACCCAGTCACCTGGCCTGTGTTGGGATGGAGCCCCGGCAGCTCACCAGGCTTCGGCAGGCCCAGGGGACCGCCGCTTGGCAGGCAGCAGGAAGGTGACCTGCCGCCGGGGGGCTCCACTGCAGCCTGGAGGCTGGAGACGCCCTTGGCCAGGTGAGGCACTGGGCGTGATGTCCATGCCTGCGGCCAGGGGCGGGGCGAGCAGCTGACACTGACCTGAGCGGTCGACCGGCAGCTGCAGACCCCAAGCTCCCCTCAGACCCCACCATGCTAGAAAGAGGGTTCCTCTCAGGCCACATGCGCTCGACTTTGTCACAGTTCCAGGGTGGCCCCGGGCGGCAGGTCAGTTCTGCAGTTGCACAGGGTACCCTCCCCCACCCTCAGAGTTTTCCACACCCTAAGAGAAGCAACCTTGTTTTCAAGATGTTCCAGACAGGATGTTCCTTCCCAGGCAGAATGTTTCTTTTCCCCAGGCAAGAGCCAATAGGCTTAAAGGGCACCCTGTTCTAGCCAATGGTGTTTGGGGTTGCTCTATTGCACCCCCCACCAGAAATCCCTATATAAGGCCCTGTCTGAGAGACTCAGACAGACAGAGAGAGACACACGGACACAACATCAGATCGTCGCTGCTGAGAGGAGGAAGACAGATACATCGGCTCGTCGCTGCAGAGAGGAGGAAGCCACTGCAACAGCTCCAGACCCATCGCCTCCAGCTCGACGGCAGCTGCCCCAGCCAGCAGCTCCAGACCCATCGCCTCCAGCTCGATGGCAGCTGCCCCAGCCGGCAGCTCCAGACCCATCGCCTCCAGCCGATGGCAGCTGCCCCAGCCAACAGCTCCAGACCCATCGCCTCCAGCCGATAGCAGCTGCCCCAGCCAACAGCTCCCAGACCCATCGCCTCCAGCCGATGGCAGCTGCTCCAGCTGACAGCTCCAGACCGACTACCTTCAGCCCGACGGCCGCTCCCAGCTGACAGCTCCAGCCTCCAGCCAGACAGCAGCTGCCCCAGCCAGCAGCTCCAGACCCATCGCCTCCAGCCGATAGCAGCTGCCCCAGCCAACAGCTCCAGACCCATAGCCTCCAGCCCGACGGCAGCTGCTCCAGCTGACAGCTCCAGACTGACTACCTTCAGCCCAATGGCCACTCCCAGCTGACAGCTCCAGCCTCCAGCCAGACAGCAGCTGCTTTAGCCGACAGCTCCAGAGATCCCAGCCGGTGCAACCAAGCACCCACCTTCTGTCCAGAGCTTGCACACTCCCCTCTCCCTGACTCCCTTCTCCTACCAGAGCTTGCACACTCCCTTCTCCCTGACTCCCCTCTCCCACCTCTTCGACCTTCGACCAGAGCACCTCTTCTCCGGTTTTTGTTACCAGCTACGAAGGCTGTTAAATAAATCTTTTGGCTGCACGGCTGTCCCCGGTGTGATGCTTTGCCCTTCAGGTGAGGTCAGGGCTCAGGGCTGCGTGGTGCCGTGGACACTCCCCTTGGTCACATCATGACCTCCGTTCCCAGTTCAGTGGCACTGCTTCTGAGGAATCAGACACCAACAATGACATCATCTTCAGTGTGAAAAGGTGATTTCGTGGCCACTGAGCTTCCCGGTTTCAATCCCTTGGCAGCAAGATCGGTTGATCCCTCGTGTCACGGAGCCTGATCAAGAGGTTCGAAAGCAGAATCGAGGTGCTGAGCGTCTGCTCCCGTCACTGGGGCTGCAAGGACAGAAGCTTCGCGGTGTCTGAGTCGTGTGTGCCGCGTGCAGACGCACCACGGCTGGCGGGCTCCTCGACACGCGCTCTCGCGGCCTGGAGGCCGGGAGGCCAGGACGGGTGCTGGTGGAGCTGGCGGCCGGTGAGGGCCTTTCCGGGCCTGCGAGCGGCAGTGTTCTGGTGGGGTCCTGTCAGGGAGGGAGGTTGGGGCTCGTGTCCTCCTCCACTCAGAGGACACCACTCTCCTCATGACCTCGTGCAGACCCAGCTTAGGCGAGCCCTGCCCCTTCCCCTCGGGCTCGAGCGCCCCCTCCTGACCCCCCTGAGGTGGGGTCGGGATTCAGCAGCTGGAGTGTGAGGAGCAGCAGGAGGAGGCTGGTTCACAGTGGGGTGGGGACAGGGAGCCCAGGAGGGTAGAGGAGCACCAGAAAAGACAATGAGGAGGGAGGGCAAGGGAGGGGCAACATGTTAAAGAAAGAAAAAGGTGGTAGAGCGAGGTGCTGTCATCACCTGAGTGCATGCATGAAGGCGCGAAGGCGTGAACACGCTGTGCACAACCAGAGATGTGTAAGGTGTGCTGCGTGGTGTGCACGACTCCTGTGCTCCTGCTGTCCTGCACAACACTTAGAAAAAAGAAAAGGGCAAAAGACTCCAGAAGCTCCAGCTCCTCAGGACCCCCTTCTTCCCGCTGCTCACTTCCAGGGCCTGCAAGGGCTCCCCTGAAAGGCCCTGCCCGCGCTGGGCCAGCGGTCAGGCTGCACCAGCGCCTCCTGACCTCTCCACCTCCCCCCAGTCGCGCTTGTCCCTGCTTCTCTCCATGATTACAGTGCCCTTCTGCTCAAGACGCTCTGCTCATTCTCCTGCTGCCCCTCACGTCAGAGGCCAGGGGCCTTCCCTTCTGGGACCGCCTGCCCAGCAGTGCCCAGTGTTCCTGTGCCCCCATCACACAGGGCTGCCACTGCCCAGCAGTGCCCAGTGTTCCTGTGCCCCCATCACACAGGGCTGCCCCTGCCCAGCAGTGCCCAGTGTTCCTGTGCCCCCATCACGCAGGGCTGACCCTGCCCAGCTGTGCCCAGTGTTCCTGTGCCCCCATCACGCAGGGCTGCCACTGCCCAGCTGTGCCCAGTGTTCCTGTGCCCCCGTCACACAGGGCTGCCACTGCCCAAATGTGCCCAGTGTTCCTGTGCCCCCATCACACAGGGCTGCCAAGGCCCAGCTGTGCCCAGTGTTCCTGTGCCCCCATCACACAGGGCTGCCCCTGCCCAGCTGTGCCCAGTGTTCCTGTGCTCCCATCACGCAGGGCTGCCCCTGCCCAGCTGTGCCCAGTGTTCCTGTGCCCCCATCACACAGGGCTGCCCCTGCCCAGCTGTGCCAGTGTTCCTGTGCCCCCATCACACAGGGCTGCCCCTGCCCAGCTGTGCCCAGTGTTCCTGTGCCCCCATCACACAGGGCTGCCCCTGCCCACCTGTGCCCAGTGTTCCTGTGCCCCCATCACGCAGGGCTAGCAAGGCCCAGCTGTGCCCAGTGTTCCTGTGCCCCCATCACGCAGGGCTGCCAGGCCCAGCTGTGCCCAGTGTTCCTGTGCCCCCATCACGCAGGGCTGCCCCTGCCCAGCTGTGCCCAGTGTTCCTGTGCCCCCATCACGCAGGGCTGCCCCTGCCCAGCTGTGCCAGTGTTCCTGTGCCCCCATCACACAGGGCTGCCACTGCCCAGCTGTGCCAGTGTTCCTGTGCCCCCATCACACAGGGCTGCCCCTGCCCAGCTGTGCCCAGTGTTCCTGTGCCCCCATCACGCAGGGCTGCCAAGGCCCAGCTGTGCCCAGTGTTCCTGTGCCCCCATCACACAGGGCTGCCAAGGCCCAGCTGTGCCCAGTGTTCCTGTGCCCCCATCACGCAGGGCTGCCAAGGCCCAGCTGTGCCCAGTGTTCCTGTGCCCCCATCACGCAGGGCTGCCAAGGCCCAGCTGTGCCCAGTGTTCCTGTGCTCCCATCACACAGGGCTGCCACTGCCCAGCTGTGCCCAGTGTTCCTGTGCCCCCATCACACAGGGCTGCCCCTGCCCAGCTGTGCCCAGTGTTCCTGTGCCCCCATCACACAGGGCTGCCACTGCCCAGCTCTGCCAGTGTTCCTGTGCCCCCATCACACAGGGCTGCCACTACCCAGCTGTGCCCAGTGTTCCTGTGCCCCCATCACGCAGGGCTGCCACTGCCCAGCTGTGCCAGTGTTCCTGTGCCCCCATCACACAGGGCTGCCCCTGCCCAGCTGTGCCCAGTGTTCCTGTGCCCCCATCACGCAGGGCTGCCATGCCCAGCTGTGCCCAGTGTTCCTGTGCCCCCATCACGCAGGGCTGCCAAGGCCCAGCTGTGCCCAGTGTTCCTGTGCCCCCATCAAACAGGGCTGCCAAGGCCCAGCTGTGCCCAGTGTTCCTGTGCCCCCATCACACAGGGCTGCCCCTGCCCAGCTGTGCCCAGTGTTCCTGTGCCCCCATCACACAGGGCTGCCAAGGCCCAGCTGTGCCCAGTGTACCTGTGCCCCCATCACACAGGGCTGCCACTGCCCAGCTGTGCCCTTTGTTCCTGTGCCCCCATCACACAGGGCTGCCAAGGCCCAGCTGTGCCCAGTGTTCCTGTGCCCCCATCACGCAGGGCTGCCAAGGCCCAGCTGTGCCCAGTGTTCCTGTGCCCCCATCACGCAGGGCTGCCAAGGCCCAGCTGTGCCCAGTGTTCCTGTGCCCCCATCACGCATGGCTGCCCCTGCCCAGCTGTGCCCAGTGTTCCTGTGTCCCCATCACGCAGGGCTGCCAAGGCCCAGCTGTGCCCAGTGTTCCTGTGCCCCCATCACACAGGGCTGCCCCTGCCCAGCTGTGCCCAGTGTTCCTGTGCCCCCATCACACAGGGCTGCCACTGCCAAGCTGTGCCCAGTGTTCCTGTGCCCCCATCACGCAGGGCTGCCAAGGCCCAGCTGTGCCCAGTGTTCCTGTGCCCGCATCACACAGGGCTGCCCCTGACCAGCTGTGCCCAGTGTTCCTGTGCCCCCATCACACAGGGCTGCCCCTGCCCAGCTGTGCCCAGTGTTCCTGTGCCCCCCATCACACAGGGCTGCCCCTGCCCAGCTGTGCCCAGTGTTCCTGTGCCCCCATCACGCAGGGCTGCCACTGCCCAGCTGTGCCCAGTGTTCCTGTGCCCCCATCACGCAGGGCTGCCACTGCCCAGCTGTGCCCAGTGTTCCTGTGCCCCCATCACGCAGGGCTGTCATGCCCAGCTGTGCCCAGTGTTCCTGTGCCCCCATCACGGAGGGATGCCACTGTCCAGCAGTGCCCAGTGTTCCTGTGCCCCCATCACAAAGGGCTGCCACTGCCCAGCTGTGCCCAATGATCCTGTGCCCCCATCATGCAGGGCTGCCATGCCCAACTGTGCCCAGTGTTCCTGTGCCCCCATCACGCAGGGCTGTCCCTGCCCAGCTGTGCCCAGTGTTCCTGTGTCCCCATCACGCAGGGCTGCCAAGGCCCAGCTGTGCCCAGTGTTCATGTGCCCCCATCACACAGGGCTGCCAAGGCCCAGCTGTGCCCAGTGTTCCTGTGCCCTCATCACACAGGGCTGCCAAGGCCCAGCTGTGCCCAGTGTTCCTGTGCCCCCATCACGCAGGGCTGCCAAGGCCCAGCTGTGCCCAGTGTTCCTGTGCCTCCATCACACAGGGCTGCACCTGCCCAGCTGTGCCCAGTGTTCCTGTGCCCCCATCACACAGGGCTGCCAAGGCCCAGCTGTGCCCAGTGTTCCTGTGCCCCCATCACGCAGGGCTGCCACTGCCCAGCTGTGCCCAGTGTTCCTGTGCCCCCATCACACAGGGCTGCCAAGGCCCAGCTGTGCCCAGTTTTCCTGTGCCCCCATCACGCAGGGCTGCCCCTGCCCAGCTGTGCCCAGTGTTCCTGTGTCCCCATCACACAGGGCTGCCAAGGCCCAGCTGTGCCCAGTGTTCCTGTGCCCCCATCACGCAGGGCTGCCCCTGCCCAGCTGTGCACAGTGTTCCTGTGCCCCCATCACACAGGGCTGCCAAGGCCCAGCTGTGCCCAGTGTTCCTGTGCCCCCATCACGCAGGGCTGCCAAGGCCCGGCTGTGCCCAGTGTTCCTGTGCCCCCATCACACAGGGCTGCTTAGGCCCAGCTGTGCCCAGTATTCCTGTGTCCCCATCACACAGGGCTGCCAAGGCCCAGCTGTGCCCAGTGTTCCTGTGCCCCCATCACGCAGGGCTGCCCCTGCCCAGCTGTGCCCAGTGTTCCTGTGCCCCCATCACGCAGGGCTGCCAAGGCCCAGCTGTGCCCAGTGTTCCTGTGCCCCCATCACGCAGGGCTGCCCCTGCCCAGCTGTGCCCAGTGTTCCTGTGCCCCCATCACAGAGGGCTGCCAAGGCCCAGCTGTGCCCAGTGTTCCTGTGCCCCCATCACGCAGGGCTGCCAAGGCCCAGCTGTGCCCAGTGTTCCTGTGCCCCCATCACGCAGGGCTGCCAAGGCCCAGCTGTGCCCAGTGTTCCTGTGCCCCCATCACGCAGGGCTGCCCCTGCCCAGCTGTGCCCAGTGTTCCTGTGCCCCCATCACGCAGGGCTGCCACTGCCCAGCTGTGCCAGTGTTCCTGTGCCCCCATCACACAGGGCTGCCCCTGCCCAGCTGTGACCAGTGTTCCTGTGCCCCCATCACACAGGGCTGCCAAGGCCCAGCTGTGCCCAGTGTTCCTGTGCCCCCATCACGCAGGGCTGCCCCTGCCCAGCTGTGCCCAGTGTTCCTGTGTCCCCTTCACACAGGGCTGCCAAGGCCCAGCTGTGCCAGTGTTCCTGTGCCCCCATCACGCAGGGCTGCCCATGCCCAGCTGTGCCCAGTGTTCCTGTGCTTCCATCACACAGGGCTGCCAAGGCCCAGCTGTGCCCAGTGTTCCTGTGCCCCCATCACCAGGGCTGCCAAGGCCCAGCTGTGCCCAGTGTTCCTGTGCCCCCATCACACAGGGCTGCCAAGGCCCAGCTGTGCCCAGTGTTCCTGTGTCCCCATCACACAGGGCTGCCAAGGCCCAGCTGTGCCCAGTGTTCCTGTGCCCCCATCACACAGGGCTGCCAAGGCCCAGCTGTGCCCAGTGTTCCTGTGCCCCCATCACGCAGGGCTGCCACTGCCCAGCTGTGCCCAGTGTTCCTGTGCCCCCATCACGCAGGGCTGCCACTGCCCAGCTGTGCCCAGTGTTCCTGTGCCCCCATCACGCAGGGCTGCCCCTGCCCAGCTGTGCCCAGTGTTCCTGTGCCCCCATCACACAGGGCTGCCACTGCCCAGCTGTGCCCAGTGTTCCTGTGCCCCCATCACACAGGGTTGCCACTACCCAGCTGTGCCAGTGTTCCTGTGCCCCCATCACACAGGGCTGCCCCTGCCCAGCTGTGCCCAGTGTTCCTGTGCCCCTATCACACAGGGCTGCCCCTGCCCAGCTGTGCACAGTGTTCCTGTGCCCCCATCACGCAGGGCTGCCAAGGCCCAGCTGTGCCCAGTGTTCCTGTGCCCCCATCACGCAGGGCTGCCAAGGCCCAGCTGTGCCCAGTGTTCCTGTGCCCCCATCACGCAGGGCTGCCAAGGCCCAGCTGTGCCCAGTGTTCCTGTGCCCCCATCACGCAGGGCTGCCAAGGCCCAGCTGTGCCCAGTGTTCCTGTGCCCCCATCACGCAGGGCTGCCCCTGCCCAGCTGTGCCCAGTGTTCCTGTGCCCCCATCACGCAGGGCTGCACCTGCCCAGCTGTGCCCAGTGTTCCTGTGCCCCCATCACACAGGGCTGCCAAGGCCCAGCTGTGCCCAGTGTTCCTGTGCCCCCATCACGCAGGGCTGCTCCTGCCCAGCTGTGCCCAGTGTTCCTGTGTCCCCATCACACAGGGCTGCCAAGGCCCAGCTGTGCCAGTGTTCCTGTGCCCCCATCACGAAGGGCTGCCCATGCCCAGCTGTGCCCAGTGTTCCTGTGCTTCCATCACACAGGGCTGCCAAGGCCCAGCTGTGCCCAGTGTTCCTGTGCCCCCATCACCAGGGCTGCCAAGGCCCAGCTGTGCCCAGTGTTCCTGTGCCCCCATCACACAGGGCTGCCAAGGCCCAGCTGTGCCCAGTGTTCCTGTGTCCCCATCACACAGGGCTGCCAAGGCCCAGCTGTGCCCAGTGTTCCTGTGCCCCCATCACACAGGGCTGCCAAGGCCCAGCTGTGCCCAGTGTTCCTGTGCCCCCATCATGCAGGGCTGCCACTGCCCAGCTGTGCCCAGTGTTCCTGTGCCCCCATCACGCAGGGCTGCCACTGCCCAGCTGTGCCCAGTGTTCCTGTGCCCCCATTACGCAGGGCTGCCCCTGCCCAGCTGTGCCCAGTGTTCCTGTGCCCCCATCACACAGGGCTGCCACTGCCCAGCTGTGCCCAGTGTTCCTGTGCCCCCATCACACAGGGTTGCCACTGCCCAGCTGTGCCAGTGTTCCTGTGCCCCCATCACACAGGGCTGCCCCTGCCCAGCTGTGCCCAGTGTTCCTGTGCCCCCATCACACAGGGCTGCCCCTGCCCAGCTGTGCACAGTGTTCCTGTGCCCCCATCACGCAGGGCTGCCAAGGCCCAGCTGTGCCCAGTGTTCCTGTGCCCCCATCACACAGGGCTGCCAAGGCCCAGCTGTGCCCAGTGTTCCTGTGCCCCCATCACGCAGGGCTGCCAAGGCCCAGCTGTGCCCAGTGTTCCTGTGCCCCCATCACGCAGGGCTGCCAAGGCCCAGCTGTGCCCAGTGTTCCTGTGCCCCCATCACGCAGGGCTGCCACTGCCCAGCTCTGCCAGTTTTCCTGTGCCCCCATCACACAGGGCTTCCACTGCCCAGCTGTGCCCAGTGTTCCTGTGCCCCCATCACACAGGGCTGCCACTGCCCAGCTGTGCCAGTGTTCCTGTGCCCCCATCACGCAGGGCTGCCCCTGCCCAGCTGTGCCCAGTGTTCCTGTGCCCCCATCACGCAGGGCTGCCAAGGCCCAGCAGTGCCCAGTGTTCCTGTGCCCCCATCACGCAGGGCTGCCAAGGCCCAGCTGTGCCCAGTGTTCCTGTGCCCCCATCACGCAGGGCTGCCCCTGCCCAGCTGTGCCCAGTGTTCCTGTGCCCCCATCACGCAGGGCTGCACCTGCCCAGCTGTGCCCAGTGTTCCTGTGCCCCCATCACACAGGGCTGCCAAGGCCCAGCTGTGCCCAGTGTTCCTGTGCCCCCATCACGCAGGGCTGCCCCTGCCCAGCTGTGCCCAGTGTTCCTGTGTCCCCATCACACAGGGCTGCCAAGGCCCAGCTGTGCCAGTGTTCCTGTGCCCCCATCACGCAGGGCTGCCCATGCCCAGCTGTGCCCAGTGTTCCTGTGCTTCCATCACACAGGGCTGCCAAGGCCCAGCTGTGCCCAGTGTTCCTGTGCCCCCATCACCAGGGCTGCCAAGGCCCAGCTGTGCCCAGTGTTCCTGTGCCCCCATCACACAGGGCTGCCAAGGCCCAGCTGTGCCCAGTGTTCCTGTGTCCCCATCACACAGGGCTGCCAAGGCCCAGCTGTGCCCAGTGTTCCTGTGCCCCCATCACACAGGGCTGCCAAGGCCCAGCTGTGCCCAGTGTTCCTGTGCCCCCATCACGCAGGGCTGCCACTGCCCAGCTGTGCCCAGTGTTCCTGTGCCCCCATCACACAGGGCTGCCAAGGCCCAGCTGTGCCCAGTGTTCCTATGCCCCCATCACGCAGGGCTGCCACTGCCCAGCTGTGCCCAGTGTTCCTGTGCCCCCATCACGCAGGGCTGCCACTGCCCAGCTGTGCCCAGTGTTCCTGTGCCCCCATCACGCAGGGCTGCCCCTGCCCAGCTGTGCCCAGTGTTCCTGTGCCCCCATCACACAGGGCTGCCACTGCCCAGCTGTGCCCAGTGTTCCTGTGCCCCCATCACACAGGGTTGCCACTACCCAGCTGTGCCAGTGTTCCTGTGCCCCCATCACACAGGGCTGCCCCTGCCCAGCTGTGCCCAGTGTTCCTGTGCCCCTATCACACAGGGCTGCCCCTGCCCAGCTGTGCACAGTGTTCCTGTGCCCCCATCACGCAGGGCTGCCAAGGCCCAGCTGTGCCCAGTGTTCCTGTGCCCCCATCACGCAGGGCTGCCAAGGCCCAGCTGTGCCCAGCGTTCCTGTGCCCCCATCACGCAGGGCTGCCAAGGCCCAGCTGTGCCCAGCGTTCCTGTGCCCCCATCACGCAGGGCTGCCAAGGCCCAGCTGTGCCCAGTGTTCCTGTGCCCCCATCACGCAGGGCTGCCCCTGCCCCAGCTGTGCCCAGTGTTCCTGTGCCCCCATCACGCAGCTGTGCCCAGTGGGCTGCACCTGCCCAGCTGTGCCCAGTGTTCCTGTGCCCCCATCACACAGGGCTGCCAAGGCCCAGCTGTGCCCAGTGTTCCTGTGCCCCCATCACGCAGGGCTGCTCCTGCCCAGCTGTGCCCAGTGTTCCTGTGTCCCCATCACACAGGGCTGCCAAGGCCCAGCTGTGCCAGTGTTCCTGTGCCCCCATCACGCAGGGCTGCCCATGCCCAGCTGTGCCCAGTGTTCCTGTGCTTCCATCACACAGGGCTGCCAAGGCCCAGCTGTGCCCAGTGTTCCTGTGCCCCCATCACCAGGGCTGCCAAGGCCCAGCTGTGCCCAGTGTTCCTGTGCCCCCATCACACAGGGCTGCCAAGGCCCAGCTGTGCCCAGTGTTCCTGTGTCCCCATCACACAGGGCTGCCAAGGCCCAGCTGTGCCCAGTGTTCCTGTGCCCCCATCACACAGGGCTGCCAAGGGCCAGCTGTGCCCAGTGTTCCTGTGCCCCCATCATGCAGGGCTGCCACTGCCCAGCTGTGCCCAGTGTTCCTGTGCCCCCATCACGCAGGGCTGCCACTGCCCAGCTGTGCCCAGTGTTCCTGTGCCCCCATTTACGCAGGGCTGCCCCTGCCCAGCTGTGCCCAGTGTTCCTGTGCCCCCATCACACAGGGCTGCCACTGCCCAGCTGTGCCCAGTGTTCCTGTGCCCCCATCACACAGGGTTGCCACTGCCCAGCTGTGCCAGTGTTCCTGTGCCCCCATCACACAGGGCTGCCCCTGCCCAGCTGTGCCCAGTGTTCCTGTGCCCCCATCACACAGGGCTGCCCCTGCCCAGCTGTGCACAGTGTTCCTGTGCCCCATCACGCAGGGCTGCCAAGGCCCAGCTGTGCCCAGTGTTCCTGTGCCCCCATCACACAGGGCTGCCAAGGCCCAGCTGTGCCCAGTGTTCCTGTGCCCCCATCACGCAGGGCTGCCAAGGCCCAGCTGTGCCCAGTGTTCCTGTGCCCCCATCACGCAGGGCTGCCAAGGCCCAGCTGTGCCCAGTGTTCCTGTGCCCCCATCACGCAGGGCTGCCACTGCCCAGCTCTGCCAGTTTTCCTGTGCCCCCATCACACAGGGCTTCCACTGCCCAGCTGTGCCCAGTGTTCCTGTGCCCCCATCACGCAGGGCTGCCACTGCCCAGCTGTGCCAGTGTTCCTGTGCCCCCATCACGCAGGGCTGCCCCAGCCCAGCTGTGCCCAGTGTTCCTGTGCCCCCATCACGCAGGGCTGCCAAGGCCCAGCAGTGCCCAGTGTTCCTGTGCCCCCATCACGCAGGGCTGCCAAGGCCCAGCTGTGCCCAGTGTTCCTGTGCCCCCATCACGCAGGGCTGCCCCTGCCCAGCTGTGCCCAGTGTTCCTGTGCCCCCATCACGCAGGGCTGCACCTGCCCAGCTGTGCCCAGTGTTCCTGTGCCCCCATCACACAGGGCTGCCAAGGCCCAGCTGTGCCCAGTGTTCCTGTGCCCCCATCACGCAGGGCTGCCCCTGCCCAGCTGTGCCCAGTGTTCCTGTGTCCCCATCACACAGGGCTGCCAAGGCCCAGCTGTGCCAGTGTTCCTGTGCCCCCATCACGCAGGGCTGCCCATGCCCAGCTGTGCCCAGTGTTCCTGTGCTTCCATCACACAGGGCTGCCAAGGCCCAGCTGTGCCCAGTGTTCCTGTGCCCCCATCACCAGGGCTGCCAAGGCCCAGCTGTGCCCAGTGTTCCTGTGCCCCCATCACACAGGGCTGCCAAGGCCCAGCTGTGCCCAGTGTTCCTGTGTCCCCATCACACAGGGCTGCCAAGGCCCAGCTGTGCCCAGTGTTCCTGTGCCCCCATCACACAGGGCTGCCAAGGCCCAGCTGTGCCCAGTGTTCCTGTGCCCCCATCACGCAGGGCTGCCACTGCCCAGCTGTGCCCAGTGTTCCTGTGCCCCCATCACGCAGGGCTGCCACTGCCCAGCTGTGCCCAGTGTTCCTGTGCCCCCATCACGCAGGGCTGCCCCTGCCCAGCTGTGCCCAGTGTTCCTGTGCCCCCATCACACAGGGCTGCCCCTGCCCAGCTGTGCCCAGTGTTCCTGTGCCCCCATCACACAGGGTTGCCACTGCCCAGCTGTGCCAGTGTTCCTGTGCCCCCATCATACAGGGCTGCCCCTGCCCAGCTGTGCCCAGTGTTCCTGTGTCCCCATCACACAGTGCTGCCCCTGCCCAGCTGTGCACAGTGTTCCTGTGCCCCCATCACACAGGGCTGCCCATGCCCAGCTGTGCCCAGTGTTCCTGTGCCCCCATCACGCAGGGCTGCCAAGGCCCAGCTGTGCCCAGTGTTCCTGTGCCCCCATCACGCAGGGCTGCCAAGGCCCAGCTGTGCCCAGTGTTCCTGTGCCCCCATCACGCAGGGCTGCCAAGGCTCAGCTGTGCCCAGTGTTCCTGTGCCCCCATCACGCAGGGCTGCCCCTGCCCAGCTGTGCCCAGTGTTCCTGTGCCCCCATCACGCAGGGCTGCACCTGCCCAGCTGTGCCCAGTGTTCCTGTGCCCCCATCACACAGGGCTGCCAAGGCCCAGCTGTGCCCAGTGTTCCTGTGCCCCCATCACGCAGGGCTGCTCCTGCCCAGCTGTGCCCAGTGTTCCTGTGTCCCCATCACACAGGGCTGCCAAGGCCCAGCTGTGCCAGTGTTCCTGTGCCCCCATCACGCAGGGCTGCCCATGCCCAGCTGTGCCCAGTGTTCCTGTGCTTCCATCACACAGGGCTGCCAAGGCCCAGCTGTGCCCAGTGTTCCTGTGCCCCCATCACCAGGGCTGCCAAGGCCCAGCTGTGCCCAGTGTTCCTGTGCCCCCATCACACAGGGCTGCCAAGGCCCAGCTGTGCCCAGTGTTCCTGTGTCCCCATCACACAGGGCTGCCAAGGCCCAGCTGTGCCCAGTGTTCCTGTGCCCCCATCACACAGGGCTGCCAAGGCCCAGCTGTGCCCAGTGTTCCTGTGCCCCCATCATGCAGGGCTGCCACTGCCCAGCTGTGCCCAGTGTTCCTGTGCCCCCATCACGCAGGGCTGCCACTGCCCAGCTGTGCCCAGTGTTCCTGTGCCCCCATCACGCAGGGCTGCCCCTGCCCAGCTGTGCCCAGTGTTCCTGTGCCCCCATCACACAGGGCTGCCACTGCCCAGCTGTGCCCAGTGTTCCTGTGCCCCCATCACACAGGGTTGCCACTGCCCAGCTGTGCCAGTGTTCCTGTGCCCCCATCACACAGGGCTGCCCCTGCCCAGCTGTGCCCAGTGTTCCTGTGCCCCCATCACACAGGGCTGCCCCTGCCCAGCTGTGCACAGTGTTCCTGTGCCCCCATCACGCAGGGCTGCCAAGGCCCAGCTGTGCCCAGTGTTCCTGTGCCCCCATCACACAGGGCTGCCAAGGCCCAGCTGTGCCCAGTGTTCCTGTGCCCCCATCACGCAGGGCTGCCAAGGCCCAGCTGTGCCCAGTGTTCCTGTGCCCCCATCACGCAGGGCTGCCAAGGCCCAGCTGTGCCCAGTGTTCCTGTGCCCCCATCACGCAGGGCTGCCACTGCCCAGCTCTGCCAGTTTTCCTGTGCCCCCATCACACAGGGCTGCCACTGCCCAGCTGTGCCCAGTGTTCCTGTGCCCCCATCACGCAGGGCTGCCACTGCCCAGCTGTGCCAGTGTTCCTGTGCCCCCATCACGCAGGGCTGCCCCTGCCCAGCTGTGCCCAGTGTTCCTGTGCCCCCATCACGCAGGGCTGCCATGCCCAGCTGTGCCCAGTGTTCCTGTGCCCCCATCACGCAGGGCTGCCAAGGCCCAGCTGTGCCCAGTGTTCCTGTGCCCCCATCACGCAGGGCTGCCCCTGCCCAGCAGTACCCAGTGTTCCTGTGCCCCCATCACACAGTGCTGCCCCTGCCCAGCACTACCCAGTGTTCCTGTGCCCCCATCACACAGGCTGCCCCTGCCCAGCTGTGCCCAGTGTTCCTGTGCCCCCATCACGCAGGGCTGCCCCTGCCCAGCTGTGCCCAGTGTTCCTGTGCCCCCCTCACGCAGGGCTGCCATGCCCAGCTGTGCCCAGTGTTCCTGTGCCCCCATCACGCAGGGCTGCCATGCCCAGCTTTGCCCAGTGTTCCTGTGCCCCCATCACATAGGGCTGCCCCTGCCCAGCTGTGCCCAGTGTTCTTGTGCCCCCCGTCACGCAGGGCTGCCCCTCCCAGCTGTGTCCAGTGTTCCTGTGCCCCTATCACGCAGGGCTGCTCCTCCCAGCAGTGCCCAGTGTTCCTGTGCCCCCACCACATAGGGCTGCCATGCCCAGCTGTGCCCAGTGTTCCTGTGCCCCCATCACGCAGGGCTGTCATGCCCAGCTGTGCCCAGTGTTCCTGTGCCCCCATCACATAGGGCTGCCACTGCCCAGCTGTGCCCAGTGTTCCTGTGCCCCCATCACGCAGGGCTGCCACTGCCCAGCTGTGTCCAGTGTTCCTGTGCCCCCATCACGCAGGGCTGCCCCTCCCAGCAGTGCTCAGTGTTCCTGTGCCCCCATCACATAGGGCTGCCATGCCCAGCTGTGCCCAGTGTTCCTGTGCCCCCCGTCATGCAGGGCTGCACCTAAAATGGGCCCGTATGAAGCCCTCCAAATGTGCCCCAGGCCCTCCTGCCCTTCGCCCTCCCAGAAGCCTATTGCAGCAGCCTCGTCTGGCCAGGGACACGTGTGGTGGCAGTCCCGTCCTGAGTGCACATGTGAGTCGGTGGGCCTGTCCTCTGGCAGATGGAGTGCAGCTGGAACGTGGTCACGGGGGTGCCAGGGCCTGGGGTGCCCTCTGGTGGCCGTGCAGCGGGCGAGAGGTCGGAGGGCCTTGAGACAGTGATGTGAGAGTTTCAAGGTGCCCAGAGCCGAGCTTCGGTGGCATTGCTCTTCAGCAGACCTGCAAGAGACAAAGCGGATCTGCAAGCAGATGCAGGAGGGGGAGCGGAGGAGGCCGTTCCTCCCCGACGGCTGTCCATTCCCAGTGACCTTTCCCAGTCCCCACTCATCTGTTGGTAACTTTTCAGTGTGTGGAATGGGGCCTGGGAAGGAGTCTTACCTTGAGTGAAGGGCAAAAATCACACCGGAGACAACCGTGCAGCCAAGAGATTCACTCACCAGCGTTTATGGCTGGTCAGAGGTAGAAAAAGCTCGGGGAGATGGAGTCAGGGAGAGGGGAGTGTGCGAGCTCTGGAGGGAGGGTTTGGTGCCTGGTCTGTCGCGCCAGCTGTGGTCTGTGGAGCTTTCCGCTGGGGCAGCTGCAGTCGGGCTGGAGACGGTGAGCCTCCTCTCAGCAGGAGGAGCTCTTGTGTCTGAGCTCCGGCAGGCAAAGCTTTAAGTAGGGATTTCAGTTGGGTGTGCCTGAGCGACCTTTAACGCTATTGGCTGTTTGCCCAGGGAACAGGGTGACCTTTAAGCCCACTGGCTCCTGCCCAGGGAAATTGAAACAAGGTTGCTTGGGTGGGGGGTGGGGCGTGGCTCATGGGCCCAAGACCATCTATCATTGAAGACTTCCAAGCAGAGGCGAGGGTCAGCCAGGTGCCTTTCGTAGCTCTTCCTCGTCTCTGGCTTTCCTCAGTGGTCCCTTACAGAGGAGTCCAGAGATTTCTAGCTGTGGTGCCCACGCATCTGCTGCACTTGCTACCTCCCTGGACCTTCTGTGCTAACGCACACAGCATGCATCTGGGTCCTGCCGCGTCAGACACCTAGCGAAGCACCGTTCTGTGGAGCACCTCTGCTTTCTTTAGACGGACAGATGAGGATGGTGGGAACATGGGGTCAAGGGCATGATTCTGTGAAGCATCCCACTGTGCTGAGCCCCACCTGTTTCTTTCCAAGAAGGTCTGCCTAGGCAAAGTGGACAAGCTATGTCACGTTCCTCGGCAAACTACCTGTCAACTGAAGGAGAAACTCAGGCCCAATGTTGATAAGAGGAGCCCCAAGTTACCCCGAGAGGGGAGACTTTTGTGATTGGATCTGAAACTCAGGGCAATAAGAATAATTCCTCCTAACCATAAAATATGTAAGCATTTATGGTTAAGAATGGAATTAGAACTGGTCAGCATGGGCCAAGGTGACCCAGCGTTGTCATGACCTGGGGACTTAAAAGTCTGATGTTATCCTGCTGTCAATCAAAGGTCAAGAGGTGGACCTGGGCGGTACTCTCTGGAAACTTCTCTGGGATCCCCAATAAAACCGGAGTGCAGGAGAGACTCTTGTCCCTCTCCTCTCCGAGAGGACCACTCTCTCCTTTGGGAGTGCCCCTTCCCCTTTCCTATCCCTTCAGTGAACTCATGCCTGTTACTGAGTGGCACATCTGAAATCTCGCTGGCTTGGCCATAGAATGGGGTTGTGAGGGGTTCTCACAAGCTCAGCTTCCTGGAAGGCCTGGCTCTGCCAGTCTGATGCTGAGACTCTAGTCGTGGAGGCCCGTTTCAGCAGCGCTATTGGAACACGCTTTGCTTTTCTAGTGCCTCTCAGGTGGCCGTGCAGGCACACACCAGGGGAGCCTCCGTGACAGCACACACCAGCCCAGAGAGATGCCATCTGGTGAGTGCCGCCCTTGGTCCCCGTGTCCCAGCTCAGCTCCCCCAGACCCGGGGGCCTGTTGTTCTGACCTGCTCACCTGCCAGTCTGGAGGGACTTCTTCCACAGAAGGAGCCCTGCAGCAGAGCCCAGCCCTAGCTGGACTCAGCGGTGCCTCCCAGTGGGCGAGCGGGGACACCATGCTTGTCCTTGCCAACTCCTGCTTATCGGTGGTGGTGTCAGGACGAGGACCCGTGGTAACTGTGTGTGGCTGACTTCAAACTTGCTGAGGCTGAAGAGGGTCTGGCCAGCCAGGCCACCAGCCCACACCAGCAGACAGGCTCAGGAGGCTTCACAGGCAAAGGCGCTGGTGGGAAAGCAAGCAGGGGGGCTGCGACACCTGCAGCGTGCACCGTGACTAGCCGGGGCAGGGCATGCACCTGGCCAGGTTCTGAGGACTTGTGTCCCCAGGGCCGGAGGGAAGGTGGTGGAGGCTCAGGAGAAGATGCCTGGACTTCTGGGGAGCAGAGGGCTTTGGAGAGGACCCTGGGTCCTGGACAGGGAGGCAGGCGAGGAGCGTCGATAGGCTTTCGCTGAGCACTGCCCTGCACTTAGGGCTTTGCATAGCAAAGCAGCTCCTCATGGTCCAGTCCTCAGGAGGATCACGATCTAGGAGAACCAGAGGCCCGCAGGGGTCCCAGAACCTGCCATGTGCTGGGACGAGAGCAGGTGGTCACAAGGCCACGGGGACAGCAGCAGGAGAGGAGGCCCTGTTTCTTGGGACCGGCAGACCTGTGGAGGGTGAGTGAGGTCGCATGCTGCTCTTCGCGGTGTCCTCACTGCTGACCCACGTGAAGAGCGGCCAGGCCTGAGGAGCGTGCTCCTGCCTCTGCCGCGTGCTCAGGTCTCCCAGCTCCGGGGGCGCCGGGGCCTGGAGAGCCTGCATGGCGTGGGAGAGCTGGGCAGAGGCGCAGGACCATCGCCTCTGGGAGGCAACTCCAGGAGGGGACGCCGAGGCCAGGGCCCTGGAGCTGCGCTGCCTGAGTGCAGAGCCGTCCCTGAGCCACTTTGGGGACCTGAGTGGCATGTCCTGGGCCAGGTGGGAGGAAGGTGAGGAGCGGCTGGTCAGGGTCTGCTCTCCTGTGCAGGGTCAGTGCTTCCTGACGAAGAGGCAACCGGGGCCGGGACTGGGACCCCAGCCTCGCTCCTCCCCAGCTGTGTGCTGTGCATTCTGGGAGAGGCCCCGGGAGGGAAGGCCCCTCCGCCCCTGCCCAGCGAGGGAGAGCAGCCAGTGCTGTGTGTCCATGAGGCCCGACTGGATGGGAGGGTGGGGCTCAGTTCCGCCCCGCCCCCAAGGATCCCCAGGGGCGCTGGTGCAGAGCAGCTGTCCTGGGACTGCCGTAGCCGGCAGTTCTGGTGTGGCTGGCGTCCTCCTTCCAGGTCACACCTCTGACCTGGCTGCAGGCGGGCCAGGGCTGGCCGGGGACGGTAGGCTTTGGCCGCTCAGTGCAGCCCTGCGCTCTCCCCCCCAGCTCCCATGGCCTTCCCTCCCGTGGCTTCTTCCAGGGAAGAGCAGAGCTCCCGTGGGCAGGCTGTGGGGCCAGCCGGCAGGCAGCAGAGATCACAGGCATCGTCCGAGGAGCAGATTCCCTGACGCTCCACTAGAACCTACCCCTCGGAACCCGTTTGCTGTATGAGCCACGCGTTGCCCAGCACAATGGGGTCTGGAAGCCCCGCAGGTGCCTCGCAGGCTGTGGCTGGAGGAGGGGCTGGGGAGAAGGTGAGCGAGGAGCACGGGCAGGGCCGGGCCAGGGGGGCTCTGTCCGGGCAGCTGTGGCCCACCGGTCCCTCCTCTCCAGCAAGAGGCTCGTTACCAGACAAGAGTGTGTGAGGACACAGCCACAGCCTGCCGGAGCTCAGGGGGGACGCTGGGCCCCGTGACACAGAGGAGCTGCAGGATGACAAGGGTGAAGTCACCATGGCTGGGACCCCAGACCTAGGCCTGCTCGTAGATGAGCCACTCTCTGGCTCTGCACTGACGGCCCTGAGCAGGCCATGGCCAAGGACACCGCAGGACACCATGGACACAGTGGGGCCCACTGAGACCTCCTGAGGAGTTGAGGGGCTTTCCCTTGCTGTTGTGAGCCAGCAGCCTTGAGTTCCCAGGACGCACTCCAGCTGCGTGCCAGGGCTGTCTGCCCCAGGACGCTGACATCAAGCCCATCAGGACAGCACAGTAGCTACAGAGAAGGTGCCCAGAGGCCCTGAACCCACAGCAGGTCTGGAAAACAGCAGGGCCTGTGTGTGTGTGTGTGTGTGTGTGTGTGTGTGTGTGTGTGTGTGTGTTAGGGATGTGCAACCCCGGGAAGCTACAGAGGCATCACAAAACTCCAGTAGGACAAGGAAAGCCAGTCTGTGAAGGGAATGCACAGTGGAGGAGAGCAGGAAAAGGAGACGGTCCTGATGCTCACCGCGCCAGGATAAGAGCATGGAGCCCCGGGCCAGGGCAGCCGGCCTGGCTTTCAGCTGAAGAGAAGGGAGACAGACGACCATGGAGATGTGCAGAGCCAGTATGGTTGGCTCAACTGGGTGGGCATCTGAGGACCCAGGTGGGCCTTGGGGACCTGCCGTGGGAGCTCAGCAGCCATTGCTGTTAGAAGAGCAGAACTTCAGGACGAGCTGCCTCTCGCGAGCCCCACTGGGAAGCGCGGACGTCCACTTTGTGTAGGACGAGCGCTCGTCAGGTCTGTTTCCTCTCCTGTGGGTTGCAGCCATGATCCCAATAAGTCTGGGCCCCAGCAAAGATGAGGCTCCCAGGTGAGCAGGGGCATGTTTGGGACCATGTGAGCGAGGATCTGGGCCCTTTAACACTGGGGCTTGATGTCACAAGGTCTTCATGCACTTGACGTAATGTGACACAAGCGCAATCTTCTCTTCTGAGGGTGAGATTTCATTTTCCCTTTAGAAATGCAGGCAGTATTGTTCAGGCAGGAGAGTCCGGCAGCTCTGCACCCCCCTACTGAATCCTGCTAGTTTTTCCATGGTACAGTCTGAAGATTCGTCATCAGGTATACAGACATTCAGAGCCCTGAAGGAGCCCCAATTAGGGAGATGGCTATTGCGGTCAGCTGGAAGCCATAAGTTCCACCTGATAATAAGTATGTATGTGACGCACCTGTAAATGCACGTGAGGCACCCGCAAAGCTAAAGGTATATAACCGGGTGAAAGCGGTCGGAGTCAGGAGAAGAATGAATTCATTCAGTCAGTCATGCAGTCGCTCGGTCGGAAGAAGAGTTCGGGTCGGAGAAGAAGAAAAGAATCAGAGCGGCCAGAACGTAGGCAGAGCGGTTACAGAAGAGAAACCAGATAGAAGAAGTAATTCCTGGTCAGAGTCAGGCCGAGGCTCCCGAGGAAGAAAGAAGAAAGAAGAAAGAAGAAAGAAGCTCTAAAAGCTAAGCTCTCTCTCTTTCCAAAGAAGAAATCTCTCTCTTTCAAGCTCTCTCTCTTTCTCTCTAAGCTCTAAGAAGAAGAAGAAGAAAAAGCTATCTCTAATCTTTCTCTCTAAGCTCTTTCTATGAAGAAGAAAAATCTTTCTCTCTCTAAGCTCTCTCTAAGAAAGTAGAAGTAAAAGTAGTAATAGCTTTACTCTGCCTCCGAGTTTTCCTCCCGTGGCGCCGTGGCTGGCCATGACAGGCAGCTTACAGAGCCCGTCTGTCTTCGTGGTGATTCTACCCTCTGCTATAGTGAGCTGCTTTGTGTATTGCCAGCAATACTCGGGCACGACAGCTACCTGGTGTCATTGGCATGGCTGCCTCAGCATGCTTATGGTCATGGGGTGCATGACCCAACTACGGTTTAAATTTAAACCACATGGTTAGGTCCTGTTTTGTTTCTTAAATTTCAGTGTGACAATCGTGACCTTCTAATAACAATGTCTAACCCATTGCACTTAACGTAGCATGATGGGGTTGGCTGTAGGTCCAACAGATTGCTCTTTGTATTCTGTTGTTCCATCTATCTTTTCTTTTTATGCTTTTTCTCTGGATGAATTACATTTTTAAAATATTCAAGTGTGCCTCTTAATTGTCTGTTCTGCTGTACTTCTTTATGGTACTTAGCTATTGTTCTTCTAGGTGACTGTGAGTTGCTTTGAAACCTTTTTTTTTTTTTAATTATTTATTCACTTGCTTTAGTTGTACACATGCCTTTATTTTTACGTGGTGCTGAGGATCAAACCCGGGCTGCTCGCATGCTAGGCGAGTGCTCTACCACTGAGCCAAACCCCAACCCCGCTTTGAAACCTCTTTATATATGACTCATATAAACCTTAGTGTATCAATTTACAGCTAAGCCTTCCATTCTATGCTGTTAGAATCATGCATTTTCTATTTCGACTTATGTTGTAAACTAACAATGCATGTTTATTATTTTTCCTTTAAAGAGTCAATTGCATTTAAAAAAATTAAGCTGTAAAAAGTCTTAGACATACTGTATTTCACTGTATCAAAATTCTCTGTCTCTTTTCCTCATATACTATATTCATCTTATGTGCCGAATCATTTCCATTCAGCCCCAAGTCATCATTAAGTATTTATTTATTTGTGTTTGTTGTCATAAAAGTTACTGATCATAATTCCATCCATATTTGTTTATCTGCAAAGCTCTTCCTCTGCATTCACTGTTGAAAACCCCCCTTGCTGGGGAACTGCAGGTGGACTTTCCCATTGTCCATCTCTAATGGTGACATTCCATCTCAGTTTAGCTTGCACTGTTTCTGACACAATGTCAGCAGTAATTCTTACGATTGGTATCTCGTGCAGAGTGTTATTTTCTTTCTGATTGCTTTTAGAAGTTTGCATTTGTTTTGCAGTTCATCAGTTTTACTAAAATATACCTTATCATGGTTTTCTTTGTGTTTCCTGCTTTAAACTTTTTGAGCTTTTAGCACTCAAGTAATTTGTAGAAATCTGCTTTAGAAAAAACAGTCATTATTTCTTTCCATTTCTTTTGTGGTCCAGTTTTTCCCTCTACTCCTTCTGTAACTCCAACTCCATGTATGCTAAAGCCCCTAGTATGTCCAACTTTTCTCTTTTTACCTGCCCCACCCCAAGTCTTTTGTGCATATTACTGTGTCAGCTTATTGGCCTGTATTCTAATTGACCAATTGTTACTTCTTTAATATCCTATTTGTTATTAAGCTCATCCAGTAAACTTTCATGTCAGATATATTTTTTCAATTTTATAATTTTAATATACTTTAATGTCCATGTCTTTGTTGAGATTTCTCACCTGTTCTTTCATTATGTCTATCTTTTCATTTATTCCTTTCCTAAAGACAAATTTGAGGGGACAATTCAGTCAATAAATAAATTTGTTGTTTTATAATATTTACAAAAAGAGAGAAGTTGCAAGCCAGGCATGGTGGTTCACACCTGTAATCCCAGCAGCTAGAGAGGCTGAGATAGTAGGATCACAGGTTCAAAGGCAGCCTCAGCAATAGTGAGGCACTTAGCAATTCAGTGAGATCCTGTCTCTAAATAAAATACAAAGTTGGGCTGAGATGTGGCTCAGTGGTTGAGTACCCCTGAGTTCAATTCCCAGTACCGAGAGAGAGAGAGAGAGAGAGAGAGAAGTTGCAAAGACACTGCAGCAAGATCTCATATATCTGTCACTCATTTGTACCCATTATCTAACATTTTACATTTCTACCATGCATTTGTCACTAAGAGTTAATCAAGAGTTAATCGTTGCTTTGACTTTGGCCTTCATTTTCCCTGTCTTCTCCCCTAGTTCAGGATCCCATCCAGGACATTGCATTCCATTTGGTCATTGCATCCATTTCCATCACTTGGTGTCATGCACATGTGCCATCAGCATGATTTCCAGTGATACTGGCCTTGGTCATGTGGCCATGGTGGTACAGGATAAGGGCCTGTTCTCTGAGGTTAGGCTGTGACATTTCCATGCTCTAATGTTTGGAAGCTTGTCACTAAGCACAACCAGGTTATGGAGTGGGCCATCTTTTCATTTAAAAATACTTGAGCATGTTTGTAAGAGTTGTTTAACAATCTTGCATGTTAACTCAATCTGTATGATCATTTGGCCTATTTCCATTGTATTTCCCTCCCTGGTTATAAGTGCTTTTCTCAGCTTTTTTGCACGTCTAGGGGTTTTTATTGTTGTGGGCATAAAGTTTTATATGCTATTGGTTGTCTCCCTATAAAGAATGAAGCTCTGCCCTGCTGGCAGTGAACTAGCTGACAGATCAGTTCGGCCCTCTCAAGGGTGGGGATTGAGGTCTCTGAGGATGGGTCTAGAGTAGCTCTAAGCCATGGACTTTCTGAGTTGCTGACTGGATGCCTTGGGCATTCCTTGAGGCCTCTCCACTCTTGCTTGTCAGAAGCCTAATGTTTCCCAGAGCTGTGAAACCTGCAGAATCTCCATTCCATTCACTTGCTTCCTGTGTTCAATCTCTGCCATGCTTCAAAGAGTCCCAACCGAGACAGGTGGAATATATTTGGCCAAAGAAACTTACATTCAGATTTCTGATAGACTTTTTTTTTTTTTTTTTCTGGCAGTTCTCTCTTTTGCAGTTTCTTGCTCACAAATTACAGCTGCTTCAGCAGCCTGAAGCTTGGATCCCTCTTTCCGATGCTGCCTGAGACTCCTGCTCTCTGTTTGGCTCTACTTCTCTACACCATGCTTTGGAAATGGCTTCCCACCAGTAGAAACCACAGTGCATGTGGCCCTCCCCCATTCCCTTCTCTCAAAGATCATGGGCCTCACTGTGAACGCGGGAATCTTTCCTTGGTCATTCCTGTTTCATCAGCATACAATAAAGGCTTGCAAATGTTAATCTGCAAATGAGTTTTAAATGATTCAAAAAGAATTAAGAGTCTGGATAAATTGAAAAGACATAACCATTTCATTTGTTAACTCCTCAAGAAGGTGGAGAACAGATCTCACAACACCACCAACAAAAATAACTATGTGAGGTAATGCATATGTTAATAGATGGATTTAACCATTTACAATGTAAACATGTATTGAAACTCATGCTGTACATCATAAATATATGAATTTTTTGCTTAGTTAAAAAGATAACAAAGACTGCTTGTTACCTGCTCATGGAGAGGAGTCAGGCGGTAAGACTGAAAAAGGTGGACCACTAGTAGCTCATTTCTAGTACTATGTCCTTACCTAAGACTCAGGAAAGTCCTGTGACAGCTGTCACTTCAGATGGCACTCTGTCTCAAGTAGTAACTACCTTATGTAGGTGTCCTTAGTCAACAAGAAGGGAGTGCTTGATTAATTAATTACAAAGCAGGATAAAAACCTTGACCTATAGCTAGAAGTAAAAACAATTCACCTACATGCATTCTATGGATGGGTGAGGTTTGCCCCACAACTGGAAAAAAAATCCTCATAAACAAAAGGATAAAACACGATTATTATTTTTCTGTTCTATATGAGTATTCATAATCTTTAGGGTAGTTTTATGTTTCTCCTTAGAGAAAATGTTTATATATGGATTCAGTAAAGGAGTAATAACATCTAATTGATGTCTTTAACTTTCTTAGTCTCTCTCCTCTAGGGTTAAGATGCTCTCATCACTGAGGACATAGTACCCCACCCAAATACCATCAAAGTGTATCCTGAGGAGACGGCCACTCTAGCCACTACCACCAGAGATTCCCGAGGAGACCACCACACCATCCAACACCATCAGAATCTCCTAAGGAGAATACAACTCTAACCACCGCCATCAGTCTCTCCTGAGGAGACCACCCCTCCAGCCACCGCCATCAGAGTCTCCTGAGGAGACCACCACTCCACCCACCACCATCAGTCTCTCCTGAGGAGACCAAGTCCACCCACTGCCCCCAGGGTCTCCTGAGGAGACCAGCAGTCCACCCACCGCCATCAGTCTCTCCTGAGGAGACCAGCAGTCCACCCACCACCATCAGTCTCTCCTGAGGAGACCAAGTCCACCCACTGCCCCCAGAGTCTCCTGAGGAGACCAGCAGTCCACCCACCGCCATCAGAGTCCCCTTGTGTGGGGCTTTGGCTACCTCCTCTGCCTGCTCTGATCTCTCAGGCTGGCTTGTCCTCTGGCTGGAGGTGGCTCATCTCTCCTGTTCTGCGTGTTTGTGGTCATGTTGGGCCCTCTAGTCACTTCTCAGTGAGCTCAACTCCTGGGCAGGGGCTGTGTGGTCAGGTCATTGGCCTCTGGTTCCTCAGGTTCCTTGAAGGTCCTGGTGCTCTTCTCCGAGCCTCCTGAGTTCCTGTGTGTGTGTCTGGTGTGAGCCGGGTCCTCTGCCTGTCCTGGCTTACTGGTTGGTGTCCTGTGTGAGCTTATTAAATAAGCACCCCCTGTGTTTCCCGTTAGACCTAGGGGTCAGCAGCTCTGATGGGAGCCGGCCAGCCGTGGTCCAGCCAGCCTCCAGCCAGCCCCCAGGTGACTCCATGGGGACTCCCTGAGGTCGCCCTGCACAGGGCTGGTACAGCACCAGGGAGGGCAGAGTGGAGGGGCTTCCAAGCCCACCCGCTCTGGACAGGCCCCAGGTCCAGGCCCCGGCTCTGAGCCTACAGTGGGGAGCGCAGTGGTGCAGAGCTCCTCCTGAGGACCTGCCCTGGGGCCTGGGGCGGCAGCGCCCCCAGCAGGCCTTCCCTCCAGCCAGTGGGGAGCGCAGTGGTGCAGAGCCCCTCGTGAGGACCTGCCCCGGGGCCTGGGGGCGGCAGCGCCCCCAGCGGGCCTTCCCTCCAGCCAGGCGCCCGGGCTCACGTGCGCCAGCTCACCCGAGGGCAGCACTTATGCCACCTGTGTGCAGGCGAGAGGAGCCTGTCACCCCTCGGGAGGCCAGGCTGCGTGCACGAGGAGGGGACCGGGGGCTCCCCTCTGAAACTCCACCCACGTGGGGGCCAGATGACCTCACTGGGTAAGCTGAGGCTGGCGGGGAGGCCTCCAGTCCTCGGCCAGAGCTGAGCAGGGCTCCGGGCCCCACCAGCCACCGAACAGTTTCTGCCTCATTTCGTCAGACAGAGGAGGCTGCTACCGGAAAGCCGAATGGCAGCGCCATCTGGGACTGCGCCTTCCGACAGATGGCGGCCCTGCCAGCCCGCTCTATTTCTGGCTGCGGCTCACACGCCCCACAGCTACGCTGCGACGGGACGTGATGGACAGGGTGTTGTCAGACTGCGCCACTCTCCTCGCTCCTGGGAAAGTTGTGGCAAAAATAAAACCAGACCACAAGCTTCTTCTTTTATCATTGTTGTTCAGATTAAGCCCTTGGTTGGCAAAGCGAAGGACCAAGGGACCCCAAGTCAGCGATGAGGTGCAGGGACTTGGCCAGGAGCCGAGTTAGCCTTGAGGCCTCTGCTTCACGAAGCCTCTGTTAGAGATGGAGGTCAGGAGGGGATGGAGAGGTGGGAGACAGGGAGGAAGAGAGACAGAGAGAGAACGAGAGAGAGAGACACGGGGGGAGAGACAGAGAGAGAACGAGGGAGAGATACAGAGAGAGACACGGGGGGGAGAGAGGGAGATAGAGACAGAGAGAGACACAGAGAGAGACAGAGAGAGACATGGGGGGAGAGAGACAGAGAGAGAACGAGGGAGAGATACAGAGAGAGACACGGGGGGGAGAGAGAGAGATAGAGACAGAGAGAGACACAGAGAGAGACAGAGAGAGACATGGGGGAGAGAGACAGAGAGAGACATGGGGGAGAGAGACACGGGGGGGAGAGACAGAGAGAGAACGGGGGAGAGAGACAGAGAGAGACACGGGGGAGAGAGACAGAGAGAGACACGGGGGAGAGAGACAGAGAGAGAACGAGGGAGAGATACAGAGAGAGACACGGGGGGGGGAGAGAGGGAGATAGAGACAGAGAGAGACAGAGAGAGACATGGGGGGAGAGAGACAGAGAGAGAACGAGGGAGAGAGACAGAGAGAGACACGGGGGGAGAGAGAGAGGGAGATAGAGACAGAGACAGAGAGAGACATGGGGGAGAGAAAAGAGAGAGAGGGAGAGAGAGACGGGGAGGATGGGAGATGGGGGGAGAGAGGGAGACATGGAGAGGGTGGGAGAGAGCCAGTGGGGACTGTCCACCTGTGTCCATGAGGCTGGCTCCATGCCCCAGAGCATCCCTGATGCCACATTCTGCCTTGGGTGTCTGGGTTTGGGGACAGGAGTAAATCCTTGGTCCCAACTGTCTACTGGCGCCGTCGGTGTTGCAGCTGCCTCCTCCACCACCTCCCAAGCCTCACTGCGGTCCAAGCTTCGGTGCCTTTGAACCCAGGGCCTTTGCCAGCCTCTGCCAGCCAGTGCTCGAAATGCAGTCTCAGGCTCGGGTCGACGAGTGCCGCACACCCCATCAGCAGGGGGCGCGTGGCCCTCCACCTGCCCACCGAGAAGGACCCATGGTCACGGTTCAGGCAGCAAAGGCCAGCCGTCCCTCCTGCTGCTCTGGCCGGGAACGGACCCGGAGCGCCGAGTGCGGCGGAAGGCGGCTCCCTCCCAGGGCACCTGCTCTTCTGAACCCTGGGGCAGCACCGGCCCGGGCAGCACCGTCCTGCAGTAGCAGCTTTCTGCGGAGCAAAGTGCTCCCCGGGAACGCGCTCCAGCTGGAAAGACAGCCGAGGGGCTCCTGGAGGGACCGGAAGGCAGCAGCGCCCGGGCGCCCTCGCCTCCCCGGGCTGCTGGCTCAGCTCTTCCTGTCCGCAGGGCACTGCAGTGTGCCCCGGGCAGTGAGCAGGCCTGTTTGAGGGATCAGCCCAAGGTGAGGCCGACCGTAGGGCTCTGTAAGCGGCCCTGTTCCGAGGACAGTGTGGCTGGACGTCACGCCCCGAGGTGGGAGGGCTTTGCACCCATTTTATTGCTGGGGAAGTTGCGAGACTTGTGGGCGGGAGGAAGCCGTGCTAGTATCACACTGTCCCAGCCCTGGAAGGAAGGCCTGCCCAGCCACCACCTCGCAGGTGCTGGGAGACGGGTCGTCCCCTGGGAGATCTGCACGTCAGAACCAGGGAGGTCCCGTCTAAGCCGGGAGTGGGGCTGGGACGCGCAGGCCTGGCCCCACCAAGCCCCAGCCCAGAGGCCACAACCTGGCGCCCTGATAGGCAGAGGTCCACGCTGAGGAGGGTGGTGTGGGGCAGGAGGGGCCGGCCAGTGCCCCCGCCCCCGCCCACCACACGTGGCGGAGGAGGCCACCCCTGCTCTCCCAGCTCGCCCACGCAGGCGCGGGGTGCTGCTCATCTGCTGCCACCTGCACCCGAGGGTGTGGTCAGCGGCCCTGGCAGGCTGCAGGCCCGCAGGACCATCTGCTCTCTGCGCTTTGCTGAGGGCTCCTACTGGTCAGGCCAGCTGGGGGGTCAGGACACTGAGGTGGGAAGAGCAAGGCCGCACTGGGCAGGGGAGGAGTGTCAGCTGCCGAGGGGACTCGGAGCACCAAGCTCCGTGCGCGCGCACGCGGCCCTCGTGCTCGGTGCCCCTCAGCGGAGGTGCGAAGCCTCTGCCTGCAGGGCCCAGCCCGTCCCCACCCCGCTCAGCTCCCTCTCCCGCCCCCGCCTGCCGCTGTGGTGGCTGGTGGTGTGGGAGGGGGAGTGTGCACATTTAAGTCCCAACTTGAAAGGAGGAAGAAAAGAAGCACTGCCGCCTTGGACCAAAGCAGCAGCTACTCATAATGGATGGGGAGTGTCATGCAAGCGCCAGGCACTCTGAGGAGCAGGCTCCCGGGAGACGCAGCTGTGAGGTGGCGGCTTGAAAGGCCTTCCCTTCAGAGCGGGAGGAGGCAGGCCACGACACAAGCGCACTCCCTTTTTCTTTTCTTCCCCAGAATCCCCTCTTGGCTGAGCCATGGCAAAACTAAATTAGCAAAACCTGCAGAGCATTGCGAGTCCACGTGGAGCGCGGGCCACCCTCACCAGGAGCCTGCGTGCGGTCAGCCTGCGTGCGGTCAGCCTGCCAAGCGTCCACCTCAACCCGGCACCGGCAGTGGCCCTCCTGGCAGGCGGCGGAGTCCTGACAGGGGTGACGGGCACAGCGGGGGTGCCCAGCACCGGGCTTGCGTCGCTGGCTCTTTAGGGGCTGAGCCAGGCTGATTTGGGTGATGCCAATTCTGCAGGGGTGGTGGCCACTGTTGGGCATTCGGAGCTAGAGCAGAGGCCTGTTCAGACAGGCTCAAGGCAGGGTTGGGGGAAATGAAAGGAGAACAGGCTTCTCCTAGCCTTTCTGTTTTAGAACACTTTTGTCAGCACCCACGTTTCCCATCCAGAGTCCTGAGAGGTCCTGTAGGAGACAGCTTTCATGCCTAGCCAGCAAGGAAGGGGAGAAGCCACGCTCTGGTAACGCCACCACGTAGGGACATGGGAGGGAAGGTCCTCAGATCACCCTAGGTCACCTAGACAACAGGATTGAACACGGAATGGCAAATGCTTGGGGCTCTAGCGGGGGCTTCAGGCTGTAGGCCACCTCTGCTCCTAAGGGCAGCTGGACGCCCACGGAGCCTCCAGGGCTGCTCCATGACCAGATGGTCTTGGTGGCAGCAGCTCACCCGACCTGCAGGTGGAAGGTGTCTGGATACAGGCAGACCCTGCAGAATGAGCTGCACAGGGAGGGGTCTCCTGCAGAGCGGGCACAGACCCGATGCCCGGGCCAGAGCTTAGGGAGAGTCGTCTGTTTCCAGGACTCTGGCGTGATTGCTCAGGGGTGTGGTGAGGGCAGAGACGGACATGGGCGCTCACAGAGGGATCTGACCTGCAGCTGGGCTTGCTTGTGAATCAGGTCAGGGTCCACAGGGTTAGGGAGATCCCCACAGTTCTGAAGTTGGCCCACAGGAATCCGATTAGGCATTTGACTTGTAACTGGCCTGTATCTTGCATAGATTTGAGATAGCTAATAATACTAAAAAATCACACACAGAGATAAAAATATTGTAAAATGTAGAAAAAAGAAAGCCTTATTAAAATTAGCGATCAGGGTGCTATATTAATATAACTGAACATCCAGCATGCATTTTTAAGGTTTGAAGAATCCAAGGCAAAAGTGAAACTTATTTTCAGTGACTCTAGAGAGGATGCGTGCTCACGTTTGGGGCAGTGACTTCCGGTGTCGGTGACTCTAGAGAGGATGCGTGCTCACGTTTGGGGCAGTGACTTCCGGTGTCAGCGACTCTAGAGAGGATGCGTGCTCACGTTTGGGGCAGTGACTTCCGGTGTCGGCGACTCTAGAGAGGATGCGTGCTCACGTTTGGGGCAGTGACTTCCGGTGTCAGTGACTCTAGAGAGGATGCGTGCTCACGTTTGGGGCAGTGACTTCCGGTGGAGCTTTGACTGTGCGGATGCTCACGGCGAGGGGCAGACAGCGCGGCCTCTGCTGAGGAGCGGCGAAGGTGCCGGGCTCTCGGGCCGTCGTGGTCCCGTGGGAACATCTCCAGGCCACAGCCCCGGGGTTCGGTGGGGCTGAGCGGTGGAGGCGGGGGAGCCGCGTCGCCCTCACCTCCCTGCCTGCGTGGGACCCAGCTGCTGCGCAGGCTCCGGGTGCCGCCTGTGCCTCTGTTCTCTGGTGGCGTGAGCTTGGGCTTGGATCACTGCGCGCTGCCTCTCCTGGCCCTCCGGTGTGATGAGGGGGTGCATGCAGAGCCTGAGAGGTGGGGTTGCACTTCGGTTCATGCAGAGCCTGCTCTGTGCCCCAGGTGGATTTGAATCAGTCGGAGACAATTTATTCATTCATCACACTGTTGCTGAGAACAGATTATGTGCCTGTCACTGTGCTAATCACGGAAATCACAAGCCTTGCTGGCATGGAATTCAGCATAGCTCTAAGAGACAGTGGAAATGTCAGCAGATACTTGTCAATACCTTGTATTAAGTGTAACAGAAGCATGGAGAAGCAGACTGGGCCCCAGCAGGAGGAATCAATTTGCCACTAGGAAAGCCAAGCGACTTTTCTTAGACGGGATGGTACCAGGGCGAGATTTGCAAAGATGAGTCAAGACATGGACGAGGCATGGTGGACGGAGACGCTGCCTGGGCAGCTGCATGGAGGCCACGGGGAGCACTGGGCAGCACACTAGCAGGAGCTTAGGGGTGGGGCTGGGCTGCTGCAGACGGAGGATGTGGCCTGAGGGGCGGAAAGCACCGTGTTCTGGTACGGTTCTGCATATAGTCTTCACTCTTTCTGTAGGGATGTGAGTGCCGAGTGTGTGCCAGGCCTGGGAGGGGGCCTGCCTGCAGCTCCGCAGTTATTTTTATCAGCCTTAAACATCTGCAAGGCTGTGTCATTTCCTTCCACTCCCAGCTAAGTTTAGCTCGGCCCCATCCTCCAGGGTGCTTCAGGCAGGGTCCCTGTGGGCAGCGGCAGCCCTCTGCCACCGGAAGCCCCCGCCCTGACAGCGCCTGTGAACCTCTACAAACTGAAGGAAGGCGAGGCAGCGCCCTGCCGGAGCAGTCTTCCTCCCAGGCCTCAGTCTGCCTCCTCCTGAGGCCAGGGCTGTGCTAGTGTGTGGAGCGGTCGGGTCCGGCCTCGCGGGCCGTGTGCCGTGCAAGCCGTGGAGACCTCTGCGTGGCATCAGACTCAGCAGGGCGAGGCGAGCGGGGGGACCTGGCCCCGTGTCTGCTGCCTGCACGGCTCCCTCGGCAGCGCTGAGGAGATGGCCTTGTAATCACTGCTGTAAGCGTTATTAATGACAGCAGCTGTGACAATGAGCCGAGCCCAGCGCTCTGGCTTTGATGTCGACTGGGAGGAGAGGTTTTCATTTGCTGCAAATGGAAACAGATGCACCGAGGCAGAGCAAGCAGGACCGGAGTGGAGACGGGCCTCGCTGGGCTTTGGCGGCCCCTCCCCGCGAGCCTCTGTCAGACAGACCTGCCCTCCCCGGTGGGCAGGCAGCCTGGTCTCCGCGGGCATCGCTCTGCCCTCAAACCCACACCCCTGCTTCCACAGAGCCTGGTGTCCCTTCAGAGAAGGGACGGGAAGGTGTCAAGGTGTCCGAGTCATCAAAGCTCTGCCTTCCAGCACTGCCACAAATCAAACCAGGGTGATCTCAAAGGCAGGAGAAAGGAGCTGACTGGCCTCTGCCTCGTGCCAAGGCTCTCTCGGGGCTCCATGCAGCTCCGGTGGTGCCAGGGGCCGCTGTGCCAGGGGCCGCTGTCCCGGCGCGAGCACAGCACGAGCTGGCGGACAGCTCTGCTGAGCAGGCCCACACCTGTGTGGCCACGTGAATCTCCGTGGCGCTCACTCTCGGCCCTGAGTGGACCTTGACAATGCAGTCCACGCGCACGCCCGGAGGTCGTCAGCCCAGTGGCAGCTCCGAAGTCGCAGCCCAGGAGCTGTGCGGGCGCTCGGAAGGCGAAGGTGAGGGGCGGGGCCTGGCCCCTCCAGCTGCTGCTCTGGTCTTAGGTGCCTGGGGCCGGAGGGCCCTCCTCACTGCCCTTTACTCCCGGCCTGAGCCCCGGTCTGCGCTCAGCGCAGGGAATAGGCCAGGGAGTGCAGGTCTCTGGGGACCCACTCCCACGCCGCCCCTGCCTCTTCCTCCCCCTGCTCCCCGTAGGAGGAGGCTCTGGTGTCCTCACTTCAGCTGCTGCCGTCTCCTTGGCCTGACTGCTGTCCCGCCCGCCCTCCAGACTGGCTCCAGGCTGCCTGGCTGAGCCCAGCACAGATGCAGGCAGACCCGTCTCTACCCCTTCATTTCTTCTTTGAAACAGAATACGGGTTGCTACCCACAGCATCCTGTCTTGCGAGGATTCAGTTAAATAAGTGCAAGGGGCTTCAACGCCATTGGGCAGAAGAGAGCACAGTGCTCACGGCTGCTTGCCCTGGCAGGGGAGAGGTCAGAGGCCAGCGGAGGACCCTCCTGGGGCGCTGTGTGGTCCTGGGTCCGGGGCTGTGGTGCGAAGCCAGAGGTGGTGGCTGCAGTGTCGCTCCGGAGGTCCACGCAGCTCAGAGCAGGTGGAGGGTCCCACGTGCGGGCCACTGCTGGTTGCTTCCAGGTATGCTTTGGCACAGCCACATGCACTCAGTCACACCTGGCAAGTGTGCAATGGCGCCTTCCCTCATACAAAATGAACTCCGCCTTGAAGAAAGAGGTTATCGGGCGTTTTCCGTCGGAAGAGGCGGGTCGCGTCTTGCAAGGCAGCCAGGTTAAAGCCCTGAAGTCCACGCAGAGAAGGGCCGAGGGTCCAAACACTGCTTACACTATTGATCAAACTCAAAGTTGTCTCTATGCACTTACCTCATCTTTATTAGCTACCCACACATTTAACATAAAATGATTAGTCTCGAGATTAAAACCAAAGTTTTAATTTTAACTACAATTTTAACTAGACCATCCTGCAGGGAATCAGGCTGTGCAAAGAGAGGCAGTCTGGGGTGGTGGCGAGAATCCTGGAATCAGGACTTGGCCTCGCCACACCAAGGCACGCTCCTCGGGGATTTCCCAGCTGGAGCAAGCCATGGGCTCGGCCGGGCAAGAGGGGCCTGCACCTCCCTTCCAACAGCGGAGGTCCCTGTGGTTTTACTCTAAGGAAATCTTGCAAGAACCTCACAAGCAGAAAGAGCGTGAGACCAGCCTCCGCCGGCTCCTCCTCCCTGTGCAGCCTCCCCGGTCCTCCCCGCCCACTGGCTGCACTGCCCAGACACAGGCTCCCCAGCAGGCGAGCATTTCGGGGGCCAGCGAGCTCCCGTGAGGCTCACACAGGCTGGCTGGGAGAGTGGAGGAAGGCAGTCCTGTCGGTGTGGGCGTCAAGACCACCGTGAGGAAGAGGAGCTCCTAGGACGTCCCTGTCCTGCATTTCAAACCCTAGGACGCCTTCCGAGTTTTATTCAAGCACATTTCAGGCCCCGCGGAGGTGGATGGAGCCAGGCCTCACGCACGCCCTTGGCCTGGTCTCCGTTTGCCCAGACCTCCAGTGCAGACGTGAGGCTGGAGACGGGCGGGAGCTCCTCCTCCTCACGGAGGTCTCGATGCCCACACGGACAGGCCTGCCTTCCTCCCCGCTCCCAGCCAGCCTCTGCTGAGCGCCAGCCCGTCCTGGGAGCAGCTGGTGACTCCTGCTCAAGTGATGCACGTCCTGGACCCCACGGCCAGTGGCAAGGCCACAGGGTCAGTGGACAACTTCTTTCCCAGGTCCCTGAGGGCTGGGCCTGGCTGGGCTGGGATGTAGGCATTGCAAGTCCAGAGTCGCGGTCGTCAGCAACGAGACTGAATTAACAGGTCTGTGAGGAGGACTGGCTGGCGCTCCGCGTGGGCAGGTGGCAGCGACCGCGTGCTCCCGCTGCCCTCGTCTCCACTCGCCTCGGCCTGTCTGTGCCACAGGTGGGGCCTGTGGTCAAGGGGCAGGCAGCCTGCGTCCCTTCAGGACCAGCCCCGTCCCCAGCACACTCAGGGCAGCCTACAGCCCTGTTCTGACGCAGAGGCACTGAGTGGTGCCAACGGGCCTGCCAGGGCGAGCGGCGTCCCTGGCTCAGCTCCCAGTCCTGCCCTCGGCAGCCAGCGGCAGACCTGGTCTTCCTCCACATCCACCCTTTAAGGGGGCGATCTCTTCTTCAGTCCGCCTGAAAGAGAGAGCATTCTGTGTGTCGAGTCACAGGATCGTGAGCTCTCGTTTCAGTTGCTTCTCACAAGCTGCACATCTGGCCCTGGGACCACTCTCCGCTGTGTCCCAGTGCCCGGTGTGGGTCTGGAGGCGGGAAGGGCGGGCACCGCGACGCAGCCTGAACTGATCTCACGAGGACGTTCCGTGTTTGAACGCTGTGGGCGCTGGTGGGAAACCACACTGGGCTTCCAAATCCTGATCTTAAATAGATCCAGGTCGCAGGGCCTGGTCCTGCACACAGGATGCTCCCGCGTGACCAGAGGCCCCTGTTCCTCCGAGGGGTTCTGCCCCAGCCAGGGTGCGGCCTGGCGAGCCCGGCTTGGCTGGATCCCGGCCTGCGTCACCAGCGCAAGTCCCCTGGGGCTGGTAAGGCTGGTCTGGTGCACAGTCTGCAGCCTCCCAGAGGGGAAGGGTGAGGAGCTCCCTTGGCTTCAACAGCTCCGTCTGTCTCCAGGTCCATAGCCACAGCTCCTTCCCGCGACTGGACCTTTCGGCATCCCAGCGTCAGGCAGCCTCTCCATGGCTGTCCCTCCACCTGCACGTGAAGGGTTTGCAGTCGGGGGCCCCCACCCCAACCCCTAGGCTTCCACCTGCGGCCTTCCCAGCCTCTCCTGTCCATCCACTGTCACTACAAATGTCCCTGGAGAGTTGTAATCTTTTCATTTTTCAAGAGAACATTGAAATTGTTGTTTTTTGTTTTATGTTTTTGTACTGGGGATTGAACTCAGGGGCACTCGACCACTGGGCCACCTCCCCAGCCCTTTTTCGTGTTTTTATTTAGAGACAGGGTCTCACTGAGTTGCTAAGTGCCTCGCCATTACTGAGGCTGGCTTTGAACTCAGGATCCTCCTGCTTCAGCCTCCCAAGTGCTGGGATTACAGGCGTGCGCCACCGCGCCCAGCTGAAATTGTTGTTTTATTTTGCAAGTAGTATACAGTAAAAACAGCAAACCAGAAACGGTGTCCCACAAACCCAGAGGCCCACGTCTGCTGCTTGGACATGTACCCCACCGACCTTGTGCCTGCACCTTGCAGCAGTCACCGCTCCTGTGGCTTTTCCAGCAGAAACGTCCCTCACTGAAATTCTTTTTTAAATTCAACTTCAACTCAGAAGGCTTTCTTTCAGATAAAACATGAATCCAGGTTACTCTTCAACTTAGGACAACAAAGAGGAACAAAGTATTTTTCCCCAGAAATAGTTTCAGTAAATTTTGCCATTGTCAACCCTGTGATGTCTGCATCTGGGTCTGGCCCATGCTTTAGAAATGGCCCTGAGGGTGCCCTGGACCAGGCCAGGGTGCCGGTGCACTCGTGTTAAGCATGACACATAAGAAAGGTGGGTGGTGGGAACAGACTTTGTTTCTAGCAGTTCGTCCCAGTGACTGTGTGCCCACCTGCTCCTGCTACCTACCGCTCGTGGAAGTGACCCAAGGTGCTCCTGTTGGCCACAGGGTGTGTCTGCTGACCCCAGAGGGCTCTACGCAGGAGCTTCGACTTCACAGTTTCCTGTGGCTTTCTTGTTGAAACCTTGGATCAAATAAATAAAACGCACAGAAAACAAAAATCTAAAAATGTCGATTAATTCAGAGAACATGCATTTTTCATTGTGCTCCAATAATTTTATGGAAAACCAGGTCTGGGTAAAATCTCTGCACACTTACATACACACACGGGCACACCCACTTGGCCATGCGCTTTCCTGAGGCGTTACAGAAGAAGACAGGGGCAAAGGGAGCGCCCAGGATGCACCACGGTGACTGACGCGGGGTCTCAACACCAAAGCACATCACAGACTATTTGTCTGCGGTCTCCAGGGTCCCAGGGAAGACAGAGTGTGAGAGTGCAGGGTGTGAGCTCATGGTGGAGGGCTGGACAAGCCGGCCTTCTGAACCCAGCGGAAGCTGCGCCTGCCTCCTCTCAGCCCGCCGCCTCACTCTGGGCGGGAGGGAGGAAGTGGCCTGCAGCACTCTGCACAGGGAGACACCCCTCCCTCCCGCGGTCACTCCTAGGCTCCGGGCTCTCGGTGGCTCGCGGGAGGCTCTGTTAGAAACTCCACACCAGCATGTTTAGACTTGTTCCGAAGACACGCTCTGGATGCTGGAAAAGTGGTGTGGCTGGCGGAGGCGCGTGGGTGCAGAAGGCCCCAACGCACCGCGAAACCAGCGCTGACCGGGCTTCGCCTGTTAGGACTGCCAGGGCCGGCGGTGGCCACTAACTGCCTCACCAGATGGATTCTGACTCACTTCAAAATGAAAATCGAAATGCTTTTGCCTCTTTTTGTGTGGGGAATTCGCTTTACTTAGCACTAACTGGTATCATTTCTTGTGATTACAGAAAAACGCATCCTAACTTTGACTGTGCCGCTACTAGGGATGCACGGTAGCGATTGCCGGCGCTGCTGGTGACCGTGGCTCTGCGGATCTGATGGAGTGGGGCGGCCGGGGCGCTCAGAGCTGGGCCTCCACAGAGCTCGCCTCGGGAAGGGAGGGAGAAGGGGGCGCTCCCGCCTGGCCTGCCCCTTCTGCCTCCTCAGCGTGCCAGCCGTTCACCCACCCAGGCACCAGCAGGCGACTCTGCTGCCTTTACCCTTAACAAACAGGCACGCGCTGGTCACGCACTGGGCCAAGGTGAGCGAGCAGCCTGCTCTGGAGGGTGGGCGGTGCAGGCGGGCGACATCTGTCACGTGCACACTTGTCACGCACGCGCTGACGGGGCTGGGGCAGCTTGTCGGGAGAGGCTTGTCTGGCGTGTGTGGGGCCCTGGATCCAACCCCCAGCACTGAAAAAAAGTAAACTGTATTAAAGTAGAAAAGCCGACAGGAGCCTGGGCTCCTAGGAATCTGCCTGGGTCCCCCTTCGGGGACCTGCCCATCGAGTGTCCCCGAGTCTCGATCATACTCCCCAGAGCACAGGGTGCTCCATAAGTAGAACGGTGACCACGCGGTGGGGGCTGCTCTGCCCCACCTTCCTGCAGGCCAGCCTGGCGCAGCTTCCCCACTCCTCAGTGACGTCACATTGGCAGCTTGGACTTGCTCATGGCCAGGAGTCTGCACCACAGACACTGGCCACCATGACACCATGACAGACTGGTGGCTTCTCCTAATGGTGGCTCATTGCTAAGCACCTGCTGGGGCACCTCTGCCACTTCATGACCTCGAGGGAGAGTGGGTGAGCAGGACAGAGTCGTGTGCTGCAGGGTTAGCAGCTCCCTGACGGACTCGAGGTGACGGAGGGCTGGGGTGACAGCAGGGGAGCACTGGCCACCAGAGTGCCCTCAGCTGGCCACCTGCAGCCCCCCTCCCTGGCTCCACGTCCTCCGGCCGTCAGAGGTGTAAAGCTGCAGCCTTACCTCCTGGCACTGCCCGGCCCTGTGGTGGGGTGCCCGGGCGTTTCCATGGTGGGCGCTGCCAACAGAGCTGGTGGTCACGGCCCCCTCCCGCCGTGTCCTGCCTGGAGCAGGTGTGAGCTCACAGCCAAGGTCGGCGGCCCGGGCCTTGAAGGAGAAGCCTCAGCCCTGCCTCGCCCTGCTGCAGCCGGCGGTCCTCTGGGCTCCTCTGGGCTTCTCTGTGCTGAAGGGGGCACGCACGCAGCACCTGGGCACGCGGCAGGCCCGCGCTGCTTCCCCCCACGGCAGGCGGCGCTTCACTGCCACTGCGGCGGAGCTTGGGGGTCACGGTGCCCAGTGGGACGTCGCAGTGAAGGCCTGAAGCTGTGATCTAGCTGCAAGTCAAACTTCTGGAATGTTCTTAAAAGACCTGGACCTCCCTAGTAGACTGGCCGAGTCTCAGGCAAGGCCTGCGGGGCAGGTGCTGGGACTGGGCGGACGTTCCTGGTCTCTGTGGGCAGTGCCTGGACCCGAGCTCCAGCTTGGCTTTCTGTGAGTGTGACCACGTGCCAGTCACTTCTGAGTGTGTCCTGAGTGCTGACGCGTGTGACGTGTGGTGGCTCTATAGGGTGGGTATGCGTGGGAAGCAGGGCGGGCCAGGGGCAGGGTCGGGGTAGCCAGGCTGCCTGTCTGGGGGGTCTGCACGCCCCATCGCCGCTCTGCATTGTGCTCTTGAACACGAGGGCTTGGCACCGGGTGGACCTTGAGCACCAGCCTGGCTACCGTGGTCCACCTGTGAGCTGAGCTGGCCACTAGAGCAGGAGGTGGGCCCACACCTGGACATGGCCACCTGCACAGGACAGGGAGGTCACAACCTGAGAGTAGCCCACACCTGGACACGGCCACCTGCACAGGACACAGAGGGCACGTCCTGAGAGCAGGCCACACCTGGACACGGCCACCTGCACAGGACAGGGAGGTCACGTCCTGAGAGCAGGCCACACCTGGACATGGCCACCTCCACAGGACACAGGGAGGTCACGTCCTGAGAGCAGGCCACACCTGGACATGGCCACCTCCACAGGACACAGAGGGCACGTCCTGAGAGCAGGCCACACCTGGACATGGCCACCTGCACAGGACACAGGGAGGTCACGTCCTGAGAGCAGGCCACACCTGGACATGGCCACCTCCACAGGACACAGAGGGCATGTCCTGAGAGTAGCCCACACCTGGACATGGCCACCTGCACAGGATACAGGGAGGTCACAACCTGAGAGCAGGCCACACCTGGACACGGCCACCTCCACAAGACACGGAGGGCACGTCCTGAGAGCAGGCCACACCTGGACATGGCCACTTCCACAGGACACAGAGGGCACAACCTGAGAGCAGGCCACACCTGGACACGGCCACCTCCACAGGACACAGGTGGGCACGTCACTGGAGCAGGCCACAGGACACTGCCACCTCCACAGGACACAGAGGGCACAACCTGAGAGCAGCCCACACCTGGACACGGCCACCTCCACAGGACACAGAGGGCACAACCTGAGAGCAGGCCACACCTGGACACGGCCACCCTCCACAGGACACAGGTGGGCACGTCCTGAGAGGGACCTGGACATGGCCACCTCCACAGGACACAGGGAGGTGGTCACGTCCTGAGAGCAGGCCACACCTGGACACGGCCACCTCCACAGGACACAGAGGGCACGTCCTGAGAGCAGGCCACACCTGGACACGGCCACCTCCACAGGACACAGAGGGCATGTCCTGAGAGCAGGCCACACCTGGACACGGCCACCTCCACAGGACACAGAGGGCACGTCCTGAGAGCAGGCCACACTTTGGACACGGCCACCTCCACAGGACACAGGGAGGTCACGTCCTGAGAGCAGGCCACACCTGGACACGGCCACCTCCACAGGACACAGAGGGCACGTCCTGAGAGCAGGCCATACCTGGACACGGCCACCTCCACAGGACACGGAGGGCACGTCCTGAGGCACACCTGGACATCCACTTCCACAGGACACAGGGAGGTCACGTCCTGAGAGCAGGCTACACCTGGACACGGCCACCTCCACAGGACACAGAGGGCACAACCTGAGAGCAGGCCACGCCTGGACACGGCCACCTCCACAGGACACAGGCGGGCACGTCCTGAGAGCAGGCCACACCTGGACACGGCCACCTCCACAGGACACAGGCGGGCGTCAGTGGGCCAGGTCAGAAGTGCCAGGCGCTGCGTGCAGCCCACGGGAGCCTTGGTCAAGGGGACGGGTGCCTCGACTATCTCTGGGCGCCTCAGTGGGACGGGCTTGAAAGTGTCCTGAGTCCACTAGTCTGTGCTGAGCAGGGCCACTAGCCACTGCTGGGGATGGGGAGGGGGCACAGTGTCCCTCCTGTGAGAGCCACAAGTTGCTATTTCCCAGCAAAACGAGCCCACCATGGCACTGGGGGACGTGGAGGCCCAGGCTCTCGACCAGGGCCTGCTCTCCTGGGCGGGACACCGAGGCTCGGAGAAGGGACTGGTGCCAGGGCGACCTGGGGTCCCCTCGGCTGCACACTTGTGTTGGCCGAGGCAGAAGCTCTGGCCTGCGTCCGGACACCTGCAGAACCCCAGCAGCCACTCGAGGAGGCTGCGCTCTGCCCGGGCTCAGGGAAACGCAGGTGCGCCTCAGGGCCAGCTGCAGGCAGGGCCAGCGCTGCTGCGGGGTGCAGGGGAGGACGGGGCGCTGCTCAGCACACCAGAGCCCCACAAGGCGCCAGCACTGTGCGTCTGTCCCCTTGCAATCACAGTGTAGCAGAGGGCCAGAGGCAGAGGCTGGGGTCCAGCTGGAACATGGGGAGGGCCACGGGCATCGGGCCGGGCGCAGGCAGTGGGACAGGCTGGCAGAGCACAGACGGGGAGGCTCAGCCTGGGGCAGGGAGTGAGGACAAAGGGACAGCGAGATGAAGCCACATGGGAGGTCAAGAGAAAGGGGTGAGAAGGGAGAAAGAGCATGGGCGGCAGAGGAGGAGGACGGCCGCGGCAGGGCACTGCTGCCGAGGAGGAGCCAGTGGGCCAGAGTGTGCTGGGAAGAGTGGCAGAGGGCAGCCGTAGGCCAGGCAGCCAGCAGGAGGGCAGCAGTGCCCAGGCAGCAGCCGGCAGGAGGGCAGGCAGTGCCCAGGCAGGAGGGCAGCAGTGCCCAGGCAGGAGGGCAGCAGTGCTGAGGCTAGGAGCCAGCAGGGAGGACTGGCAGTACTGAGGGCCCAGACAGTGCAGCTAGCAGGGCCCAGGGCCCAGGCCTGTCCACACAGGTGTCCCACCTGTCCGCGTCTGGCAACGCCCTCACCTGCAGCACTCTGACACGCTGCGCTGCCCTGCAGTCCATCTCTGTCTCCTGTGCTGTCGTGGGCCAAGCTTGGCAGTTGTCCTGTTCCTGTCGGGACACTCAGGCCAAGGGGCTGTATTAAGGGAGGGAGTCTTGAGTCCACCAGGCCGTGCCCTCTGCTGACTCCGGGAGCCAGGCGCCTCGCCCGAGCTCCTTCAGCTCTCAGTGCTGTGCGATTCCAGTGGACAGGCTGCTGCCTGGGGCTGTGCACAGACCGAGAGTGGAGGGCAGCTCCTCTGTCCTTTCTCTGGCTCCGCGAGGCTCCTGAAGCTCTTGTCTTCTGTTCGTTAGACCAGAGGGTCTTTTATTTCCTCTCCTGTCAGAGTCCAGGGGGTGACTGAGATTGGAGTTGGAGGCTTTGGGTGAGTGCCTGCTGTGTGGTCGGGGATGCCAGATGAGGTGCAGGTGGAGAGCCACCCCAGCCGTCCGGGGCACACCTGAAGCCCGGATGTCCTGTCTCTGGGGGGGCGTGGCACACATGCAGCTTGCCGAGTCGACAGAGACCCACGTCGTGGCATTAAATCCTACCTCAAGAGAAAGCAACAGTGAATAACGTGGAAATCGTCCACTGCCACGCACACGGACCCTTTCGCGTGACGAGGATCGATATCTGCGACCCACTCTGAGGTGCAACAAGGTGAGAGGCCTGGGGACGAGGGGTGGGTACATGGACAGAGATGTCGCCAGCAAGATTGACTTCAAGAAATGATCGGTGAGTGATGGAGGCTCTCGGTTCCAGGAGTTGAGCGGAGGAAGTGAGGAGTGAAGCGTGGAGAGGGCGTGCACGGAGGAAGGTCGGGGAGGCTGTGTCCCACTCTGCTGCCGAGTGGCAGGAGGCGCGCTCTGCCTGGAACCCCCCACCTGGCTCACCCGAGCTCCTGGGTGGGCGGGAGGGGCTGAAGGGGTAGCAGCACCTCAGAGACCAGCAGTGCCCAGAGCCACGCCCACCCGTCTGTTCGGGCCACCTGTGCTTGTGGGAGCCGCGCCCACCCTGAACCACGCCCACCGGGAGCCACGCCCACCCTGGGCCACGCCCACCGGGAGCCACGCCCACCCTGAGCCACGCCCACCGGGAGCCACGCCCTGGGAGCAGGGCTTCAGCTGATACCCTGCGCGCCAGGCTTGGCCCAGGCAGAGGGAGTCAGCTGTGCAGCAGCGCAGAGTGTGAACAGCACTCCTGCAAATGCAGTCGCAGTGTCAACCTGCTGACAGCAACTGCGTCCCTGCGACATTTCTCACAACCAGGACAGGGTTGTGAATGCTTCAAGTGTGAGAGAGACGGCTCCGAGAGCCTCCGAGCTCTAAAAATACCCGCCTGCATCTGGAAGCCCTTCTTGGGCCTGGGTCTCGGCACACAGCCCTCCAGGGCTCCGTGTCCCAGCTCTGTAGAGGAGAAAGCCCGCTCTGTGCAGCATGCTCTCCAGGCGGGGAAAGAGAAGCAGTCAGTGAGGGGGTTGATAATGGTGGCCCCGTGGCCGGGACAGAGACTCAGCCTTTGAGCGCGGCTTGGGCCCGGCTTGGGCCCTGGAAAGGTGCTGCGCTCAGTGCACGTTCCGCAGCACTGGGCCGATGTGCCGTGTGGACTGCACGGAGCGCACGGCAGTACCGGCTGCCCTCTGCCCAGTTCTCAGGACAGCGTGCCGGGAGGCTGCAGCCGCCCACATCCACGAGTGAGTGAAATCGAGTCACTGTCTGTCGAACACCTCACGGGTGTGTGCAAACACGCCACGGTGAGCCCACTATCTGCACAGTTCATATGCACTACTAAGAAGTGGTCAAAGTCATGCCTCCGAACATAACAAGGGCTGAACCTGGCCTGGGTGGACCAGCCCCTGATGACCCCTGCGGACAGCCAGCCTTTCTCCAAGGCATGTGCCCAGGAGCCCAGGGATCTGGGGGTGGCTACTAAAGTAATGACCACGCTGTGAGGGCTATCAAGTGGAACACCCACGCTCTGTCCCTGGCACTGGGCACAGGGTGCCGCGCGGCCCTAAGACGCATCGCGTATGCTTGCTGGGATGTCTCTGATGAAGCCAGCTCGCAGCACTGCTGTCCACGGGTGGCCTGCCGGGCACCAGATGGCTTTCAAACTGGACTGCCCCACACTTGGGTTACCGTGGCTGCACTCACTGCTGGGGTCTCTGCCACCAGGACACTGCCACATCCCACCATGCCTGTCTCTGAGCCACTTCTGCTCTGGAGTTACCTTGGGGGTGCCGACTCCTGCCTCTGAGGTGGCACGGTGCAGGGTGGCCTCTCCCCTGCTGATGGGGCTCCTATTTCTATCCCACCTCTGGTGTAGGGCTGGTCTGCAAGGCACTGACACCTGGCCTTGGTCTTCATCCTGACGTGGGGTCACCCCGCTGCTCAGGTTCCTTGTTGCTTCACGGTGATCTCTGCCCGCCCCAGGCCACTAAGGGTGTCCGTGGCCGCTGGGTCCCATCAGCCTCCTAAGGAGCAACTAGTAAACGGCCCCCTTCAGAGGGACAGCCAGCAAGTGCAGTGCGAGCAAGGCGGGGCCAGCCTGGAGGAGGCCTGCGGGCCTCCCTCGCTGACAGGCAGGCTCTGAGGCCCTGCTTACTTGGTGGCAGTCTCTGAGTTGACGTGACAGTTCACAGGTGTAGCAGTGAGGCTCTCTGGTTGGGGTTGCTGTTCAGAGGTGCCCAGTGGTGCTGAGGTCCAGCCCAGGGCATCGGGTGGGCCATGGGGGCCCAGAGAGAGGACATGCCGAGGTGCGCTGGCAGGCTCAGGTTCGAGGCCCTGCAGCGGATGCTGAGGGCAGCCTAACGAGGCGGGGCATGCCCCCGGTGGTCTGAGGGAGGCTAGGCATAAGCTGCACAGCCGCGCCAGCCACGGGGCCACTGATGAGAAGCCGCCCCCTCTGGCGACTCGTGCCCCTGTGACGATGACTGTGGTGAGTGGGCGCTCAGTCTCTAGTCCAGCGAGTGTGTGCACGGAGCCGTGGGAGACGGTCAGACAGCATGGTCGCCCAGCAAGCCACGCCCCTGAGGGCCAGCCTTCGGCCTGCGGGTATCCTGGGAGCTGTTCCCGCTCTAGGTGGCCTCGAATCGGAGCTGGCTGGCCCAGGCTGGCGTCACACAGAGTGCTCCGGCTTTGCGGGAGGGCTTACGGGGCAGACCGAGTTCAGACACGCAGCCCCTGGGGCACATCTCACTGCTGGGCGCTGCCTGCGCTTCCGGAGAGCAGCTGCGTCACACGCCGCCCTTGGAGACCAGAGTCTGCATGGCAACTACAGCCAGCTGAGGGGAGCTTCTCGACCACCCGGTCTCCCCTGGGAATCGGACACCCCGGGCATGGCGTCCACAGGCTGTGACTCGTCAGTGGGACTGAGAGGTGGCAAGTGCACACAGCACAGGTCACCACACGTCACCATGGCTTGCCAGACACTCTCAGAGAGCATCGTCACGCAAGAATGGTGGCCCTGGGACCCTGGAGGTGCAGAGGCCCCCCGAGGGGGCAGAAGGGCAGGGCCAGGAGTCCTCGGCCTGAGCCACCATGGCCCAGGGCTTCCTCCTGGTAAGGATGCTGGCGCGACTCATTCCTTGAAGGTCAGCTTCCTGTGTCTGCAGAAGGATACTGGACTTCACCTCTCACCTTGTCTTCAGACTGGACTCCAGGGTCCACATGCTTTAGATTCTAAACTAGTAAAAGCAATCGTGAACTCTATGAAACCAGAAGGAGTCCCTGGGGCTTCACACGTGACGGGGAGACAGGCGCACGGCCTGGAGCGCTCCTCAGCATGGCGGGGAGGGTCTACCTCGACGGCCCCAGGCCAGGCCTAGGAGCCGGCCTCTGGGGTGGCCCTGGTCCCAGGCGCTGTCCCGAGTGGCTGCAGCTGTGCTCTGTGATGCCATCTGGTCTGGAGGGTGGCCCGGCAGGGACTGCGGCACGGGCACTGGGTGGGAGGCAGCACTACAGCTGTGCAGGGTGCTGCGGGGCCTGTGGGGTGGGTCTGCGGCCCGAGTGAGCAGGAGTCCAGGGCCTCAGGTGTGCAGGTGCAGCGGCCCAGGGAGCGAGGTGCTCTCAGCAAGGCCAGACAGCTTTGCTCCAACAAGGGGCCAGACGAGAGCTGTTGGAGGGGAGCCCAGGACAGGGTGGGCAGGAGCCACGCTGTGCGCCCCCAGGTGGCAGCACCCATCTGACCCTCACGGAGGAGCCACGCTGGGCGTCTTGCCCTCCGGGAGGGGCTGCGACTCGCTCTGCCTTTGGGATTCTATGGTCTGGGTGTGGTTGGTTCCTCCAAGGGTCACGTGCTGGGCGCTGGTCCCAGAGGTGACCGTGTTGAGAGGCGGGACCTCGTTGGGGGCTGGCGGCCGTGGGGTTGGGGCAGCACCGTCACGTGCACTGGGGTCCTTCTTGGGGCAGGGCTGGTTCTCTGGAGACTGGATCGGGTTTCTGGGCATGGCCGGGTCTCGTGGGTCTGGCTCACTGCCACAGGCCCCGTGTTCCAGAGCAGGCCTGGCCTGCCCTGCTCTGGCCTCCAGCTCCCTCTGCACATCGGCTTCCCCTTGGGCTTCTCTGCTGCGTCGACGGGACGCAACACAAGCCATCACTGAGCGCTGGGGAGATAGGGCACCATGTCCTTGACCACCTCAGCCCCGAGATCTTGAGCCCAAACAAGCTGCTGCTTCTCTATAAAGGACCCAGTCCTGGGTGTTTTGTTATGGCAACACAAAGTGGGCGACGAAGCCTGAGTCTGAAGACCAAGAGGCGGTGGGCTTTGACTGCGGGAGGACACAGGCATTCCCTCAGCTGCTCTGCTGCCCACCAACTGCCCGCTCTGATGACCTCACAGGGCACGGGGGTGCGGTGGAGAGGGGCAGGGCCGTGTGAAGGGCATCTCACTTCAGGTCCTCTGACGCAACCAGCCTGAGCCTGGAGGCAGTGCAGAGGCGGGGGACGGCCGGAGCTCCGCTGCTGCAGGGCCAGCACTGTGCGGCCAGGGTTGGGAGAAGGAGCCCTCCTGGCCCTCCTCGGACCCACACCTGTGCTCCACTTCACAGCCAGCCTCTCGGGTGGTGCCAGGACGGCTTCCGATCTTCTCCTGAAGGTGGGGGACCTCCTGCTGCGTGAGCACCGGCCTCCCTCACGGGGGGCCACTCAACGCTTCAGGTCTGCTGTGCAGTCCGCGTCTCCCTGGGCGGGGAGGCGGACAGAGGCCAGGGAGGCCTCCTCCTGCTCAGAGGGCGCAGGAGTGGGCACTGACTCCTGAGGCTCTGTGAGAGGAGGCTGCGGGCCCGTCCTGTCCACTTGGGGGATCTCCCTGAGAGCCCGTGCTGCCCCCAGGGCCTGACCACCAGAGGCCAGCGCTGGACGGGCCTGTGGGGCCAGTGCCCACTGCACTCCGCGCACGCCGGGCCAGGAGCAGAGCGGCCTGTGCAGGACACAGCCACAGCCCCTCGAGCCCCACGCTGGCCTTGAGGACGTGCGTCAGCTGACCCGGCGTGCTGCTGCCGTGTGCCCTTGACCTCACGTCTGTTTTCAGTCCTGACCTTGTAAGTGTTGCTGTCTGTGCATCATGGCTGACCGCTGGCGGGCTCCTGCGAGGAGGCTGCCCGCACGGATGTGAGTCGGCCCACGTGAGCCCGAGCTGCCCTGCCTCCCCTGCCTGCCTCCCCGCTCCTCTGCTGTCTGCCTCCTCCTTATCTGCGGACCTTTAAGTGGGCGCTGCAGACACGCGCAGGTGCAGCGGTGGCCTGTGGCAGTGCCGTCACCGCGTGACCCCGCCAGCTCCGTGTGCGCTCCCCGCGCCTCCTGCCTCCCCAAGTCCTCCCTCTGCCCCACCAGCCCCACCCTGTTCCCATGGGTTCCCTTTTCTAGTGTCTTATTTCTCTCTACCTGCCACATTGGAGAAAAAGCGTCCAGCTGGACCTTCTGGCCTGGCTGTCCCGCTCAGCGGTGTCCACTCCCACCCATTTGCCGGCAAGTCCGTGACCTCAGTCTTCTGGCCGAGCAGAGCTCCGCTGTGCGTCCACAGCACGTTCTCTTGGTCCATTCTCCTGTCGACACACAGCTGGTGGCTCCATAGCTTGTGCCTGGGACTGGTGCTGCTCTGACCCTCCAGGTGACTGTCCCTGTGGGGTGCTGACTTTAGGCCAGGGACAATGCCAAGGAGGGGGTAACTGGGTCAGATGGTGCTGCGTTTCTTATGCACGCTTTAGTCAACTTCTTCTTCTTCTTCTTTTTTTGCAACCGTGACCAAAGGCCTGACAAGAACAATTTTAGAGGGGGAGTTTATTTGGGGCTCGGGGTCTCAGAGGTCTCAGTCCACAGACAGCAGGCTTCTTCCTCAGGGCCCAAGATGGGGCAGAACACCATGGAGGAAGAGTGTGGGGAGGAAAGCAGCTGAGAACGTGACAGCAAGGAAGCGGAGGGAGCTCCCCTCGCTGGGACAGCCCCGGGGACCCCTCCTCCAGCCGCCCCCACCTGCCTGCAGCCGCCCCCACCACTGCACTCAGCCGGAGGGCGCCGGTCAGGGGCGGGCTCGCAGGACCCCATCACTCGTCCCTCAGCCTCCCTGCATCGCCTCTCGCGAGGGCGGTGGGGGCACCCCACATCTACGATCACCTGTTCTTTGGGCACTGCCCATGCTCTCCCACAGTGGCTGGCCTAGTCTGCACCCACCGGGGCGCACGAGTGCCCTTCCCCAGGTCTGTGCTCCTGCGGGGAGGGACAGCTGGCCGGAGACGCCGCCTCTGTTGGAGTGAGGCACGTGAGTGCCTGCCAGGGAGGGGCCTTTCGTCTCTGTTTTGGTCATTCCTGCTTCTTCTAGGACAGGACCTGGTGACAGACAGCGCGACGCCCTGTGGCCTCTGCCTGCTCATGGAGGAAGGGCCTTGGTGCCCGCGGACACTGCCTCCTCCTCGCCTGCCTCCTTCACACTGGCCTGGGGCCCTGCCTCCCGGCTCTCACGGCCCACACAGAGACACAGCCGCGTTCCTGGCCCCTGGGCCCACCCACCCCTGTCAGACTGTGCGGGAGGCGCGTTCCTGGCCCCTGGGCCCACCCACCCCCTGTCAGACTGTGCGGGAGGCGCGTTCCTGGGCCCTGGGCCCACCCACCCCCGTCAGACTGTGCGGGAGTCGGACTGTGCGGGAAGGTCCCGTGAGATCCGGTTGTCCTGCAGCTCGGCTGAGTTCCTGCCACTGGGACTCTGGCAGGAGGGACAGGCTGCCCCTTGCCCGGCTCCAACACTGCTGGCTGACACCAAACACTGCTCTGAGCGGTGACCTCAGAGGCCACATGTCCCATAGGACGCAGCGAGTGCCCCACCCAGGGACTGTGACGTGAGCCGGGATACCTGGGGTGAGCCTCTGAGGCCTGGGAGTTGAGGTTCCTTGCTCCACAGCGCCAGCCCCACCCGCGCACAGGGACCTTCCCTGGACTCGCGGGAAGAGCAGGCTCCTGACGGGCCTCAGAAGCCCCGCCTCGGCGCGCCCTGCCCACTCCCTGGGCCTACTGGGCCGCGAAGGCCTCGGCCACGCCTGCCTGCCTGCCTTGGGGCCAGTGGCATGGCCCAGCCTTCCCTCCCGAAGCCACTGCAGGCCACCCTGGAAAGCTGAGGAGGCACAGGGAAAGAGGCTCCCGAGGAAGTCGTCTCTCACAGGCCGGCCTCCAGAGTCAAGCACGACGTTTCCCCCTGACCAGCCGTTTCTGAGCCAAGCCGGCGCAGGGAGGAGCTCGCCTTGCTGGCTCAGCTGGGCCCCGGGAGCCGCGCCTGGAGCACCCTCCTTCCAGGGAGAGGAAGGCCCAGGCTCCCGTCGCGGCCGGCGCTCCCTCCTCTGCCCACACACGCAGACCAGCCCCATCTTCACCACGGCGGCCGCCTCGCCTGGGAAGAAGCTGGGTGGTGGGCAGAGGGACCAGTGCCCTCCGGGCAGCGCCGGGGCCAGGAGGTCCTGGCTTGCACCCCTGCAGGTCACTCGGCCCCACGGTTCGGAGGGGACGCTGGCACCAGAGATAAAAGGGATATAATGAAAATGTAAACGAAAAACTTTATCCAGGCCCGCCTGACAGAGGGAAGATTGATACCCCATGATGCTCTGTCTTGATGAGACAATGAAAAATAACCACCGCGCAGCTGTGTCAATATCAGACTTGGTAATGCACCGCTGGCTGTGGGTTTTTTATTTAATCCGCTTTGCTTTAAGATGATAACGGTTGTTACTTTTCAGTGCCTGTCTGTCAGCGCCCGGCATTGCAATATTCCTCCGCAGCTCTGAGAGCGGGTTTCATTTATTTTAAAATACCATTTCACACACTGCTGACTTTTAACAGTGTTCTGTGTGAGTTTGTGAGATTGAATAGTGACAGAAACAACACTTTTTATGAGAATACAGAATATTAAAAACGGGGCACAATATACAGATGGCAGTTTCCACGGCGGCTCGCCTCCCCGGCCCGCCGCTGCGCCTTCCCACTGAATGCATTTGTAGTAACACCATAAATGTCACTTTCACTGACTGCCGTTTGGCATTTTATTTAAATGGAATTCAGCTCCGGCTTGCTGCTGCCGGTGCCGCTGCCTTACCAACTTGTTCTTGGGGTGGCTCCCTGTTGCACAACCACCATAACGACTCACTCCTCCTGGCTCGGAACAGGAACTGAATGGACGGCCGCTCACTCCCTGTCCCCTGGCAGAGACCCAAGGCCCGGCAATGCTCTAAGAGGCCTCTCCAGGGAGGCACTGAGCCCCCAGAGCAGACGCTGCTCAATGCCACCCCGGGACCAAGGACCTTGCAGGGCCGGAGGTCGCAGGGGAGGGGCAGGAAGGCGCCGAGGGCGGGGCTCCGGGTGGCGGTGACTGACCTGGGCCCCACGCCTCCCGCTGCCCTCAGAACGCTCTGGTTGGGGTGCCGTCTGGCTGCCTCCCCCTGCCGCTGCTGGGAGCCTCCGGACACGAGTGGGCTGCCGCTGCACCAGCGTGTGCTGCGTGTGCAGTCCCCTCTCTCCACTTCTGCTGCACACGCAGCCCTGGAACACACGGGGTGGGCAGCTTTTCCTGCAATCTGGGGAAAGCTCGCTCCTTGTCTGCGCCAAATGAGGCTGGAGATGCTCTGCTCGCTGCAGCCCCAGGAGAGCGTCCACATCACAGATGGGGCCGGAGGCTGGGCCTAGGGCATGTCTGGCCAAGAGCTCGGATCCTCAGAAAGCTGGACATCTTTCTAGAAACCACTGCACAGGAAATAGAGTTCAGAGCCTCAGCTCAGCCTCCCAAGGCCGATCACCGCCCTGTGGACAAGAGCCCTTGGTGGCAAAGACAGGCGTGCGCTCAGCAGGTCCAGAGGTGTCACAGGCCTGAGCAGCTTCTGAGGACATTTGAACATCTGTCCTGACCTCTCCGCAGCCTTTTGTGACAATGGTGGGAGGAGGTAAGGGGTGGCATACTGGAGAGGTGCCCACAATATCAACCTCTAGATTCCTTTGCTTTGGGTCACTCAGACCTGCTTTCAGATGAACTTCGTAGGCGTCCGAGCGGTGCCGAGGTGGACGTGCTACGATGAGTCTGGGAATGCAAGTGTCCAGGACCCTTGAGATAGAGAAAAGAAGGTGAAGGCCTGTGTCACCCAGGCGGAGGAGGCCTCGCGACGCAGGAGTCTCCGGTCACACGCAGCACAGCCGCCTGCCTGTCCCCACACTCCCCGTCTGTCTCAGCCCCTGGGAAGAAAACCCAGAGGTTCTCCTGGGCAAAGGTCTGGGGTCGTTTTTCCCTGCGAGTGGCACCCCCCTTCCAGTCAGCCACTGGGTCCTGACAAGAGCTCTTCCTGTGGCCCCAGGGCCTCGGGGTCCATCCCCATGGCCGGGTGCAGAACTAGCGCCTCCTCCTCCACCACCCTCGTGCCGGAGCAGCCTTCCGAGGCGCGTGTTCTGAAGGCCGCGGAGATGGCGCACCCCCCTTGCTCCTCTGCCCCAGGCTGCCCCCTGAGCGCTGGGGCTCACAGTCCCCGTCCCCCAGCTGTCGGCCTCCCTCCCAGACCTGCTCTCCGTCGTCCTCCCTCACCCTCCCACACACCCTCTGCTCCTCTCTGAGCGTGGGAGGACATCACACGTGCCTTGGTCCCCTTCAGTTCCTGGCTGAGGATTCCACAACCTCAGCCCCGATCGCAGACATCGCAGTGCTGCTCGGGGTCTCACGTGCAGCACAGCTCCTGACCCCAGTGGCAGCAGATGGCCCTCCTGGACAGGGGCAATCACGGGGTGACCTTCAACCAGCATACGAGTGGGGGAAGTCTCAGCACGAGCACAGACACCTGCAGTCTTGGGACGGAGATGGGATTTCCACCTGCAGATCCTTCTGCTTGGCTTTATTGAATTTTTCCACGGGAACTGGGGATTGAGCCCTGTTCCCTGTGCATGCCAGGTAAGGGCTCTTCACTAAGCTGCACGCTCAGCCCTGTGTAATTTATTAGAGGCAGGGTCTTACTAAGTTGCTGAGGCTGGCCTCCAATTTGTGACTCTCCTGCCTTAGCCTCCCGAGTAGCCCAGATCCCAGGTGTGCACCCCCTGCTCGGAAGTTTTCTAGATGTGACATGGAATTGAGCTCAAGTGTTCAGGACAGACAGCCTGTCCCTTGCTGGAAAAGTCACCACTGGATACAGGGAGGTCTCGGCTGATCTCTCCACGTCCTCCCTTCTTCCCCAGGTATCCTTACGATTTCTCACTAGTTAAACATCAATGGTTGAATGACTGAGTGACAAATCCATTGTTTCTGAGAATACCTGTGGTCTTTCCCTAACCTTCCACCTCCCCAAGCAGCTGTGCCTCCCCTCGCCCCTCTCTGCAAGTCCCCTGCCTCAGCGCCAGCCCCTGGCTTCTGTTGCTGGCCCCTCCCAGGCCTCACCCCCAGGAACTGAGCTGCCAGGGGTATTCGGGACCCCCAGGCTGTACTTCATCCAGCCGCTCCCCTCTGAGTCTTGAGCTCACGACTCAGCTCTCCCGGGAGCGTTTCCTGTGACCTCGGTCCAGCGCCACAACAGCCACACACCCAGACTGCGCTCTCACTCCCGCTCCCTGGGCCTGGGCGTGCGCCCCATCGTCAGACCTTGGACAGCGTCACAGAAGGAAAGAAGCCAGCGACGTGCACGCGGTGAAGAAGCAGAATCCGCTGGGTCCCCTGCAGGACGTGCTGGGCAGTTTCCCAGGGCAGGCGTGTGAGGGGAGAGGCCTCGGGGAGCGTAAAGAGGGCGCAGTGTGGACAACGCCGCGTGCCCAGAAGGCCAACGCAGAACCACCAGGGGAGACACATCACAGCCCCCGCTGGCCAAGGGGACGTGGAGGGCCGACAGGCTCGCCCGCAGGTCCATCCCGAAGGCCAGCCGGAGTGGGCAGCTGCGTAAGGTCGCGGAGAAAGGAGGCTGAGAAGCCAGCGAGGGAGGGCTGGCGGTCGGGCATGGACGGAAGATCAGAGAAGGCCCTGGGGCCGGCGCCAGGAGGAAGCCACCAAGGAGAGGCGGCACCGTGGGCACCAGCTGACGGTCAGCAGGAGCCGCCCCAGCGTGGAGGAGCGGGCAGCGGCGATCTCCAGGGCCGGGGAGGGAGGGAGGCTCGCTGCACGTGCAGGGAGCCGCTGGTCCAGGGTGCGGTGGGTGGCACTGGGCGGGGGAGCGGCAGGACCCTCTCCTAGCCAGCGGCCGGGCAGGCCCAGGAGCAGAGGACCGAGCGGTCTCAAACAGGCGTGGTCTGCGCGAGCGTCGCTGAAGCACGAGGCTGGCACACGGAACGCACCCAGGCTGCCACGCGCTCCCTCCCGAGCGTCTGGCCGCCACCTCAGCGTGCAGAGCGCCTCCGTGGGCTCCCCGTGCCCTGCACCTGGACGCCACGGCTGCCCACCGGCCCAGCTCCTCCTGCTCTGACTCCTGCCCTTACAGCTCAGGCTCGTGGGCTCCTGGTTCCACTGAAGGAGGTGACAGGTGTGCATTCTCACGGTGGACACACTTCTGTATCCTTCGCAGGTACGGAGGTGGCACTGTCCTCAGTGCTGCTGTCCCCCAGACGCTGTAAGCTCACCAGTCTTCAGTTACCTGGCCAGGAGTGTGAGACGGTCTTGTGGACTAGACTGGGTGTCGCGGCCTGTGTTCCGTCTGGAGAGACTCCTGGGACGGCCCAGGCCCAGCGGGATGGTCTGCAGGGTCAGCTTGCTTTGCCTTGTGGGCAGTGTGGCCGCAGCAGCCGCCGTGTGGCTGGGGATTGGACGCAGACGCTGCGGGGCTGCTGCCTGCCTGCTGGTGGGCTTCACACTGCCCGAGACCCGTCCCCTCTGTTGTTGGCACAGCTCTCGCTACCTCTGGTTTAAAGCAAGCTGCGATCCCACCTACAGTCTGCGCCTCCGAGGACGCTGCTTCACGCTCCGTCTGCCCGCCTGTCCCGGGCTCAGCTGCGTCCTCCTACTCCGAAAGAACGCGTGGTGCTCCCTGTCATCTCCACACCTCTGCGTGCCATGGTTTCTGCCTTAGCTCCACGCTGAGGTCGCAGCTCACCTTCCACTCCGAGGCTGTGTCCCCGGGCGAGCTCGGCTGAGGAAGCCCCTGCTGTGTTCTCAGTGCTCACCATTTCCCGTGACCGGGAGCTGTCCATCACCTGGCGAGTCCAGGACAGACGGGCTGGGCACATCTGGGGCTCACACTTGCCTCCTTGAGTTCCTAAGAATGCTGCTCTCCTGATGGTGCTCCACGGTGCTCCTGAGGAACTGGTGACAATCTGATCTCTCGCCTTCATGATTGGCTGCACCTATTTGACCAGAGCCTCTGATGACTTGTAGTTTTAGGTGTCCAGAGTCATCATTTTAGGTTGATTTTCTTTGGTACCTGCTGAGCCCTTTCAATGTTTAGATTCTTACTTTATTATTGGAACACTTATGTATTATAGTTTAAATTTTAATTATCTGACACTGTTTTGACTTTTTCCACCCATTTCTGTTTTTAGTTTTGGCATTTCTGGTTCAAGGTGCTTATTAACGTGCTGTTACAGTTTCTTCAGTTTTGTGCTACTTTCTTTTCCAGAGTCTTGGTGCAATAGCTTCGTTCAGAGATTTGAACATTTGCAGCAATTTTTCCTTGTGTAGTCTTTTAAATTTTTCCTTTCTACTCTTATTCATTTCAGGGACAGAGCTCTCGGTCTGACAGTGAGCTCTGTGACATCTGCCTCCTTAAGCTCATGAGCTACTCTTCTTTTCTGCAGTGCAGAAATTTGATCTTGATGCTTCTCATGTGGATTTCTTCATGTTTTTTCTGCTGAGGATTTGTTGAGATTCTTGGATCAGTGAGTTGATGATCAGCATCAAATTGGAAAAATTTCAACCCTTATTTTTGCAAAGGTTTCTTCTATCCCCCCTCCACTTTGTAGAACTAAAATATATATTTATCTTTTCCATAGGCCACTGAGTCATTATCTTTTCAGTGCTTTACTCTCTGTTTTAGTTTGGACATTTTCTAACATGATATCTTCAACTTCACCAATCTTTTCTTCTTCAGCGTCTAATTTGTTTTAAATTCTATCCATGTAATTTTTAGTTCAAATATTTTTCATTTCTAGAAGTTCTCCTTTGTTGTTCAAAATACTATCTATTTTTTCTTTCAGTCACTGAGCCTATTTAAAGTGGATCTTAGTAAGTGTTGCTAATCTAATTTTCCTTCCTTTTGGGGGTATATTTCTCTTTACTATTTTATCCTCTTGGTTATAGGTCCTACTTTCTTGTTTTTACATGTTATTATTTTTTAATCTAACACTGAACCTTTTGGAATCACATGGTTCTGTGCTGAATCTTGTCTTCTTTTAAACATCTTTGGAGTTTGTTCTGTCAGGTAGCACAGTGACGGGGTCAGGTGATTCTTCTGTTTTCAGACTTGTCAGGAAAGGAAGAGAGGAGACTTCCGTCTTCACGCCACTGGGCTGTGTCTTGCAGTGTTCTCTTTAATGTCTGATGTATTTGACACGTTCTTTCCTCTCCGACCAGCCAGACTCAAAACCTTCCCCGCCTGTGTGGCACTCTGGAAATTGACCGGCTTACAGCCCCTCCTCAGTCCGTGCTTCCCGGGCAGTTGTTCTTGCACAACCTGCGATTTCCTTCTACACGCACCGGCCAGTGGTTGCCCCACACTCGGGGAATCCCTGTGATTGCTGGAGCACACTCTCTGCACAGAGCCCTGTCCCCTGATCCTCTGCCCTGCAAATTTCAGCCACACTGGCATCTCTGCGATCCCGTCTGTCTCCCTGTTTGTAAGACCTCCAGGCTTCTCTTCATCCATCCTCCTTCCCACATCAGAGTGCAGAACTTTCTACCAGGCAGAAATTTAGGATGATCATAATAAAGGAGAAAATTTCATGCCTTTTCTCTCAAGAATCACAGTTCTGTGCTGGTCTTTGCTCACTGCCTGAAGAGAGCTCTTCGCAGAGAGCCTGACCTCTGAGTTGCTCATGGTGCAGGTCTTGTAGGAATGGCCACGGTCCTGGTGGAAGCCGGAGTCAGGTTGGTGCTTCGCCATGAAGAGAGGAGGAGGAGTGACCTGGAGAAGAGGGGCGCAGAGGCAGGGAGTGGCGAGGGTCTTGCCCGAGAGCAGCGGTCTGACCCGCTGGAGAGGCGGACTGCAGGCCTGAAGGAGCCCCAATTAGGAAGGGCTATTGCAGCTAGCTGGAAGCCATAAGTTCCACCTGATGTGTATGTGACGCACCTGTAGGCACCCGCAAAGCTGAAGGTATATAACCGGGTGAAAGCGGTCCGAGTTAGGAGAACAGAGAATTCAGTCAGTCAGTCGTGCAGTCGCTCGGTCGGTCAGAAGAAGAGTTCGGGTCGGAGAAAAGAATCAGAGCGGCCAGAACGTAGGCAGAGCGGTTACAGAAGAGAAACCAGATAGAAGAAGTAATGGCTGGTCAGAGTTAGGCCGAGGCTCCCGAGGGCTCGTCAGAGTTAGGCCAAGGCTCCCGAGGAAGAAAGAAGAAAGAAGCAAGAAGAAAGAAGAAGCTCTAAAAAATAATCTTTCTCAAAGCTAAGCTCTCTCTATTTTTCTTTCTCTCTCTCTAAGCTAAGAAGATAAGAAGACAAGAAGCTAAGCTCTATCTTTCTTTCTCTCTAAGAAAGCTCTCTTTAATCTTTCTCTCTAAAAATCTTTCTTTCCCTCTCTAAGCTCTCTCTAAGAAAGTAGAAGTAAAAGTAGTAATAGCTTTACTCTGCCTCCGAGTTTTTCCTCCCGCGGCGCTGTGGCTGGCCATGACAGGCAGCTTACACAGGCCGGCCTGCGGAGGCCCGTCCTGGGCAGGTGCAGGCGTTGCTCTGACTTGACCTTCACGGTCGGTCCATGAAGGGTTCCTGAAGGTAGGTACATGCCATCAATATCAGAGTGTTCAGTCACTCTGTGCTCATAAAAACAATGGCAAGGCTCTGCCAGACGAAGAGAGGGCTGGCCTCCCTTTGAGGAAGAAAAGTGAGGCCAGATGTGGAACAGGGCTGTGACAGGGAGAGGCGGGCACAGAGGGAGAGCAGGGGTGCAAGTCCACCTGGGACAGTTCCGTGAGGCCCTCCAGGACACTCTCAGGAGTTCATGCTGTGTCTCGCAGGCGACGGGGAGCTATTGAAGGTCATCGACCAGGAGCATGAAATCATAACAATTGGCCACATTTAATTAGGTCTATGCATTTCCTCGTCCTGCTTCAGTGATCACAGGCGCGCTGTCACAATGCACCGCAGCACCAGCGTGCCGCAGGCAGACTGGTAGGCTGTGCTCCTCCGACTCCTGGCCCAGGGTGACATCAGTATCACTGTATGCACTGTTCAAAGAGCCTTTGCAGGTGTGATCACCACTGCAAATCAGCTGGCCCTGGAATACAGTGAGTCTCCACGTGGGTCTGACTGGCCTGCATGAGCCCTTGGCAGCAGGTGTTTGCCGTGAGGGGTCTGTTTGCTGCTTCGGTGGTGGGGTACGGACGAGAGTGGGCAGGAGCCGCGCCAGAGCCAGGAACCGCCCCCTGCATTCTGTCAAGTTCACGGACTTGTTCTCAGCCAGAGGAGCTCACTGCTGCCAACACCACGGCGGGTTGGCCTGGTGCTGCTCGGGGCTGCACTGCTGATACCCGGGCGTCAACGTCAGCAGAGAATCCAGCCGCGCCACCAACCTGGCTCTCGGGACTGGGGGCTAGCAGAGCAGGGCCATCTCGAATGGTGAGATTTGCTACAGAGCAACAAAAATGAATGCAAAGGCTCGTAAGATATTTTATAGTGTGTTCATCAAGGTCAGTTATAAAAGCCCCCAGTTCTGAATCAAGAACCACTTAAGGATCTAATTGTATTGCTTTACAGCATTTTACCAGAAATTTCTATGTTGAAGATGTTCACAAAGACCTTTCTGGTTCTCTCTTGGGGGGCTGATCTATGGAGTCTTGGGATGGGCATCAGTGTGCTCAGGGTGAGGGGTGGGACCACCCAGCCTTGGGCCAGAGTGGAGCGCAGGCCCAGCTCGAGTCCTCGAGGCTGACGCTCCTCCTGTCTGCCACAGGGCCTTGGCACCACCCGTGTGTCCACAGCTGTGCTCGGGTGCTCATTCACTGCCAGCGTCCTCGCTGCAAGCCGCCGTTCTGTGTGTCCAGACTGTGAGCCTGCTGCACACGCATCTTCCCTTCTGCCACTCAACTTGGTCCCCGTCCCCTAGCGCCTGAGACTCAGCATCTGAGTGTGTCTTATTTTGTACCTACAGCTTGTTTTTCCTTTGTAGTCCTAGACTTGGCCACTCCGTCCCTCCCTGGATCCTACCATGACTTCAAGCTTGGATGGTAGCCACTGACCCCCCTCCCTCGCGCAGGGCTGGTGCCACGTGCCGGGTTGGGTGTGTGCCATGCTCTCTGCACGGTCCCGGCACCCCCTCCTTCCCACCTGGGAAAGGAGAGGACTCCCCAGTGAACGTGGGCCTGCTTTACTCGCCCCCTGCGATGCTGCTGTTCTGCGTGAAATCGATCGTGACCCATCCTGAAATGGGTGCTTGCTGGGGGACGTGACCACAGGCTATCCTTGTGTTTCCTCGCCACTGAACCTGATTCTGAGGCCCCTCCAGCCCGCCGGGGTTGGCTCAGTGTTGTCCTGGCACACCTGAGTCCTTGAACAAGGAACTTTCCTGCTGCAGCCTAAGGAGAGAGCGGTGGAGGGACTCGTGGAGGGGACAGACACTGCCGACCACGTAGAGCAGCGTCAGGCGGCAGTGGGCATCAGGACGGCGGTCTTGCCAGGTGGCCTGCACTTCTCCTCTGCACAGGTGGGCTGATGGGGGGGTGCTACGGCGCCCTGCTGCCCTCTGGCCCTCCTGGACAGTGAGCCAGTGCCGTCCAGGCAGGCAGGCGGGCTGCCTCTGCTGTGAGGGCAGTAGGCCTCAGCGGCCCTCGGAGGTGCTGCTGAGTGGCCTTCAGAGTCGAGAAGAGGAGCTTGGTGACCGGACCCCAGGCCGCCACAGTGTGCTGTAGGCGCTGCCTGTGGGTCGCCGAGGCCAGGAAGCACTGTCCCCGCAGGAACAGGCGTGGAGTCCTCCCCAGCACACAGCACACGGCCCCGCTCAGTCCCCAGCAGCCACCACGCCCGTCCACGCCGACTGCCCGTGTCGGACTCCAGGGGAGACACAGGGGCTCCGTGTCCCCTTTGAGCCCAGGGCACTGTGCGGTCCAGGAGGACGGGTGCTGCTCTCTCTCCTTTGATGAGCTCGAGTGGACAGACTCACTGATACTCCGCACAGGCCGGAGGCAGCGTAGGCTCTGGACGCGGAGGCCCTGTCGAGCTCCCTGGGCGACGTCACTGTGGAAGCAGGACCAGGCGTCACACAGCACGCTCCTTCTGCGCTCCTGCCTCCCGGGCTTCCTCTTGAACCACGGCCCCAAGCTGCACCAACCGCACGCGGGGGAATGCCACTCTTATAGGAAGAGCACGCTCTTTTATCACCTCTAAAAGTTCTTAAGAAAACAAGGACAGATTATCACTTTAAGTATTCGGGGATCTTGAAGCACATTCCTGCGCTGAGTTGAGACGTCCAAGCCCCACGCTCAGCCTTGCTCAGAAGCAGGGACAGGGACTGTCCCTGCTCAAGGCACAGGAGCCCAGGCATTTCCAGAGTTGGTCAACTTGTTCATGATTTACTTAGCTTCTTTTTTGATACTGACTTAGTTCACATCTTTCTCTTTGTCCTACAGCAGGTCTGGAGACATGTAGTGTTTTCCTTAATATCATAATGAAGATCATGCCGACATTGATGCAAGACCATAGGATCCCGCTCGACCCCGGAAACATGGCCCAGAGAAGGTCGACATGCAGCACCAGTGAACAGCCTTAGGTGACCAGCTCTGGAGAGCCCGAGGAGGAGCTCAGAGCGCTCACCCTAAGGAGCGTTCATGAGCTACCAGGAAGCAGAGGCTGACACCCGGGAGACTAGTGAGATGACTCATGGGGAAACAGGAATTTTAGCAAACAGCTATAAATTGTAAAACAGCAACCACACAGAAATTCTGGATCTAAGAACAGAACTGAACTGAGCCCCCCTTTTTCAAGCAGGAGAGAATCAACAAACTCAGATCAAACAGTCAGAGGGACCAAAATAAATAAGTAACTGAATAAAAAGGAGAGAAGAACGCTCGTGGTCTTGTGGGACCCACCAAGCAAAGCCAATCCACACGTTAGAAGAGTCTCAGAAGGATCAGAGAGGAGAAGGGGAAATGTGCATTCAAAGAAATAATGACAGGAAGCACCCCAAATCTGGAGCGGGTTGTGAGCATTCCAAGCCACAAACCCCCAACAGAGGTCTTCACTAAGACACACTAGAATAAAATCACCAAATGTCAAAGGTGAAGGGTTTTGAAGGCAGGAAAAGAAAGCAACTCACCAAGAGTCTCATCCGAATGAAACGATGAGCAGATTCTCAACGTGATCTCTGCAAGCCAGCAGAGAATGGGATGATATATTCAAAATGCTAAAGAACAATCAAAACCTCCACCAACGGAAACCTTGCCAACCAAAAGGCTGCGCCAGCAAGACCTCTCTCCATCGGTGCAGGAAGGGAGAGGACAGCCTCCGGCACAAGCTGTGGAGTCCAGCACCTCAGCCCCACCTGCGAGGCTGGCCACAGGGCGCCAGCACTTCAGGTTGAAGTGGATGCCATCTGACAGCAGCGGGCACACAGCAGGCACCGCCCCTGCAGAGCCGAGAGCGCCATCCAACCAGGGTCTCGGATTCTGTGGCAGTGACAGCCATCACTTCTAAGTCTAGCATGGGAAGGACGGAGTTTACAGATAGCCAAAGATAGAGGAATCTGGTGACTGGTACCATGTGCACGAAAGTTGTCCATTGTGACAGCGATCACACAAAATGTGGGAGAAATGACATGTAGAATTGTTTGCTTGCAAAGTTAACTGATCAGCAGCTTAGCTTAAAACAGATTTTATAAGTTTAAGGTTATTTTTGTAATCTTCAAAGTAGCACCAAGGAAAAAATTGCAGAAAATATAAAAAGAAAGTAATAAAAAGCTTATGACTATTAAAAAATCAGTGAATAACAAAGAAAGACAGCAGGAGAGGGAAAAAGGAAGGGACTACACAGACGGCAGTAGGTTCCTACTCATCCATCATCGCCTTGAAGACACATGGATTCAAACTCCCTCCCCGGCCAAAAGACACAGTATTGATGAGTGGACAAAAAGCAAGATATTTGGCCTACTCTCTTTATGACACACATACACTAAGAGTGAAAAGATGGAAAAGATGTTCCATCTAACGGGTGCCAAAAGAAAGAGGTGGCTGTACCTACATCAGACAAAACGGGCTTTAAGTAAAAAACTGTCTCCGGAGACCAAAAAAAAAAAAAAAGGCACTCTATAATGATAAAAGTATCGATACATGAAGAGGATATAGTAACTGTAAACATATATGCACCCCAAAATGGAGCACATAAACATATAAAGCAAATGCTATCAGAGCTGAAGGCAGAAGTAGCAATACAATGATATTTGGGGACTTCAACATCCCACTTTCAAAAGAAGCATTACGACGGATGCCCCAGAGATACAAAGAAGGGACCACAATGAACATCTGCACGTGAGCAAAAGGGAAATATAGGCAATAAGAGTACAGCCCTAGAAACCCGTGACGAAACGCTGCCACTAGCCTGCAGCTAACCTCAGGCTCAGTGGTGAAAAACTGAACACTTTCCTGAAGATTGGGAACAAGACAAAGATGTCCCCTCTTGCTTCATACATCACATGTGGTGGAGGTGCTAGACAGGGCAATGAAGGAGGAAGAGGAAATAGTCATTCCAATCAGAAAGGAAGACGTGAACAGTCTCTTTGCAAAAATCTTGATCTTATTTGTAGAAAACCCTAAAAACACCACCAAAAAATTGTTTGAAGTAATAAATTCAGCAAAGCTGCAGGATACAGGATCAATGTATGAAAATCAGTTGTTGCATTTCTATATACTAACAACAACCCATTCAGGAAGAAATGAAGAAAATTATCTTATTTATAACAGGCAAAGCAGGTCCACACCCAGGATGAACTGAACCAAGAAGGTGAAAGGTACACGGAAAACTGTGAGACCTCGATGGCAGACACCCAAGGTCTATTCCATAAATACACTCACAGGTATTCCACGTTCATGGACTGGGAGAATTAATATTGTGGAAATGTGCACACCACCCAAAGTATATGTGACCTGCAGGTCCCGTGCACTCCCGTCCAGATCCCAATGGCATTTTTCATAAATAGAAAAAGTCAGCTGATTTAAGTCCTTAGTTATATCTTCAAAATCCAATCAAAGTAGTGTTTAGAAGCAATAAATGTTGGCGAGGATGTGGGGAAAAAGGCACACTCATACATTGCTGGTGGGGACTGCAAAATGGTGCAACCAATATGGAAAACAGTATGGAGATTCCTTGGAAAACTGGGAATGGAACCACCTTATGACCCAGCTATCCCCACTCCTCGGTCTATACCCAAAGGACTTAAAAACAACATACTACAGGGACACAGCTACATCAATGTTTATAGCAGCACAATTCACAATAGCTAAACTGTGGAACCAACCTAGATACCCTTCAGTAGATGAATGGATAAAGAAAATGTGGTATATACACACAATGGAATATTACTCAGCGATAAAAGATAATCATGGCATTCGTAGGTAAATGGATGAAGGTGGAGAATATAATGCTAAGTGAAGTTAGCCAATCCCAAAAAGCCAAATGCCAGATATTTTCTCTGATATAAGGAGGCCAATTCACAGTGGGGTTGGGACGGGGAGCATAGGAGGATTAGAGGAACACTAGAAAGACCAATGGGGAGGGAGGGGAATGGAGGGGGCAAAAGGGTGAAGAAAATAAAAAGAACGGTAGAATGAGATGGATATCATTACCCTAAGTGCATGTATGAAGACACGAATGGTGTGACTCTACTTTGTATACAACCAGAGATATGTAAAAATGTGTTCTACAAGTGTAATATGAAATGTAATGCATTCTACTATCATTTATAACAACTTAGAATAGAAAAAAAGTAGTGTTTAGAGACACGTGGTTGAAAATCTGAGAAAAGACACATGTACACCTTGGAGCTGGGAATTTGGGATTCCTCTTAGAATTCTGCCTACCACATAGGTCAGACCAAAGTCTCATGGAACTGGTCAAAGTCCTTAGAGGGTTAATAGAATATTTTGCATCCACTGAGAAAAACTGAACACCATGAAAAATAAAGAGAAGAAAGTCCTTAGAAATCAAAACTTCAAAAACCTTAAATGTACAGGAAGATTGGATAGCAGCTAAAAGGCAAACAGAATGCTGTGCAGGAAGATGACTGTCCCATGAAACGTGCATGCAGGGGTTAAAGGCACCCGTAAGTGCGAAGTCAAGACAGAGCGTCGAGGAGAGAGAGTGGAAGCACTCGCCTCTCAGTACGACATCGCTTGGCGAGGATGAGAGTCAGCGCCAAGCCTGTGGACCCGACACGGAGCGGGTGACGCCGCGTTGCCCGTGGACGCAGAGCCAGGAGCGGCGAGTCAGTGGGATCCGGTTTCCCCAGACAGAGGAGCTAGTTTCAGGTGCTGTCATGGCAATGGAGAAAGCGGGGACTCGCCAGCAGAGGCGGACTCAGGCCTGCGGAGGGGCGTGAGGGAGGATGAGCGCCACGGCTGTGCCCCTCGCGTCCCTGTTCTGCTCGTTGGTGTGCCCTGGCCTTCTCCAGAGCGCAGCCTGCGGGACGGGGCCGTGGATGGGGTGGATCAGCGCTCTCCGGAGAGCCCGAGGGGAGGACCGAGGCAGGCAGGTGGAGGGGCCTCCGGCCAGGCTGGAGCTGCCCGCACATGGCCGCTCCCCGGGCCTCCAGCACGCACCCCAGGCCTCTGCCGCCCGTGGCAGCCCTGCCTCCTGGGGGGCTGCCCAGCCCTTGGCCGCCTTGGTCCCGGAGCTGGGGCAGCCCCGCTGTCCAGGGCGTGTGCTGGAGGGCCCGTCACGCCTGGCGCCTGGGCGGCCCGGGTCAGCTCCACCTCCCCTTCTTCCCGTCTGTCTGCAGTCGCTCACTCCAGGACCTCTCCCGCTGTCCCCGCAAGCGTCTGCAGCTCTGCTGGGGCCTGGGCTGTGGCTGAAGGCACAGAGCCGGTGCGTGGGCGTTGTTCGTCCCCATGGACGGCCGCTCCCCGCCTGTGCTTCCCTTGTGGTGCAGGAGGCAAGGTCACTTACTAAAAAGGACCAGAGCATCTCAGCAAAGCCAGCCACGGGCAGGGGACACGGCCATTCCCAAGGGGGTGTCAGGACGCCAGTCCCAGACATGAACCAAGCTCCCTTACCTCTGTCAGGGGCTCTTACATCTGTGCCTGCGAGGACAGTGGCCTGGGATGTTCCCTCTGACAGCCACCTCACCATCCTCAAAAATCAAGAGCTCGTGTTTGTGACGCGGGCTGGGAGCTCGTCTCCGTGTGCTGGAGAGTGTGTGTGTCACGAGTCCCCGTCTCCGAAGTGAGGGCAGGTCCGCCTCGGGTGGACGAGTGCTTCGTGGGAGGTTTGAGTTTGCAGCTTATGTCCCTCACTGGTAGGTACTGCGATTTCCCATTTTTATCAGCTTTCTGGGATGCGGTGTCTGGGGAGTTTGTGCACCTCGTCAGAATTTCCAAAGTGCCAAGAGGAGCTGCTCTCAGTCTGTGGCGGCTCTGGTGATGCTCACTTCACCCTCCATCATCTCTCCACCAGTCTTGCTAGTGGTCATCAATTTCATTGGCCTTTCAAGGGACCAGCTTTCGACCTCGCTGATGCTGCGTTGCTGTTTGTTTTCTGGCCTACCATCATCTTTTAGTCCAAATCTGGAGGTGTTCTCAGTTCCTTGATGTGAGCCTTCTATCATGTCATGTGAGCATCTGAGGCTATGCATTTCCTCCTAAGCACAGCTCTAGCTGCATCTCGTACATCTCGTACACTGCCATAGTTTCATCATTATTCAGCTTGACAGTCTTTAACTTCCACTGACAGTTCCTCTTTGATTTGCATCTAATCTAAAATACGGGCACTTTCTAGTGATCTTTTCATCATGGGTCTCTAGCCTCAGGCCTCACAAGCAAAACATGCTCCTGGTGATCTCCGTGATGTGGACTTTGCTGCTTACCCCCGGCGAGGTCTGCACGCGTGCCTGTGCGGCTGGAAGGGTGTGCATTCCACAGTGATCTGCCCAGTGTCCCGCGTCCGTCAGCTAGATGGAGTTTCCTAACCATGGTCAGATCATCTGTAGCCTTCTGATTGTCTTGTCTACTTATCAATTGAGAAAAACACATCAAATTTAGCATAATGATGATAATTTTGCATTCATCCTTGAACTGTCAATAATTCAAACTTAGGAAATATTTTTGGCAAATTATGGGCTGAATACAAATTCAGAATTGTTGTGTCTTTCTGGTGAATTAATCCTTTCGTCATTATAAAATGTTCTCAGTCAGTTTGTAGCATTTTTTCCCATAAAGTAGACTGTTTATTATTTCTTTTGTTCTTCACACAGGCCTGAGTAGTTTTCAGACATAAGCTGGACAGGTGTGAAGCCGGCAGAGGATCTGGTGTGAGCTCTGCAGTCCGCTGGGGCCAAGCAATTGCAGGTGGAGATCAAGAGTTTGGTGTCTGTGGTAGGTCCTGCTGGCTCTGAGCAGCTCCACAGCCCCAGGGGGTGCATTTTCTGGTGGTGCTTGGGGTCTCAGAGCTCCGACTTGCCGCCTGTCCCCTCCTGGTGCCTCCTCTGGGGATGGGGTGCTGTGCAGGGCACCACCTCTGCAGGCTGCCCAGCTCTTGGGCTTACCTGCTGGGCCCTGACAGCGGGCCTAGCCGGTGCCTCCCGACAAGTGGCAAGGACCCTGCGGGACCCAGAGCCCTCCACTGGCTCGTGCTCTCCCTTGGAGCACAGCCCAGCCCTGGTGAGCAATCTCCCGCCCAGTGCTGGCCGGGTCCTCTCTTCTCAGAAGGCCCGGCTTTGTTCTATACAGACGTGAACAAAACGCCAGCAGTTTTCTCTCGGCCCAGCCCCAGCCCACGGTGACCCCGGCACCCCAAGAGCTTCTCTAGGGGAACTCCAGGCTCCGCAAGGAACTGCCTGCTGCAGACAGCCCCCGAAGACAGGGCCCGTGTCCCTGCTCTAGAGAGGAGGAGCCTGAGGGGCTTCCCAAGCCCCAGCCGCACACCCGGACGGCCACGTGGCCAACCCCTTCCCGCTGTCCCACGTTCCCTCCTCTGCTGAGCCCCACCTGCCCTCTCCCCAACTCTTCCTTCTCCTTTCAGAAGCTCAGTCACCTCTGCTGGGACGGGGCTCAGGCACCCTGGACCCTTCCCTCTTGGGCAGTACCTCACTGACTGAATCCGCCCTCGCTGCGCAGCTGGTGTCCGCAGCGCTTGCCTCTGGACTTCAGGCGACCGGAGCATGGGTTCCCGCCCTCCCCGTGGTTCCCGAGGAGGGGAGGCCGGAGTCACTCTGCCTCTTCCAGGAGGGGAGGCCCGCCCCTTCCCTGGTGGCCAGTCTCACCGTGGGTGGGTGGCTTCGCTCAGGTCGCGTTGGCCACATGTCCCGTATTCAACTCGATCTTCCTTGAGGGCCCGTGCTTGGGTGCCTGCCTGCACCGGGCACCATGAGCTGGCGCGGCCTCCACCTTGAGGCAGCCTCCTCGCTCCGGAGCTCCGCACCCAGCGCCTTCTGCCCTCTGCCCTCTGCCTCCGCTGCCGCTGCTGGTCCTTCCTTGCACTCCTCCTCTGAGCGCGGGCGTCCCAGCCAGCCCTTTGCTCTTCTTTCCCTTCTTTGCTCTGTCCTGCCTGCTCTGGGGCTGTGCCTAGCAGGCCAGCGCCTGGGACTTACCGCCGTGCTTCCTCTCGCTCACTGCAGGTGGCCTCCTTCCCCAGGTCCCACGGCGCTGACCTTCAAGGCCATTTCTACCTGTCTTTCTGCTGTCGGCCCCACCAAACTCCAGTCTTGCCCCTCCCGGTCCGGCGAGGCAGGACGCTGCTGGCCGACGCCTGTGCTCTGTCCTTCCCTTCCAGCCGGTCCCCACGTAGCAGCCAGTTTGATTTTTGAATATGCAGGTTGGGCCATGTTCTTCCTGTGGGGACCGTCCCCGGGTGGTGTGTCACCATGGTGGAAGCAAAGTCTGCTTCTGGTCTCATCTGTGAGGACGGGCAGTAGCTCAGCAGACTCCACGAGACGGCCAGGCCACCAGGGCGTGTCCCCAGGCCGAGCTCTCCGAACGGCGCTGTGGGGTGCTGGCTCCCAAGCCGGGGGCCTCGGCTCCCCCTCTCTCTGCATCAGCCTCAACGTGGACCCAGCTTTGCCTGGTGATCACAGGTGGGCCCCGACACAGGTGGGCCCCAACAACACAGGTGGGCCCCGACACAGGTGGGCCCCAACACAGGTGGGCCCCAACACAGGTGGGCCCCGACACAGGTGGGCCCCAACAACACAGGTGGGCCCTGACACAGGTGGGCCCCAACACAGGTGGGCCCCAACAACACAGGTGGGCCCCAACAACACAGGTGGGCCCCGACAACACAGGTGGGCCCCAACACAGGTGGGCCCCAACACAGGTGGGCCCCGACACAGGTGGGCCCCAACAACACAGGTGGGCCCCGACACAGGTGGGCCCCGACACAGGTGGGCCCCAACAACACAGGTGGGCCCTGACACAGGTGGGCCCCAACACAGGTGGGCCCCAACAACACAGGTGGGCCCCAACAACACAGGTGGGCCCCAACACAGGTGGGCCCCGACACAGGTGGGCCCCAACCATCTCTTTCAGGGCAGCTGTGAGGAAGAAAGAAAAAGGAGCAAAGTCATTTATCCCTCTTGAAAACCCTTTCTGGAAGCTCTCACTCCAAAAGCTCTGTGTCCATCTCCTCGAGCAAGACTGACCACTGTCCACATCTCTGGTCAGGGAGGCTGACCGGCGATATTTTATCTGCGTCCATCTCCACCTTTGCAACGGTCAGGTCTCCCGTGAGGATGGGAAGAGAACGGGCCGGGTGGACAGCAACCTGCTTCTGCGGCATCGGATGGGCGGCCGCGGACCCTCCCGCTCTGCGCACAGCCTCTCCCACGGAGGTCCCCACGGCCCATCTCCCGCCTCCTGAGCCAGACTTGCCAAGCTCACCACAGCCGTCTCGGTCCTCGTCTGACCCGGGCTTCTCTCTCAGGGCCTTTGCTGCAGCGGCTGGACGGTGCTGGTCACCACGACAGCATACAGTCATTTTTCGATATTGCTCATTTGTTTTCAAGTCATTCTTTATATTTATAAATTAGGGAGTTAGAGAAGCACTCTACATGTTATTCTGATAGCTACATGTCGCAAGGGAATGTCAAATGACAATCCCAGCCAAATTCGTGGAGCCTGCTGCTAACAGACCAGGTGGCCTTCAGAGACAACAAGGCAGCCTGTGAGCTCTGCGCTGGCTTCCCAGGGCTGGAGGTTCCGCACTAATGGCTGCACGAGGCCAAGGCTCGGCCCTCCAGGCATGCTGCACACGAGGTCTGTGGCCAGCAGAAGTCCAACATTTAGCCTCAGCCTCTGTTAATCAAACCCTTGAGCCACAGGGCAGAGAATCAATTTGCTAGGAAACCCAAGACAGGCAGGGGTCTTTCCCTGCCTCTCCCTGTAGAAGCGGGCTACAGACCCGTGTGGAGGGCCCGACGGACCAAGAGCACAGTCATCGATATGATGGTGAATCTGAAGGACCTCTGAATGACTCCTGTTTCACGTCTCTCACTGTGGTCAGCACTTTTGCTACTTGGGATTGTAGATTAAGTGCAGAGTCAAGTAAGAACCAAAGGCTGGCTCTCGGTGTGATGCTGAGGACAGCAGCGAGACCCTGGATGTGCCCAGTAAGAAAGGCACCGTCCCTCCTCGCCGCAGTTCTCCACGTGGACTTCCTCATACAAGCTGACCAGACACAGCCGGGAGGGCCCACAGAGAGAGCAGAGGGGCCTCTGTCCCTGAGGAGGGTGGACAGGACTGGCGCTGCCCCCCTGTGCCCTCAGCTGGGCCTGCACCTCGCTCGGCTGGAGCCTTGCTCGCAGCAGCTCCTCGCTCCTGCAAAGAGGGAGGGGACGGTGGCTTTGGGGGAGCCACCTGGGGCAGTGCACAGAGCAGCTGCTGTCCTGAGGCCCCTCCTGACGTTCAGCTGCAGCACACTGACCAGCAGGCCATGAGGACCGCAGCCAGGGGAGGCCTGGCAGCAACACAGCACGCCCTCAGGAGGTGCCCGCAGGGCAGAGGGTCCACGCCCTCAGGAGGTGCCCTCAGGAGGTGCCGCAGGGCAGAGGGTCCATGTGCCACCCCAGCTGCGCCTGGAGCCAGGTGACCAATCACCACCCAAGTCGCCCCTGGCCACTGCAGGCTCCTGAAGGCACTGGGCATCCCACAATAGCAAGAACGGGGCCTTGCGGGACGACCTCCAGGGACTGTGAGGTGGCTCTCCTTTCCCTCTGGGAGGGTCGGCCGAGCAGTGGTGACAAACCCGTCCTCGCTTGGTCCTACTGCACACGCAGCTGTGCGTGTCCCAGGCAGGACGCCCTGTGGCACATTCAGACCTGGGCCAGCCCAGAGTGGCAGACGCCAGCCCCTGGCACCCTGTGGCTGCTGACAGCGTGCGAGCCGAGGGCACCGAGGGAGGAGGTGGCGGTGCAGAGCCCCGCAGCCCCTGCGGCCACGCGCCCCTCGCTCACCGTGGGTGCTGGCTCTGCCCTGGCGGGGACAGAGGCTGGCGGTGAGTCTGCAGGAGGGGAGCGGCAGTGGCCAGGAGCTGCCTTCTGAGAGCACCAGCGCACCCCCTCCCCTCCACGGCCTCTGGACCTAGTCACAGGTGGGGGTTGTCGCCGCCTGCAGCGATGGCCGCTTGGAGCAGCAGAGCCGCGGGAATGAGTTCAGAGGCAGACTGGAAACAAACAGGATCTTTATTCTGCCAGCTTCTCTCTCTGGCTCTAACAACTCTAACACGTACCACACACCAGCAAACAACCAACCACCAAAATGGCCCCGACCCGCTCCGCGCTCGGCCCAAGTCTCTCGAGATCCCGGGCCAAGTCTCGTGAGACTACGGAGGGCGGCAATGTCCAAAACTCCATGGCCCGAAGTCAACCGCAATCATAGCCATCTCCCCAAACAGGGCTCCTGTAGGGGGTGGTCTGTGCACCAGGTGCCCACTGTCCCTCCCAGTCAGTTGTGGCAGTGCCTGGGCGTCCAGGCACTGGCCATGCCGGGCAGAGGCTCCTGGGGCTGCGCAGACCATGGTGGCCTTGCTCAACCCTCGCCACGCAGAGGTGGAGAAGGGCTGCCCTCGGGATGGCCCTTGGCCATTGGTTGCCGTCCACGTCACCACAGGCCCAGGTGCCCCATGTGTGGTCCTGTGCCTGCTCCTGGAACGCCGCCTCCTGCCTGCCCTGGGGCAGCGCGTCTCCGCCGTGCTGTGGACAAGGCCCAGCTGGCCCCGCGCCTCCCTCCTCCCTCCGGGTTCTCGTTCTCGCGGTGCCTGGCGAGCGGCTGCATGTCCACACCACACGCCTGGAGACCAGGACGCCTGGACTTCCAGGAGGAGCCTCTGTCTCGTATTCCAGCAGTCGTGACGAGAGTGAGGTGCTGTCCGCCAAGGCCCCGAGGCCCGTCACAGCCTCGGCCACGTGGACAGGCGCCCGCCCACTCTCAGGGCCGGCTGGAGGCTGCGGGTCAGGACAGGTGCCCACAGGCACTCCCGGTGCCCAGGGCAGCTTGTGAGGGAGGCTGGGGGGGCTCACTCAGGCGGCCCCGGGTCTGGCAGCAGTGCTGATGCCGTTAGGGCACCACTGACTCTGGGAATCGGCAAATCCAATGGAAAGGGTGTTTGCCAAGATCTTTAAGGGTCCTGGAAGAGACCAACATGGCTGTGGCACAGAGTGACTGGTCAGAGCCAAGGGGGTAGGGTCAGGGGACCGGGAGGTGGTGGCTTCAGGATTGGGCCAGCACCTTCACGACACCCTGCCGGCCCCGCGGCCCCTCCCAGAGGCCTGCCCTGGACAGAGCCTCTGCAGGACACTGTGTCCTCCTGTCCTGGGGGGCAGCAGCACCTGGGGTCTGTCCAGGGCTCGCGCGCCCTTGGGCTCGCAGCCAGTGGACACAGGCCTAGCAGCCATGTCCATTCTCACAGCTGCACGCTTGGTTCTACCTGCGACCCACAGGCCTGGCACTGCTGGCTCCCGCGAGTGCTCTGCGCCCAGCCTGCCCAGCCTGCTGTGGTGAGGGGCACTCGGCCACCACCTGCCACCCACCTAGGACCCCAGGACACAGGGGGTATGACTGGAACTAAGGGAGGGGTCTTGGCCATGAGGACAGTGGCGGCTGGGATGGACAGGCGACCAGTAAGCCCTAGCTGCTGTTGGGATGATGGCCGCTTGACCCATGAGGAAGCTGTGGGCGCAAGCGTTGGGCAGAGCCCTCAGGAGCAGGCTCCCTCCCTCCGCGGGCCAGGTGGAGTTCCGGCTCCACGTGGTGGACTGTCCCATTTCCACAGAAGTAGCCGGTATTTCTGAAAGAAGGTGCTGCTTTTAAATAAAGAGCAAAAGAGCGGCCACTCTGTGGGGCCCCCACAAGGCCTCTGGGCTTTGCTGGCAGGGCCTCAGCAGGCGGGCATGGGCCTGGGGGGCTTGTGCAGGGCAGGGGCTCCAGGGTTTCCAGGGCCCACCGGGCACGGCTTCCCCTCCCCACTCCCCACAAGGTCCACAGACCCTGAATTCCTGAGGCTGAGCCCTCGGAGTCCAGCCCTCGGACTCCTACGAACATAAACAAGGTGCGTCCCCAGGGAGCGAGGCCGGCACTGCAGGCCAGGGTAATTTATTAATCACAATTACTTCAAGATGAGGTCGCGGGCTCACTATTTGGCCACACATGTTACACATAAAAGGCTTCAAAATATCAGAAGAGCAATTTCCTGCGGGAATGCGGCCCAGGGACTTGGCTTCAGTCTGGAGGAAGCGGCTGGCCCCCTGCGTCGGGGTTTTTGTTGTTCAATGGCTCAGTCTCTGCCTCGTGCAGCTCAGCTGTCCCAGCACTGGGCCAGCAGGACACGGGTCCACCGCCCGGACAGGGGCCCGGGAGCCCCTCACCAGCAGGAAAGACCCTCCTTTCTACCTGGGCCCTGGGCTGCCTCCAGGAGGCAGCTGTGCTGGGGACGAAGGCCCGTGGTTACAGGCGAGGGAGCGGACTCCCATCTGGGGGAGGAGCAGCCCCACGGCTGGAGAGCTCGGAGCCCAGGAACACCTCAGCGTGGGAAGGTCAGCGTGCTCCCGCCGCGGCCCAGACGGAAGAGAGCGCCAGAGGGAAGGGCGGGGCCAGGAAGTGTCCCTCTGCGCAGTGCCACAAGAGGGAGCCCTGGGACGGGGAAGGAGCCACAGACAGGGGCCGTGGCGGGTGTGCAGGGACCTGCGTGTGCTCTGGGCAGGAGGCCGCAGCTCTGGCCTGGCCCTCTCCTTTGCCAGGACTCCCTGGGGGCAGCTCCAGGGAGACCTGGCTGGTCAGGGCGGCGTCCGCGGAAGGATCCGTGGACAGCACATGGTGAAGGGCGGCTGGTCAGCAGCCCTAGGCGCGCCTCCCCGGGCCGGCTCGCTCCCCTGCTCCCCAAGCTGTCCACTAGGAGGTGACAGTTCTCTCAGCCTCGAGGGCAGCCTCTCACGGGACGCCCTGCTGGACCCGGCATCCTCCCCATTGGCCAAGCTCTACGCGGGGTGAGCGCGCAGCCTCCCTTGGTCTCAGCCTCCTCCTCCCTCCAACCCGGGCCTCTCCACAGACCCCGGTGGCCTGAGAAGAGAAGCCGCGCAGTATTCTCGAAAGAGACGGAGACGGAAGAACAGGGACCCCCCGCGGCTCACAGGGCCTCGGCTCCTGCCGTGCTGGCCTTGGGCGATGTGCTGGCCGCAGGCGAGGTGGGGAAGAGAGGCCAAGGCCCACCTTGCTTAGGTTGCCCTCTCAGAGAGCCCTGGTCCCTCTGGGAGGATCAGGCCTGCGCGGCCTTCCTGCTCCTCCCTCTGGGAAGAAGCCGCGTGCTCAAGCCTCAGCACCTGCTGCTCCAGGAAGACGGTGGAGGAGGCCTGGCGGAGGAGGCCCGATGGAGGAGGCCCGGCGGAGGAGGCCCGGCGCTGCAGCTGGCGCCTCCGCGGTGCCGCAAGTCCGGCCTGCGGTGCGCTCGGGCTCCTTGCGGGCCCTGCTGTGGGCTGCGCGGCGAGTCCTGAGAGGCGCTGTCAGACGGGATAATGATGTCGTTTTTAAATTTCATGAAATTTATTGAGGCTTACAAATCATTTTTTGGCATTGGTTCAATATTCAAACATTTCAATCTAACGCAGCAGAGCTGTGTTTATTTGGAGATGGGAGAGAGGAGATCATTCCTCAGCGTCCTGCAGGCCTCCAGCTGGGCTTGAGGCGCGCTCTGTACCGGGGGACGCGCTTTTCAAAGGCCCGACTGTGGGCCCCGCTCAGAGAGGCGCGGAGTCCCGGGAAGCAACCTTGTCCTGGCCGGCATCTCGGAGGGCAGCCGGGGGCAGAGAGACTGGGAAGCTCAGGTCAGTCGGGGCTCTGTGGGCTCAGCTCCTGGGCACGGGGCTACCGCGTGGGCCCTGCGATCTGCCTCCACGGGCCGCAGAGTCCAGGAGTAAGGCCTCCGGAGTCTGGACGGAACCCAGCAGGGCCTCCTCACTCCACGCCTCTCAGGACCGCAGGGCCGCAGCCCGCTGTCCGCACGCGCATTGTGTGGGGCAGTGGGGCGGCTCTACCAGAGGCCGCTGGGCAGTCGGGCCTGGGTGGCCTCTGGATGTCGAAAGCCACCTTGTGCCCGGTTTTCTAGAAGCGTTTCGATGAGTCCAGAGGAAGGGAAGACGCTATGGGGAAAGAAAACTGGAAGACGTTTCCAAGGCCCCACATGTTCATAAGAAGACCAAGTTTCCGTGAAAGATGGCCTGCGAAGTGGACACTGCTGCTGAGCGGGACTGGCTGCCTGCGCAGGGCCACCGGGAGCCCCTCCCGCGGCCGCCCAGACGGCTCTAGGTCTGACAGCTCTGCGAAGTGCGATTCAAACGCCCTCATGGGTGCAGTGTTGGGGACCCCACGTGGCCGGTCTCAGGGCACTTCTGTCACCCTGGGGGTGGAGAAGCCCCAGGACAGCTGGCCCAGGTGGCTGTCCCCGTGGTGGCCTGCTCTGAATACCCTGCATCAGCCCCACCGGCGCCGCTCAGTGGCTGGGGTCTTCTCTTGGTCTGGGTTCCCAAGGTCAGCCACGCTGACGCACAGCCGCTTTGCTCTTTGCACAGATGGACGCTGCTCCGCTGCGCGCGGCTGATGGACTTCTGGGCTGTGTTCACGCCTGGGCTGTTGTGCGTGACGGTCCTGGACACTCGGTCCTGGTGTCTGCGTGCCTCGTCCTCCCTGCCCTTAGATCCGTGTGGGAACTGGGATTGCAGGTTCCTCCGACTCCTCCTGTGGTCTTGTGAGAGCTGCCACCTGCTCTCCAGAGCAGCTGCCCATGTGGCCTCCAGTCCACTGCGCAGCATCCAGAGCTCACCTTCAGCTGGCCACACCGGAGTGAGCGGGCTGTGCTCCTGACTCCGCGTGCACCCCGATGGGCCACACTCGGTGTTTCTGCAGACATTTGTTTACCTTTGCAAATCTTCTTTAGAGAATATCTGCTTAGATATCGTGCCCACTTTCTATAGGGTTTCATCTTTTTATTATAGGGTTGTAGGTGTCCTTTATACACTAGAGATACAAATCCTTCATCAGACACTCGGTTGGCAAACTACCTACCCCGTTGTGTGGGTCGACTCCAAGGTCTTAATAGTGCTCTCTGAAGTGCAAGGAGTTTGACTCTGATGGTGTCCGATTGAGCTGCTGTTTTCTTTTTTTGCCCATGGTTTTGGTGTTATGACATATGTTAGTTTTATTCACTGTTTGAAGGAACTCCTAAGCTTGGAATTCATGGTGCAGCACAGGTCTTGGGGGTGTTGAGGGACACCAGTGTAGAAGCCGTTGGAAGTCAAGATAGCAGCAGATTTAGTCGCTTTGGGTGTTTTCATAGCACATCATAACCAACATTAAAGTAGCACCACATATTGGTTAGGAAAACATGTGGTCAAGAGTTTGTGGTTGAAACCCCTCCGGTGGAGAGGTGTTTAAGGTCTCCTTTATTACTGAAGCGTTTTATGCAGCTTGCTGCCACCAGGTGGCGGAGCGGCAGCCCCTAGTGCCCAGGCTCATTGAACAGCAAGCAGGCTTCTCAGACCTGGGTCTTCCTCCTACCCATTACATTGATAAGAATCATTTCTAAAGACTGTTTTAAAGAAGTGGAATTTCTTACAAGAACAAAATTGAATATTAAAAACATGCGTTTAGCAAGAAGCTGTAAGAACACAGGAATGGGCATTTACTGAGCACTTACTACAAGACTCCACCCAAGTTACTGTTGCGTCCTCTCAACACTCTATCAACAGACATTTGGTTGGCAGACCAAGTGTAACTAACTAACTTCTACATGGGGTCACTTAGCGATGGCACAGCAGAGGCCAGGCTGCGGCTGTGAAGCGTACACACCTGCCAGACACCTGCGCCTGCCGGCTCTCTCTCCCGCTACAGAGGAGTGTCCAGCAGCACGAGTGCACGCCCTGTGCCAGCACCGCGAAGGCGGACACGGTGTGGACTCCCCCGTCAGCCCTAACTGTGTCCACCTCTGCCTGAAAGACAGTTGGTCTTCCCGGAACTTGAGGAGGGCACCCACTCTGATGACTCCCCCTCCTGTTGTCCCCACCCCTCTCCAAAACCGATGCCCTCCACAAGCCGGGGCAGAGTCCAGGGATCCAGCCTAGGACTTTGTTACGAAAGTTCCTGCCCGGACGGGTCGCCGGCTTCCTGGTGGCTGCAGAGTCCTCTGAGCCTCGGGGAGCACAAGTCTTGGCGTGGTGCAAGGGACACTAACGGCGCCGCTCTGCTCCCTAGAACCCAGAGTTCTGTCTGCTTCTTCTCCAGCGCATCTCAGGCCCCTGGTGCTCTTGACGCAGAGCGAAACACAGGGCGTTGCTAGCTGCCTGTCTTCCACCCCTCCCCAGCTCCCCATCGTAGCTGTGGCTGGTGACCAGGGGATTTTTGATCCCTGATCCAGGCCAGGCCAGTTGGATCTTCTCTCCTGCAGGTCTGAGCTCGGGCAGAACTCCCAAGGTGAGCAGCTCTGCGGGTGGCTCCCCACGGAGCACTGGCCCCAACTCTCTGGGCTCCGCTAGAGCCCAGGAGATTTTGACCTCTTCCCTCAGTGTTTCCAGTGGCCTCCGTGTTCCTAGAGCAGAGTTCCTCTGTCACTGGACTTCAGCGGGGTTCACTGACCAACCTTAAGCTGTCCGATTCCACGAGCCAGTGTCCCCGCCTGCCTGCTCCCCTCCTCTTCCTCCTCCTCCACTCCTGCTCCTCCGCCTCCTCCATTCTTGCTCCTCCTCCCCCTCCTCCTCTTCCTCCCTCCTCCACTCCTCCTCTCCTCCACTCCCACCTCCCCCTCCTCCTCCCCCTCCTGCTCCTCCCACTCTCCTGCCAGTCCACGCAGTGACGCATCCTGACACGGGTTCTCCAAGGTCCTCTGTGCTTCTGCTTGGTGCCCATTTCTGCCTCCTCCTCCACTCCATGCTCCCTCCTTCTCCCCTTCCTCCTCCTCCACTCCTGCTCCTCCTCCTCCCTCCTCCTCCTCCACTCCTGCTCTCTCCTCCTCCTCCATTCCTGCTCCTCCTCCCCCTCCTCCTCTTCCTCCACTCCTGCTCCTCCTCCCCCCCTCCTCCTCCTCCTCCACTCCTGCTCCCTCCTTCTCCCCTTCCTCTTCCTCCACTCCTGCTCCTCCTCCTCCCTCCACCTCCTCCACTCCTGCTCCTCCTCCTCCCTCCTCCTCCTCCACTCCTGCTCTCTCCTCCTCCTCCACTCCTGCTCCTCCTCCTCCCTCCTCCTCTTCCTCCACTCCTGCTCCTCCTCCCCCTCCTCCTCCTCCTCCACTCCTGCTCCCTCCTTCTCCCCTTCCTCTTCCTCCACTCCTGCTCTTCCTCCTCCCCTCCTCCTCCTCCTCCTCCTCCACTCCTGCTCCTCCTCCTCCCTCTCTCCTCCTCCACTCCTGCTCTCTCCTCCTCCTCCATTCCTGCTCCTCCTCCCTCCCCCTCCTCCTCCACTCCTCCCTCCTCCTCTTCCTCCACTCCTGCTCCTCCTCCCCCTCCTCCTCCTCCTCCACTCCTGCTCCTCCTCCTCCCCTTCCTCCTCCTCCACTCCTGCTCTCTCCTCCTCCTCCACTCCTCCTGCTCCTCCTCCCCCTCCTCCTCCTCTTCCTCCACCCTCCTGCACCTCCTCCCCCTTCTCCTCCTCCCCTCCTCTTCCTCCACTCCTCCTCCTCCTCCCTCCTCCTCCTCCTCCACTCCTGCTCCTCCTTCTCCCCTTCCTCTTCCTCCACTCCTCCTCCTCCTCCCTCCTCCTCTTCCTCCACTCTCCTCCTTCTCCCCTTCTCTCCTCCACTCCTCCTCCCTCCCTCCTCCTCTTCCTCCACTCCTCCTCCTCCTCCCCCTCCTCCTCTTCCTCCACTCCTGCTCCTCCTCCTCCCCCTCCTCCTCTCCTCCCCCTCCTCCACTCCTCCACTCCCTCCTCCTCCCCCTCCTCTCTTCCTCCACTCCTCCTCCTCCTCCTCCCCTTCCTCCTCCACTCCTGCTCCTCCTCCCCCTCCTCCTCTTCCTCCACTCTCTGCACCTCCTCCCCTCCTCCTCCTCTTCCCCTCCTCCTTCCTCCCCTTCCTCCTTGCTCCTCCTCCTCCCTCCCTCACTCCTCTTCCTCCCTCCTGCTCCTCTTCTCGCCCCCTCCTCCCTCCTCCTCCTCCCCTCCTCTCCTCCACTCCTGCACCTCCTCCCTCCTCCTCCTCCTCCACTCCTGCTCCTCCTCCCCCCCTCCTCCTCCTCCTCCCACTCCTGGCCTCCTCCACTCCTCCTCCTCCTCCCCTCCTCCTCCTCCCTCCTCCTCCTCCTCTCCACTCCTGCTCCTCCTCCTCCTCCCTCCTGCTCCTCCTTCCTCCACTCCTGCTCCTCCTCCTCCCTCCTCCTCTTCCTCCACTCCCTCCTCCTCCCCCTCCTCCCTCCTCCTCCACTCCTGCTCCACTCCTCCTCCTCCTCCTCCTCCTCCTCATCCTCCTCCTCCATTCCTGCTCCTCCTCCCCCTCCTCCTCTTCCTCCACTCCTGCACCTCCTACCCCCCTCCTCACCTCCCCTTCTCACCTCCTACCCTCCTCCTCCTCCATCCCTCCTCCTTCCTCCTCCTCTCCTCCCCTCCTCCCCTTCCTCACTCCTCCTCCTCCCTCCTCCTCCTCTTCCTCCACTCCTGCTCCTCCTCTCCCCTCCTCCTCCTACCCTCCTCCTCCCTCCTCCTCTTCTCACTCCTCTTCACTCCTGCTCCTCCTCCTCCCCTCCTCTCCTCCCCCCTCTTCCTCCACTCCTGCTCCTCCTCCCCCTCCTCCTCTTCCTCCACTCCTGCTCCTCCTCCCCCCTCCTCTCTTCCTCCACTCCTGCTCCTCCCTCCCTTCCTCTCCACTCCTGCTCCTCCTCCCCCCTCCTGCTCCTCCTCCTCCCTCCTCACCTCCTCCCACTCCTCCTCCTCCTCCTCCCCCCTCCTCCTCTTCCTCCACTCCTGCTCCTCCTTCTCCCCTCCTCCTCTTCCTCCACTCCTCCTCCTCCTCCCCCTCCTCTTTTCCTCCACTCCTCTCCTCCTCCTCCTCCTCCTCTTCCTCCTCTTCCTCCTCCTCCTGCTCCCCCTTCCTCCTCCTCCACTCCTCCACTCCTCCCCCTCCTCCCCTCCCCTCCTCTTCCTCCACTCCTGCTCCTCCTCCCCCCTCCTCCTCTTCCCACTCCTGCGCCTCCTCCCCCTCCTCCACTCCTCTCCTCCTCCCCCCTCCTCCTCTTCCTCCACTCCTGATCCTTCCTCCTCCCCCCTCCTCCTCTTCCTCCACTCCTCTTCCTCCTCCTCCCCCTCCTCCTCTTCCTCCACTCCTGCTCCTCCTCCCCCCTCCTCCTCTTCCTCCCTCCTGCTCCTCCTCCTCCTGCTCCTCCTCCCCTCCTCCTCCCTCCTCCTCCTCCTCCACTCCCTGCTCCTCCTCCCCCTCCTCTCTCCTCCACTCCTGCTCCCTCCTACCCCTCCTCCTCCTCCTCCACTCTCCTGCTCCTCCTCCCCCCTCCTCCTCCTCCTCCACTCCTGCTCCTCCTCCCCTCCTCCTCCTTCCTCCACTCCTGCACCTCCTCCCCCTCCTCCTCCTCCCCTCCTCCTCCTCCTCCACTTCCTGCACTCCTCCTCCCCTCCTCCTCCTTCCTCCACTCCTGCTCCTCCTCCCCTCTCCTCTCCTCCTCCACTCCTGCTTCCTCCTCCTCCTCCTCCCTCCTCCACTCCTTCCCTCCCCTCCTCCTCCTCCTCCCCATCCTCCTCTTCCCACTCCTCCTCCTCCTCTCCCCCCTCCTCTTCCTCCACTCCTGCTCCTCCTCCCCCCTCTCCTCCTCCTCCTCCTCTTCCTCCCACTCCTGCTCCTCCTCCCCCTCCTCCTCTTCCTCCACTCCTGCTCCTCCTCCTCCTCCCCCCTCCTCCTCTTCCTCCACTCCTGCTCCTCCTCTCCCCCCTCCTCCTCCTCCACTCCTGCTCCTCCTCCCCCCTCCTCCCCTCCGGCTCCTGCTCCTCCTCCCTCCTCCTCTTCCTCCACTCCTGCTCCTTCTCCCCCTTCTCCTCCTCCTCCACTCCTCCTCCTCCTCCCCTTCCTTCTCCTCCTCCACTCCCTCCTCCTCCCATCCTCCTCCTTCCTCCACTCCTGCTCCTCCTCCCCCCTTCTCCTCCTCCCCTCCTCCTCCACTCCTGCTCCTCCTCCCCCCTTCCTCCTCCTCTCCCTCTCCTCCCTCCCCCCTTCCTCTTCCTCCACTCCTCCTCCTCCTCTCCCCTCCTCCTCCCCCCTCCATTCCTCCTCCTCCTCCTCCTCCCTCCACTCCTGCTCCTCCTCCCCCTTCTCTTCTACCTCCAATCCTGCTCCTCCTCACCTTCCTTCTCCTCCTCCCCCTCCTCCTCCTCCCTCCTCCCTCCTCTCCCCCTTCTCTCTCCTCCTCCTCCTCCTCCTCCTCTACTCCTCCTCCTCCCCCTCCTCCTCTTCCTCCACTCCTGCTCCTCCTCCCCCGTCTCCTCCTCCTCCTCCTCCTTCCTCCTACTCCTGATCCTCCTCCCCCTCCTCCTCTTCCTCCACTCCTGCTCCTCCTCCCCCCTTCTCCTCCTCCCTCCTCCTCCTCCCTCCTCCTGCTCCTCCTTCTCCCCCCCTCCACTCTCCTCCACTCCTGCTCCTCCTCCCTCCCTCCTCCTCTTCCTCCACTCCTGCTCCTCCTTCCTCCCCTCCTCCTCTTCCTCCACTCCTGATCCTCCTCCCCCTCCTCCTCTTCCTCCACTCCTGCTCCTCCTCCCCCCTCCTCCTCCACTCCTTCCCTCTTCTCCTCTCCTCCTCCTCCACCTTTCCCTCCTCCCTCCTCCTCCTCCACATACTCCTGCTCCTGCTCCCCCCTCCCCTCTTCCTCCACTCCTGCTCCTCCTCCTCCCCCTCCTCCTCCACTCCTGCTCCTCCTCCCCCTCCTCCACTCCTGCACCTCCTCCCCCTCCTCCTCTTCCTCCACTATCCTGCTCCTCCTCCCCCTCCTCCACTCCTGCTCCTCCTCCCCCTCCTCCTCCTCCTGCTCTTCCTCCTCCCTCCTCCTCTTCCTCCACTCCTGTTCCTCCTCTCCCCTCCTCCTCTTCCTCCACTCCTGCTCCTCCTCTCCCCTCCTCCTCTTCCTCCATTTCTGCTCCTCCTCCCCCCTCCTCCCTTCCTCCACTCCTGCTCCTCCTCCCCCTTCCTCCCCTCCGGCTCCTGCTCCTCCCCTCCTCCTCTTCCTCCACTCCTGCTCCTTCTTCTCCCCCTTCTCCTCCTCCTCCACTCCTGCTCCTCCTCCCCTTCCTCCTCTCCTCCTCCACTCCTGCTCCTCCTCCCATCCTCCTCTTCCTCCACTCCTGCTCCTCCTCCCCCTTCTCTCCTCCTCCCTCTTCTCCTCCTCCCTCTCCTCCTCCTCCTCCACTCCTGCTCCTCCTCCCCTTCCTCCTCTTCCTCCACTCCTGCTCCTCCTCCCCCCTTCTCCTCCTCCCCTCCTCCTCCTCCTCCTCTTCTCTTCCCCCCTCCTCCTATTCCTCCACTCCTGCTCCTCCTCCCCCCTTCTCCTCCTCCTCCACTCCTGCTCCTCCTCCCCTTCCTCCTCCTCCTCCACTCCTGCTCCTCCTCCCATCCTCCTCTTCCTCCACTCCTGCTCCTCCTCCCCCCTTCTCCTCCTCCCCTCCTCCTCCTCCTCCTCCACTCCTGCTCCTCCTCCCCTTCCTCCTCCTCCTCCACTCCTGTTCCCTCCTTCTCCCCTTCCTCTTCCTCCACTCCTGCTCCTCCTCTCCCCTCCTCCTCCCCCTCCATTCCTGCACCCTCCTCCTCCTCCACTCCTGCTCCTCCTCCCCCCCTCCTCCTCTACCTCCACTCCTGCTCCTCCTCACCACTTCTCCTCCTCCCACTCCTCCTCCACTCCACTCCTGCTCCTCCTCCCCCTTCTCCTCCTCTCCTCCTCCTCCTCCTCTACTCCTATCCTCCTCCCCCTCCTCCTCTTCCTCCACTCCTGCTCCTCCTCCCCCCTTCTCCTCCTCCCCTCCTCCTCCTCCTCCACTCCTGCTCCTCCTCCCCCCTTCTCCTCCTCCCCTTCCTCCTCCTCCTCTACTCCTGCTCCTCCTTCCCCTACTCCTCTTCCTCCACTCCTGCTCCTCCTTCCTCCCTCCTTCTCCTCTTCCTCCACTCCTGCTCCTCCTTCTCCCCTTTCTCTTCCTCCACTCCTGATCCTCCTCCCCCTCCTCCTCTTCCTCCACTCCTGCTCTCCTCCCCCCTTCTCCTCCTCCCCCTTCTCCTCCTCCTCCACGCCTCCCCTCCTCCTCCACTCCTGCTCCTGCTCCTCCTCTTCCTCCTCCTCCTCCAGTCCTCCTCCTCCTCCCCCTCCTCCACTCCTCTCCTCCTCCCCCTCCTCCTCTTCCTCAACAACTCCTCCTCCTCCTCCCCCTCCTCCCCTCCTGCTCCTGCTCCTACTCCCCCTCCTCCTCCACTCCTCCTCTTCCCTTCTCCTCCTCCCCCTCCTCCTCCTCTTCACTCCTGCTCCCTCCTTCTCCCCTTCCTCTTCCTCCACTCCTGCTCTCCTCCTCCCTCCTCCTCCTCCACTCCTGCTCCCTCCTTCCTCCCCTTCCTCTTCCTCTACTCCTGCTCCTCCTCCTCCCTCCTCCTCTTCCTCCACTCCTGCTCCTCCTCCCCCCCTCCTCCTCTTCCTCCACTCCTGCTCCTCCTCCTCTTTCTCCACTCCTGCTCCTCCTCCTCCCCCTCCTCCTCCTCCTTCACTCCTGCTCCCCTCCTTCTCCCCTTCCTCTTCCTCCACTCCTGCTCCTCCTCCTCCCTCCTCCTCCTCCATCCTGCTCCCTCCTTCTCCCCTTCCTCTTCCTCTACTCCTGCTCCTCCTCCTCCCTCCCTCCTCTTCCTCCACTCCTGCTCCTCCTCCCCCTCCTCCTCTTCTTCCACTCCTGCTCCTCCTCCTCCTCCTCCTCTTTCTCCACTCCTGCTCCTCCTCCTCCCTCCTCCTTTCCTCCACTCCTGCTCCCTCCTTCTCCCCTTCCTCTTCCTCCACTCCTGCTCCTTTCCTCCCTCCTCCTCTTCCTCCACTCCTGCTCCTCCTCCTCCTCTTCCTCCACTCCTGCTCCTCCTCCCCCTCCTCCTCTTCCTCCACTCCTGCTCCTCCTCCCCCCTCCTCCTCCTCCTCCACTCCTGCTCCTCCTCCTCCCTCCCCCTCCTCCTCCCCTCCTGCTCCTCCCACTCTCCTGCCAGTCCACGCAGTGACGCATCCTGACACGGGTTCTCCAAGGTCCTCTGTGCTTCTGCTTGGTGCCCATTTCTGCCTCCTGCTCCCACAGACCCGCTCTGCAGGGCACAAGGCTGCCTCCCGGTTCCTGCAAGTCCCAGGCCTGTTGATGCAGGCAGTGCAGCTCAGGTGTCTGGAGAGAAGGAAGTGGGCGTCTAAGGGGTGGAGACATGCCTCGGTGACCATCCCCCAAACAACAGCCTGGCCACCGTGGACAGCTGCTGCAGCATGCCAGGTGTCACAGGGGCCTGGAGGTGACTTAAAGGGGGGTGTCCGTGGGACATGTGCAGACAGTTGGCACCTGCAGGTTCCACAGGGTCCTGGAGCCAGAGTCCTGCTGTCTGTGGCTTCTCTTTACTGTGAAGACGGCAGCCAGGTTCCGTGGCCACACCCTGCTGGACAGGTGCTCGGGTGGCCCTCAGACAGCCAGCGTCCATGTGTGCACGCCCATTAGCACTGGAGCTTCTGAACAGCAGGTGGCCTCCTCAGGACGTAGGGAGGGACGTGCACAGGCCTGTTTGCCGGACTCGGCCGGAAAGCCCACTTTATTCATGAAATGATAAAAGCAAGGGTGGAACTGCAGGCCACTGAGGTCAGTCCGCCAGACAGAATTCCACATGGCCCACATTCTCCATAGTCAAGAGGGGACATGTGGCCTTGGGAAGTCCACCTCTGAGCTAGCTACCCAAACAGGGCTTCTGCATTTCCCCCCTTTTGTTTTAAAAGAGGGGATGCTCTAGGACATCTATGTGCAACCAACATTCTTACCCGTCATTGGATAATCAAAGGCTGTGCCCTTGACTCCTGTCTTAGGTTGATATGTCGGCCACATGACACTGTCCCGTGCGACTGTGCCTGTCTTAGGTTGTCCCCTTCTGGGGATCTTACCCGTCATTGGCTAACCAGCCATCCAATGGAACCCTTTAGGATCGACTGTGTATGATGACTAACAGCCGTCCAATTGTGAGGAGATGTTGCGGCTTTAAGGCAACAAGCCTTTTGGTGAAGAGGCCAAATTGCATAGCATATCAAATTGTTTAAAACAAATCAGCTGCCCTAAGTTCCATCAAGTAACACTGAATTCTCTAGACAAATACCTGCAAGGCATTGTCCCGTAAGTCTCAAACAATGAAAGATCAAAATGTCCATTTGTTATAACACATTGATGTAGGAGGCCCCATGCATGTAGAGCAGAGGCCACACTGTTGGTGAGGTTGTTTGATGCTTGAGCAGCAGGGATGCTTACGGCGACCGCGATCCCTGTCTAGATAATGCCACCAGCAAATCTTCAGGGCTCGCTACCTAGAAAACTCAAGCATCAATTATTAAAGGAAAGGCAGTGCTATTGCAGCACTAAGTCAAGAGGCGAGTTGTCAAACTACAAAATAAAATAATTAGATTAGAAAATTAAAGTTGATTTTTGTTCACACACATCACTGGTTGAGCTTCTACAAACATAAGTTGGCAAAATATCATATTTAGAACAAAACAAAGAAAGACTGAGGGTAATTACTGCATTAAAGATAGATTAAAGAAAAGGTAAAGGCACTTTGGAGAAATAATTTGTTAGCTGGAACCCTCGAGTCTCTGTATACAGAGCAATCTTTTACCTGTTGAGATAATTGAAATTAATGAGCTATTAAACAAAAGAAGTTAATAACAAATAAACAATCTTATGTCAAAACACCAAAATATCAGGTTATATAGCACTAGTCATATTGTTTGCTAAAGAGAAGTCCCAGGGACACCTATAAATCAAAAAATTGAAAGTACCTTCACTTATAAAATTATTTACTCTTAATTAAATACTCTTAACCTAAAATTAATTAAAGTTATTTGGATCCATATATATATATTTTTTTTTCATAAGCGCTTTGTTATTTGTGACGTTACACTGGACAGACGCACAACCATACAAACATATATTTGTGACGTCACATTAACATGAAATGTAGACAAATGTACAGACATAAAGACATGTAATAAAAAATACAGTTGTGTGCACACTAAAGAGAGATCTCCTCGTCCCGGCTGGGAGGAATGACACTTAAGTTGTGAAATATTTTGAAGGACTCTTTTGAGGGAAATCTTTCTATACCTTCATCTTGGTCCTCTTGATTTTGTACCTTTTTTATTAATCTTGATTCTTCAACAACTTCATCTTGATCATTTTGATGTGGTGCCTGCTTTATTAATCTAGATGGTATCCATATTGGAGATGATTCCTGTTTTGGAAAACAAAAACAGATCCTCTCCCCCAAATTAATACTGGATCTGGACCCTTCCATGTACCTGAAAGAACATCCTTCCAGTAAACCAAAGGTTTATGTTGTTGGTGTGGATTCCAATGTCTGTCTCCAGCAGAATAACCATTAGAGTCTAAAGTTAAAAAATTTAAGGTAAACAGGGCAACTGCCAATCTGTCCCTTAGGACTTTTCCAATTTCCTTCTTTTTGTTTTAATAACATAATTTTCAGTGTGCAGTTTGCTCTTTCAATAATGCCCTGACCCTGAGGATTGTATGGGATGCCTGTTTTTATGGGATATATTGAATTTTGCGCAAAAACTGTTTGAAAGATGAGGACGTATATGTGGGGCCATTATCTGTTTTAAGCATTTTGGGGATGCCCAATGCAGCAAAAGCTTGCAAACAATGAGATTTAACGTCTTTAACTTTTTCTCCAGAATGTAAGGAAGCAAAAATCATGCCTGAGCATGTATCTATGGTCACATGAATAAATCGCAATTTTCCAAAACTTGGCTCATGAGTAACATCCATCTGCCACAAATGATTGGGCATTAATCCTCTAGGGTTCATGCTGAAATGAGGATTGGGCAAATGTGTCATACAAGATTTACAATCTTTTACAATTGTTCTGGCTTGCTCCTTTGTGATTTTAAACCTACGTTGCAAGGTGGTGCTGTTGACATGAAACTGGGAGTGAAATAAAGTAGCTTGTTGGAGCACTGAAAGTATAAATATTGTTTTTGTAAGTTCATCAGCCTTTTGATTACCTTCATGGAGGGGGCCAGGCAAATTAGTATGTGCTCTAATATGGCCTACGAATAGAGGTTCTTTTCTAGTTCACAAAAGTTTTTGTATTTGATAAAACAATTTAAAGGCTGGAGTATGAGGTACTGCTAACTCTAATTTTGGGACAGCTTGTACAATACAGTGGCTATCTGAAAAAAATGTTTACGGGCTGGTCCCTAAAATTTTCCAGAGCTCTTACCACAGCTTCCAATTCCACTAGTTGAGTTGATTTGTGTGCAGTTATGTAAGTCATATTTTCTTTTTTTTAGTGACTACTGTAGCAGTACCATTTGAGGACCCATCTGTAAATACATTAAATGCCTTAGGAATAGGTTGATTTTTTTATTACCTTTGGAAATATAATAGGATGATTAATACAAAAAAATAATATAGGAGACTTAGGAAGATGATTATCAAAATTTGCAGAAGTAAAGCATTTTAGCTATAGCCCAATCATTATCATTGAAGCATAAATATTCAATCTGTATGATGAATAGGGAGTAATAATAGTAGCAGGGTGAATGCCAAATATTTTAGTAGAAGTCTTAAGTCCTTGAAGAATAAGTTTAGCCACCATGGAGGGTATAAGACTTAATTATACTTTTAGGAGAGACGGGCAAATGTATCCATAATAAAGGCCCTTGTTGCCAAAATACTCCTGTGGGTGTATATTGTGAAGAAATAATAATCAACATCAGCGGTTGAGTTAAATCAAATCTATCACAATGAGCTCCTTCGATGGCTTTTTCTACTAACTTTAAAGCTTTCCTAGCATCAGGAGTCAATGTTCGCGGTGAGGATGGATCAGGGTCCCCCTCGAAGGATATCAAATTGGCCAGTAGTGAGATTTAGTGTAGGGCGAAGCCAATTAATGTCTCCCAGTAGTTTTTGGAAATCATTGAGGGTGGTCAAATGTTCTTTATTTATTAAAATTTTGGGGGGTCTAACAAAAGTATCCATGATTTTAAATCCTAAATATAATATGGGAGATCTGGTTTGAACTTTTTCTTCTGCTATATATAATCCATATTTTTAAAAATTTTCTACCACGTCACTGAATATATTAAATAAGATTTTTTGATTAGGGTGGGCCAATAAAATATCATCCATGTAATGTAGACACATGAGGTTTGGATATTTATTTTTAATGGGTTGGATAGCCTTGTCCACATATATTTGGCATATGGTGGGGCTATTAGCCATTCCCTGTGGTAAAACCTTCCATTGATATCTCCGATCAGGGCCATTATTGTTAATAGAAGGAACTGAAAAAACAAACCTGGGGGCATCCAGAGGATGTAGGGGAATAGAAAAGAAGCAATCCTTTATATCAAGAGTAATAAGATGGAAACTTTTTGGAATAGCTACAGGACTAGGAAGTCCAGGTTGAGTAGGGCCCATAACTTGCATGGTTTTATTGATTTGTCTAAGATCATGTAACAATTGCCATTTTCCTGACTTTTTCTTGATCACAAATATGGGGGAATTCCAGGGAGAGGTGGAAGGTTCTATATGTCCTGCTTCTAATTGTTCCTGAACTAGTAGGTGGGCCGCTTGTAATTTTTCTTTAGATAGGGACCACTGAGGGACCCACACTGGCTTATCAGAAAGCCATGGTATTTTCAAAATTATTTTCTCAGTGGCCCCGAAAAAAAAAAAATCTTTTTCCTTTATGATAATGATTACTTTTAGGGTTAAGATTACTCTGTACTTTTTGATAATGATTTCTTTTATGGTTAAGATTACCCTGTAGATTTTCACATTTAACACCTGCAGGCTTGGTTGCAAGGTGTACTCCCATTTGTTGCAAAATATCTCTTCCCCATAAAGTAACTGGTAGGTTAGGTAAAACATAAGGCTGAAATGTTCCTTTATGGCCTTCATCATCCTCCCATTTTTAAAATTACCGCACTTTTTTTCTGGGAGGTTATTATATCCCAAGCCTCTTAAACTGGTTGAAGCTTTTTGCAGATTCCAGTGCTTGGGCCATTGGCGTAAATTAATAATGGAAGAGTCAGCTCCAGTATCTATTAATCCCTCCATTTCTATTCCTTGGATTTTTATTTTACACATAGGTCTCCTTGAACAGTCTCGAACCCAGCAAGCCATGGGTCTTGAGGTCAGTGGAAAAAAATCCTCTATTGTTCCCTTTTTTGAGGCATACTCATTTTAAATGAATTATGTAAATTGGGAAGGAGAAGCAACTGAGCAATTCTATCTCCCTGATTAACAGAACTTATACTTTGGGGTGAGCTAAGCATTATTTTTATTTCCCCTTTGTAGTCTGAGTTTATTACACCTGGGGTCACTTGCAAACCTAATAAGCTTTTTAGGACTTCGCCCGATAATAAGTCCTACAGTCTCTGAGGGAAGAGGTCCCCTGACTCCTGTGGGAATCAGTTGAACCCCCATTTCAGGTGTTAACACTATTCGGGCGGTGGAACAGAGGTCTAATCCTGCATTTCCTCTTGTTCCTCTGGCAAGGGAGTGGATGGGTAGTAGGGATTGTGTCGGGGAAGCATCTGAGTGGATGCTTGAGGATACTCCTCCTCCAATGCCCCGTACATTTGTGGGCCCCAGGGTTTGGGCCTTGTGCCCCGTTTTTTTTTGAATTCCTGAACAAAGGGTTTCCATGGATGTCAAATTTTGAATGGCATTTATTGGCCCAATGATTTCCCTTTTTACACCTGGGGCAGCGGCCTGGGGCATGGTATGAGCTTGGTCTTATTTCTCTTTTGGGATTTTGCCTAGAATATCTTCATTGATTATGATAATTTTGCCTGGAATATCCTGATTGATTATAATGTCTAGGTTTAGCCTTTGTGAAATTTCGAGGGGAAGCACCTCTCATTGAGGCTGCAATCACATTTCCTGTGACAAAGGCATCATTTGTATCTTTACATAGTTGTATATATACGGAAAGATCCTTTTTAGTTCTCCATGGCCTGATGGCTGCTTGGCAGCATTTATTAGCATTTTCATAAGCTAATTGAACAACTAATGGCATAGCTTGATCAACATCTGCAAACACACTACCTGCAGTTCTCAAAAGTCGATCAGCAAAGTCGGCATAAGGCTCATTAGGTCCTTGAATCACTTTTGACAAGCTACCTTGTAGATCCCCAGGTCCTTGTACAGTTTTCCATTCCTCTAAGGCAGCTGCGTTTATCTGAGCATATACTCCTGGGGTCATAATCTGTTTGAGCCTGTAAGTCTGCGAATTGCCCTTCTCCTGTGAGCATTTCTATATTATAGTTTTCAAACCCTGCAGCCGTGTTTCTTTTAGCTGTTTCTATACAAAGTTCTTGGAATTGTGATCGCCAAACCAAGGATTTACTCCCGCTTAATGCTGCTTTACATAGACTTTTCCAGTCTGAGGGGGTTAAGCTAAAGGTGTTAATGGACTCCAGCATATTCAACGTGAAAGGAGCTTGGGGACCATAAGTCATTACTGCCTCTTTGAGATTTTTTATTGTTTTAAAATCTACTGACTGATGGACACTCTGTCCATTTTTCTTTTCAAATGCTGGTGGTTCCCAATGTATCTGTGAGTTACCCTCGAGAGCGCATAAGCGATCAGAAAGACTTTTTATTTCTGTTTCTAGGGTATGCAAATGCCTAGTGATACCCTTCATACTTTCTGTAATGGATTCCACCCATGGGGGAGTAGAGGACATAAGTGGTTCCTCTACTTGACGGTCCTTTTTCTTGGTCTTTTTTAGTTTCTTTTTCCTCATTTTCTCAGGATCACTTTTACTAGATTCCTCACCACTGCTAATTTCACTGACAGCAATATCCTGAGGCCCAGGTTCCATTAAGAGCAAGTATCCTTCAGCTATCTCCAATAACTCCCGAATAGCTCTAATAGCTTGGATTTTTTTGTCATTTTTGGGACTCTTCTAATACTCTCTTTACTGGTCTTAGTTGTCCCAGTGGAAGCTATGCGTTTTTGATCACTTTCACTTTTTTCTATAGCCTCCTCACTGAGAACAGAGTCAGGTATATCAAGGAGTCTTTGCATAGCCTCTATCTCTTGGGATTCAGTTATATTCGAACCCATCTTTAGAGACCTTTCAGTTCTTACCTGTCCGCTACGAATTCCCCGTACGGGCCGCCACCTGTTGCCGCCTGAAGCGATGGCCGCTTGGAGCAACGAAGCCGCGGGAAGAAGTTCAGAGGCGAACTGGAAACAAACAGCTTTTTATTCTGGTAACTTTTCTCTCTGGCTCTAACAACGACTACACACACACCACACACCACCAAAAAATGGCGCTGACCCGATCAGCAATCTCAGCCAAGTCACTCAAGATCCCGGGCCAAGACCCGCGAGATCCCAGGCCAAGTCCCGCGAGATCCCAGGCCAAGTCCCGTGAGACTACGGAAGGCAGCAATGCCCAAAACTCCATGGCCCATAGTCAACCGCAATTTAAGCCATCTCCCCAAACAGGGCTCCTGCACAGTCAGTCCATCCAAACTAGGGTGGACTGATCAGGTTATCATTGTCATAATCCAATTTTTTAACCTCTGGATATTCCTGCATTATAGGAACCTGGACAGAGCCCTTACATCCAAGCTCCAGCATTCTGCCCACGGTCCCCCAGAACTCACTTCTGTCTCACGAGGTGAAGTTCACTACATCTGAGAGTCAGTCCTCACAGTTTCGTATCATCCAACAGTCCAAGTCCAGGTTCTCTTCTGAAACTCAAGGCTGACTCTTGGCTGTGAGACCCTGTGAAAATCAAAAGCAAGTTGCACATGTCCCAGGGTCTGTGGCACAGTGAACGTGCCCATTCCGGAGGGAGGAGGAGGAGGGCCATGGGAAGAAGGGGTGGGGACACAGCAAGACTGAAACCCAGCAGGGCCGACGGGAGGGGTGGCTCCCACAACTGCTCTTAGTGCCTAGGACATGTGGCTGCCAGATGCCATTGTCACAGGTTGTGGACGGTCCCTTTGGCCCCTTGGTTGTAGTGCACACAGCTCCCTCTGCCCGCATCTCTTGGCAGACGGCAGCCTTCCTCAGCAGACAGTCAATGTCCTGGCCTCTGTTAGTGCCTGGCGCCTCTATTCCAGCTGCAGGTGCAGCTTCCCCTGCATAGTCCACGCGTGGCCTTCTCAGGGGCAGCCTCCAGGCACTCCTACCTGTTACGCTTTGCCTGGCCTCCCAGTTCTGATAGAAGCTTTCATGACCCATTCACTTTGATATTCTATATTCCTGAAGAAATAGTGCCACACTGATGGCACCAGGGACTCTGCCAGCTCACACAGCAGCTGGGGCCCTGGAAGCATGGTTGCAGGGTCCTCTCAGTGCATGCATGGCTGAGCATGTTGAAACAATTTCCTACGTCACCCTGTGCAAGCAGAGTGCCCCCGGGATTTCTTCTCAAAGTAACTTTCCCTTCTAAATCCCTGAGCCTTCAGTGGGTATGGTCTTGCAAATTCCTGAGACCCTCAAGCCATCTTTTCTACTGTGTCTGTGGAAAGTACTTAGCATCTCTGTAGAGGCTGTAATCTCTTCAAAAGCACACCTTCATCAGCCTAACTTTACGTGCACTTTTCTGGCCAAAATGCAAGTTTTTGAAGTCCTGTATGTCACTTTCTGCTCCGTTTTGCACAGTAAATATGGCTAAAAGCTGCCAACAGTATCCATGCCACTGACTAAATGCTGTGCTGCCCTTAAATTTCCTCCACCAGTTTAATTAGTCCATCTCCCTTAAATGCAGCCTCACACAAAGTCTCAGGGCATGAGTCAAACATAGCCAAGTTCTTTGCCAGACCATAGCATGAATGTCTTCTAGTCCAATTCCCAAGATAACCCACATTTCCCTCTGAAACCTCATGAATACAGTCTGCATTCCAATCAGCATTCTGGTCTTTTGAGCTATCACAGAATCACCCATCAAGCTCCACTTCCAGCATTCCAAAGCTTTTACAGGTTGCATCTCTAGACTTCAAAACTCCTCCCACAGACCCTCTTCCAAGGCTCCTGATGCACATGGTGAGACCAGTCACAGCAATGACCCCAGTCTCAGGACCAATTTATGTTTTAATCAGCTTTTTGCCTCTCTGTGACAAAAATGTGTGACAAAAGCCAATTAGAGAATGAATGGTTTGTGGGGGCTCGCTCATTCTTTCAGAAGGCTCAGCACATAGAAAGCTGACATCCTGTTTCAGAGCCCAGGGCACCTGGGCAGTGCCCGCTACACCCACGATGCCTCCTGTCCAACTGATGAGGCCTGGCCCTGGAAAGATCGCGCCACTTTGGTCTCTGTCTCCTCACAGCCACCATTCAGGTTGGGGTCAAGTGGCTGTGATTTTCAGAGGATCTCCTGGTGGGGGTGAGATTAGAGAGCAGGAGGGCTGGAGGGAAGGAGTGATGGAGATGAGCAAGGGGTAGAGGAGAGTACAGCGAAGCCCCGAGACTCCAGGCTCCCAGGCTGCTCCTCTTCCCGCTCAGGGTGCCTCCTGCTGTCTGTGCCGTGGGCTCCATGGGCACTGGCACGGAGCCCACCTGGTCCTCCTCCCTGTCTGTGCCGTGGGCTCCACTGGGCACTGGCACGGAGCCCACCTTGTCCTGCTCCTCCCTGTCTGTGCCGTGGGCTCCATGGGCACTGGCACGGAGCCCACCTGGTCCTGCTCCTCCCTGTCTGTGCCGTGGGCTCCATGGGCACTGGCACGGAGCCCACCTGGTCCTGCTCCCTGTCTGTGCCGTGGGCTCCATGGGCACTGGCACGGAGCCCACCTGGTCCTCCTCCCTGTCTGTGCCGTGGGCTCCATGGGCACTGGACACGGAGCCCACCTGGTCCTGCTCCCTGTCTGTGCCGTGGGCTCCATGGGCACTGGCACGGAGCCCACCTGGTCCTCCTCCCTGTCTGTGCCATGGGCTCCATGGGCACTGGCACGGAGCCCACCTGGTCCTCCTCCCTGTCTGTGCCGTGGGCTCCATGGGCACTGGCACGGAGCCCACCTGGTCCTCCTCCCTGTCTGTGCCGTGGGCTCCTGGGTGGCACGGAGCCCCCCTGGTCCTGCTCCTCCCTGCTGTCCGTGGGCTCCACTGGGCACTGGCACGGAGCCCACCTGGTCTGCTCCTCCCTGTCTGTGCCGTGGGCTCCATGGGCACTGGCACGGAGCCCCCTGGTCCTGCTCCTCCCTGTCTGTGCCGTGGGCTCCACTGGGCACTGGCACGGAGCCCACCTGGTCCTGCTCCTCCTCCCTGTCTGTGCCGTGGGCTCCATGGGCACTGGCACGGAGCCCACCTGGTCCTGCTCCTCCCTGTCTGTGCCATGGGCTCCATGGGCACTGGCACGGAGCCCACCTGGTCCTGCTCCCTGTCTGTGCCGTGGGCTCCATGGGCACTGGACACGGAGCCCACCTGGTCCTGCTCCCTGTCTGTGCCGTGGGCTCCATGGGCACTGGCACGGAGCCCACCTGGTCCTGCTCCCTGTCTGTGCCGTGGGCTCCATGGGCACTGGCACGGAGCCCACCTGGTCCTCCTCCCTGTCTGTGCCGTGGGCTCCATGGGCACTGGCACGGAGCCCACCTGGTCCTGCTCCCTGTCTGTGCCGTGGGCTCCATGGGCACTGGCACGGAGCCCACCTGGTCCTGCTCCCTGTCTGTGCCGTGGGCTCCATGGGCACTGGCACGGAGCCCACCTGGTCCTCCTCCCTGTCTGAGGCAGCCATGGGCTCTCAGCAGCTTTGCCAGGCCGCATGCGAAGACGGCCTGCAGGTGGGGATTCCTGCAGGAAAGGGGGAGTCGGAGTGGGAGTGATCCCTGTGCCGACGCCCCGCCTCCCCTGCAGCCCGTGCTGAGCATGCCGAGGTCCCCGTCCTCTCCGTGTGACAGCCTCTGACGCACGCAAGCACAGCTGTTCTCACCATCTCCATTTTGAAAATGGGGACTTGGGTACAGAGCACTGAGTGGTGCACCTGAGGCCACAAGTGCAGCGCAGGGCAGGGCTGGCCTGCAAGCCAGGTGCCCCGCTGCCCACCAGCCCATCGCCCACCAGCGTGTCTCAGAGCAGGCCAGCTCCTCAGGCAAGCGTCTGGAAGGCGTGACGTGCACTCTTAAAGAGCTGAACAACTACAGGTTCCAGAGGGACTGCGAAAGGCGCAGTAGGGGGGAGGAGGCTCTGGCCAGAGCAAGGCCAGCTGCAGGCGTGAGAGCCCGGGCGGTTCAGGGAGCAGCAGGTTGGTCGAGGTCAGCAGAGTGGAAAGTGCCAGGCGCAGAGTAGGTGCGGCGCTGCGGAGTTCGGTAAAAGCCAGACCAAGGAGACCAGACAGTCCCAAGAATCGTGGACTCGAAGCTGGAAGCCACGCGGCACTTCTGAGAAGCCACGGGTTCCAAGAGGTGAGCCGCAGACGCCAGTGCGCTCGCTCAGCACCTCCACACAGCCGTGTTCTAAAGAACCACGTCCCCAAAGACAGCCATCACCCCTCCGTCAGTCCTGCGCTCTGCATCCGAGACAGAGAGCACCAGCACGTCCCCGTGTCTCCAATCTACGCTGAATCCAAAAGCAGAGACCGCCCCCTCCCTGCGCTCCCTCTGCCTCCACACCGAGGACGGCCGGGCCTGGCGCCTGCTCCTCCTGCAGCGCCCTGGGACGTGGACCGCCCTCTGACGCAGGCTCTGGGCACACAGGCGTGCTGGCCTGACTCGTGGCTGCAGGCAGGTGCCGTGTTGGTGTCCTGACGTGCCAAGGTGCGCTGGGAGGACGCAGGTCTCCGCGCAGCCCAGAGCCCCCAGCCCAGGTCCCCACCCTCGCTCTGCCGCGCAGCAGCCCCATGGCCCCTGGGCCTGTGTGGTCATCTCAGAAGCTCAGGTCCAACCGAGGGCCTCCAGGGTGGTGGCAGCGAAGGACTGGGAACCCTACGGAGCTACTCAGCACAAAGCAGGGGCCCAAGGTGACACTGTTCCCCAGCAGGTGTCACTGCCACACTGCGAGTCACGCGGCAGGGGCACCTCCCTGCCCTCCCAAGGCCTGGCGAGGCAGTGGCCAGCTCCGCAGAGGGCTGGTGGATCGGGCAGTGGGAGGCTGGGCCCGACTCCTGCGTGTGCAAACCCCTTCTCCGCCTCGGGCCCCACCCAGGTGGCCCTCTTGGCTCTCGGTGGAAGCTCTTCTCGCCCGCTCTCTAGAAAGTCTGGGCTTCTCTCTCCCGGCTCCGGCCCTCAGGCAGACCCGCCCAGCGAGTCCAGACCTGAGGAGCCCAGCAGTGATGGCAGAGGTGGCAGGCCTGACCCGTGAGGTCCCCAGGAGTGCAGGGCCTGGCGACAGGAAGAGCTCTGCAAACCACGGCCCTGCTCCGGGGGCTCTGGGCCGTTGGTTAGGGCCTGGTCAGACAGGTCGGGGCTCGGCAGCCCCGCCGTGGGCCCACGACCTCGGGAGCTCAGCGCAGGCAGCCCAGGCGGTGGTTCTTGCTCGTTCCTGATCTGCCAGGACCACTGCGTGGTGCCCAGGGAGTGGGCAAGCCCGAGTGGTCTCCTGAGCAGGTTCCTGGGGTGAGGCCTCACGTGTCCAGGCCTGGCACTGTCCCCTAGGGGTGCACTGCCAGAGCCTCCTGCCCTGTCCTGTGGGCTCCGTGGAGGTCCCCTGCAGAGGCACATTCACTGCCCCCTGGGGCTCCGTCCTCCCGTGCCATCAGGTGGGCCGAGGGCCCGCGCCCCATCGCAGGGCATTCCTCCGCGCCCGCCGGTCCTGCCCGTGTCCGGGGCTCCCACCAGCTCTCACGGGCACAGCTCCGTGCGGCTGCCGGGGCTGTGGTGGAGACAGGCGGCCGCTGGCGCCCCACCCCAGGGCTGCCGTGTGCAGGGCTGCAGGGAGGCCGGCATTGGCCTTGCGGTCTTCTGTGCTCGGCCGACTCGGCCCACGGCACAGCTGCCACCCGCCTGAAGGGTGGGCTTGGCACGCGCTAGTGCATGACAGATGCTGTGAGCAGTGACCTCGGGGTGCCCTCTGCCAAGCACCCTGGCAGGTACTCTGTGGTCCTGGTCTCTGCCGGTCCTTGTCCTGTAAGGAAGGCCGGTGGCCTCAGGCATAGGGCAGGGTGGCCTCCGCTCCTGTGCCAGGCTGCCCGTGCACGCTGGCTCTCGTGCTGGCCGCGTGTCCTGTGCTGTGGTCACCAGCTGCAGGACGGCTGGCGGTGCCGGCCTCAGGTGCACGCCTCCCCTGAGGGCATCGGGAGCCAGGCCCGCTGCTCCTCGCCTTGGCATGCAGAGCCCACGGAGGCCTGCGCCTGTCCCTGCGGGCGAATCCAGGACATCCAGCAGGTCCAGCGGTCACCAGGAAGCTGTCTGTTGTGCCTGGTGCCTCGAGGGAGAGCGCGGAGCACGGTGGGCATTTCACAGGTGGCATGGGCAGGGGACCGCCCAGGGAACTGGTGCGTTTACGTTCCACGCCAGGTTCTCCCCTCAGGGCTACGTTCTGTTTAAATGAGAAGCAAGATCACTGCAATGTGGCTCGGACCTCTCTCTGAAGTTCATGACTTCTCTTCATAAGCCTCCCACAAACACTGTCAACACCAGCATTCCTAAGGTCAGGGCGCCAGTCCTGAAATGCGCAGTTTCAGGCTGCGTCTGAAACGCTCGCGAGCACCAGAGAGGCCGGGAGGCACTGCGGCGGGGAGACATCTTCAGAGGGTCAGCATCTTCCTGGCAGAGGAAGGAGCTGTGGGTCTGTCAGGGGCAATGGCTGGGCTCTGGAGGGCAGCAGCTGCCTTTGGCCCTGCTGTGGCCCTCCTCCCGTTGTTGGGTTGGAGCTGGCTGCTGCTGTGCCCTGGGGACAGCGACCTGGGCTGCACTGCGCCCGCGTGGCAGGCTCCGCACGGACCTCCAAGGAGGTCCAGGAACAAAGACGGAGCTCTGTGGGCCCCACGCCTCGGAGAGCTGGGAGTGAGGCCTGCTCCGGTGCGCTGACGCTGGCCTCCGGAAAATGGGCCAAGAATTCCTGCCAGTGCTGGGGGCCTGGGTCTCAGGTAGAGGGGGGCCCCCAGGCCGAGGACCGGATGGTCCACATGGCACAAGTCATGGCTAGGAGCAGGAAGTCTGGGTGTGCACGCACATGCTGGGTGTGCGTGGTGTAGAAAGGGCTCTGAGGTCTCTCCCTGAGGGAGCGGGTGTGGAGGAGGCCACATGTCCCTCCTGATTCAACAGGGCACGCATGCACAGCGTGTCCACACCCACAGGGACCCCACTGGTGGGCGCACTTCTTGTGTTTCATGTATGACTTCAGCACATTTTTAAAAAATACAAGGGGAAAAACCAAGAATGCCTGCTAAGACTGTTGCTGCCTGAAGCGCTTGGAGCAACGGAGCCGCGGGGGGAAAAACTTCAGAAGCAAACTGGAGACAAACAGCTTTTTATTCTGATAACTTTTCTCTCTGGTTCTAACAACGACTAACTCACGCCAAACACACCACTAAAATGGCGCTGACCCGATCCGCAATTTCGGCCAAGTCACTCGAGATCCCGCAACAAGTCTCGTGAGACTACGGGAGGAGACAATGCCCAAATCTCCACGGCTCATAGTCAACTGCAATTCAAGCCAATCCCCAAACAGGGCTCCTGCACTAAGACCACGTTGCAAGGCTGCTATGGGGTCCCAGGAGAGGCCAGAGGACGTCCCTGGGGGCCAAGAGGGCAGGCAGAGCACAGGGACTGGCCCACTAGGCCAATGATTATGGATCACGCGAGACCCAGAGCAGCACTCAGAGGTCTCAGGTGGCCCTGCTGCCTGGCCCTCTCCTCCCTCCTCCTTGCCCCAGGCTGAGCCACCTCTACCGTCTGTAGGGCACAGTCTGACCCTCATCAGAGAGACCTCCTGTCCTTTCTTGGACGCCTGCCTCCCTCTGCACCGTGAGAACACGTCCCAGCAGTAGGACTGGATCAGAGAGGCATGCGTGCTGTGGGTGGGGACGGCGCCCAGCCTCTTCCTGGCCCAGAGGAGAGGCAGGTCTGTAGCAGGGACACAGACCCTGCCCGACTCAGTTCCCATTGCTCCTGGGAGGAATCTGGCTCACAGCTCCACAGTAGATGTCACGACAGGAAGGAAAGCAACGCTCCCGGGCCTCAGGCCCAGCGAGTCCAGGCAGTGCACAGGCTGCACCCCAGCCTTCACCAGAGGACGGTCTCGAGCAAGATGGATGCTCAGAGACTGAGCCAGGTTGGAAGGACACTGCAGCTCACGTGGCTTTTCCTACTCACCCCGTGAAACATTGTCAATATGCATTGCTTCCTCTTTGGTAAAGTGCATTTGAAGATTTGTCACTGATGGAACACGTGCTGCTGGGTGCTGAGGGCCATTAGCCATCGGGGCTGCTTCTCTGGGAGGGACACCTGCTCTCCTGTCTCTGCAGCACAGCCCTCCTGACCAACCTCAGAGCACTTAACAAACATCCCCCCATGATCTCGCAGGCAGTGGGGACAGCCACACTCAATCGGCCCCGTCTCGAGGAGAGGGTGGCGAGGTTGACAAGAGCCCCTGACTCAGCGCTGCGGCACCCAGGCGCACGAGCGGGAAGAGGCGGGTTCCTGGACAGCGGTTCCAGCAGCGCTCCACCCAGGCCTGACCACGGGCCCTGGGTGCGACCTGGCTCCTCTGCTAATTATCTGTGTGACACCTTTATGTTGTTTGACTGTTACCCAGCCACCCAGCCACCAAGTCAAGGTGACGCCTCTCGTCTGGAATGAGGCAGAACAGACACAGCAGACGTGAGCTTCTCCCCGCGGCTCGCGCAGCCTGTCCAGCGAGCGTCCCTCACCATTTGTCCTGACGGACACATGCTGCGCATGTGCACACACATGCACAATTTGCAAACCCAGAGACACCCACAAAGGGAGAAAATGTCTTCATTGCTGACGATGGACACAATCCTGATGGGGGTGTCTGCTGCAGCTTCTCAACAGCACCACACTGGGCCCTTGGAAGCTGCGTAAGGGTTCAAACTGTGACCACCAGTGACTAGGAAGCCACCACTGCCCCATGGACCACCAATGCCCCATAGACCACCATTGCTTCATTAGACAACCAGTGCCCCATTAGTCCAACAATGCCTGCCAGTGTGCGGTGAGGCCACTGATGCCCAACTGGACCACCAGCCCCCGTGTGTTTCTGAGAGCCCCTCTCTCAAAATGTCCAGCCATCCTTTGATGGAGCTCTTAATGTAGCTTTATTTAGTTATTCAAAGTACTGACCTCAATGTTCTCTCTCTCTTTAATATTTAATCACTTTATTACTGATGGGTGCTTCATACTAGACTTGGGCATGAGCCCAGGGACCTGGTTGGTGAGGACTCATGGTGATTTATATCATAATTTTCTTAGAAGTACTTCCCCTTCTATTCTGCCCTATTTTCCTTGAAGCAAACTTATTCAACTTTACTACATATTATTTTAGAATCAAATGTTGCCAAGAATACTTATCCTTAATGTGAACTTTTTACAACAAATTTCCACTTATTTATCCAAGCAGAAACATCCTACAAAGGTTTATTTCAAACTAATGTGTGCCTAAGCAAGGAGGAGTTGGTTGGTTGGATTCTTGATGGCAGGAACAACAGATATGAAGTCCCAGAGCTGAAACAGAAAGTACTCCCAGGAGAGAAGCAAAGTCATGCTGCCTAAAATAACTACAAGGAACACAATGGCCCAGGTAGAAATGAACAAGTAGAGAGGGGAGTGCAGAAGACAAGCCGGGAAAGCAGGAAGTTCAAGAGGGTCTAATGTTGTGTTAAGTGATTTGAAGACCATCCTGTAAATGCGGGTTCAGTAAACTATTTTAAGCAGAATTACAGAATTAGATAAATTTTCTAGAAGAAAGACTGTAGGACAGTAGACAGTGAATGAGTTTAAAGCATGATGAGGCAAGGAGAAATGCTAAGAGGTGATTATGCAAGTTGACAGATTTCTTCATTGGGAGGAGAAGGAGATGTGTTCGTTGGGAGATGAAGGGGATGAGTTCGTGGAGAGGAAGAAGGAGGTGTGCCCATTGGGAGATGAAGGGGATGAGTTCGTGGAGAGGAAGAAGGAGGTGTGCCCATTGGGAGATGAAGGGGATGAGTTCGTGGAGAGGAAGAAGGAGGTGTGCCCATTGGGAGGTGAAGGGATGAGTCCGTGGAGAGGAAGAAGGAGGTGTGCCCATTGGGAGGTGAAGGGGATGGTGTCCATTGGGAGGTGAAGGAAGTGTGCCCATTGGGGGAGGTGAAGGGGATGAGCCAATGGAGAGGAAGAAGGAGGAGAAGGAAATGTGTGCATTGGGAAGTAAAGGGGATGGTGCCCATTTGGAGGTGAAGGGGATGGTGGCCATTGGGAGGCAAAGGGGATGGTGTCCGTGAAGAAGGGAAGGAGATGTGTGCATTGGGAGGGAAAGGGGATGGTGTCCATTGGGAGGTGAAGGAGGTGTGCCCATTGGGAGATGAAGGGGATGAGTCCTTGGAGAGGTGTGTGCATTGGGAGGTGAAGGGGATGGTGCCCATTGGGAAGCGAAGGGGATGGTGTCCGTGGAGAAGAGAAGGAGATGTGTGCATTGGGAGGTGAAGGGGGTGGTGTCCATTGGGAGGTGAAGGGGATGAATCCATGGAGAGGAAGAAGGAGGAGAAGGAAATGTGTGCATTAGGAAATAAAGGGGATGGTGGCCATTGGGAGGCAAAGGGGATGGTGTCCGTGGAGAAGAGAAGGAGATGTGTGCATTGGGAGGGAAAGGGGATGGTGTCCATTGGGAGGTGAAGGAGGTGTGCCCATTGGGAGGTGAAGGGGATGGTGCCCATTGGATGGTGAAGGGGATGGTGTCCATTGGGAGGTGAAGGAGGTGTGCTTATTGGGAGGTGAAGGGGGGTGGTGTCCATTGGGAGGTGAAGGGGATGGTGTCCATTGGGAGGTGAAGGGGATGGTGTCCATTGGGAGGTGAAGGGGATGGTGTCCATTGGGAGGTGAAGGAGGTGTGCCCATTGGGAGGTGAAGGGGATGGTGTCCATTGGGAGGTGAAGGGGATGGTGTCCATTGGGAGGTGAAGGGGATGGTGTCCATTGGGAGCTGAAGGGGATGGTGTCCATTGGGAGCTGAAGGGGATGGTGTCCATTGGGAGGTGAAGGAGGTGTGCCCATTGGGAGGTGAAGGGGATGGTGTCCATTTGGGAGATGAAGGAGATATGTCCTTTGGAAGGGGAAGAAGGATACTCTCTGGACCTGGAGGTGATTGGAAGAGAGCCCAAAGTCCTGGATTGAGGGAGAGGTCATGTGACAGTTTTTAACTGAGAAGAAATAATGATGAGGTGTTTATTTGGGAAAGATGGAGTTTAGGCTTATGTGTAAGGGCTGTTGTAAAAATATGTAGTCAAATAGGAACCCAGACTTTTGTAAAAAATATTATGCTAAATATGTATCTTTGCTATATTGAATTGCCATCATAATCTTAGTTTAGATTCTGTTGTATGTTATTGGGGAGAAAAAAAAGATCTGGATCACAAAATAATAGCAACAATAACTATAAAAATATATATTTGACTAGCCTTTTTATGTGTCCTGTGTTAGTCTTTTCATTGTACCATTTATCACATCAGCCATCTAAGGTAAGAAATAACAATTGTGTTATTGAGGAACAGAGGCTCAGAATTACAGTTCAGTCTTACTAGAACTTATAAGTGAGCACTCAAAGATGTGTCTGTTTTAGAAGCAAATGTTCGTACTTGAACAACTCTTCCCTGGCACAGATGTGCCTCAGTTTAAATCCTGACTCTGCCACTCATTTGCTGTATGAACTTGGTCAAGTGAGCCATTGTCACCAGTCCTTTATTCTTCCATGTATGAAATGGGGCCCATCTGCCTCACAGCAGGCAGGTGCAGGTGAGATGCACCTGCGGTATTCAGGAGGTGCCCCAAAGATTAGCTTCTCCTGCACGGCACTGTAAGCTGCCTGGTACCGTAACCCGGGATAAAAACTCTCGGGGGCAGAGTTAAGCTTTTACTACTTTTACTTCTACTTTCTTAGAGCTTAGAGAGGGAAAGAAAGATTTTTAGAGAGAAAGATTAGAGCGAGCTTTTCTTCTTGTCTTCTTAGCTTAGAGTAAGAAAGATAGAGCTTAGCTTAGAGAAAGATTAGAGCTTCTTTCTTCTCTCTTCTTTCTTTCTTCTTCTTTCTTCTGTCTTCTGTCTTCCTTGGGAGCCTCGGCCTAACTCTGACCAGTCATTACTTCTTCTATCTGGTTTCTCTTCTGTCTTCTATCTGGTTTCTCTTCTGTAACCGCTCTGCCTACGTTCTGGCCGCTCTGATTCTTCTGACCGACCGAGTGACTGCCTGGCTGACTGAATTCTCCGTTCTCCTAACTCGGACCGCTTTCACCCGGTTATATACCTTCAGCTTTTCGGGTGCCTACAGGTGCGTCACATACATATCAGGTGGAACCTATGGCTTCCAGCTAGCTACAACAGCCCTTCCTAATTAGAGCTCCTTCACAGCACTCCCCACCATCTCCATCCCTGAAAACCTACACATGTAAGTTACATAAAACATATTTAGAGCTCTGCATTTGTACAGTCCATTCCATGACTAGTAAAATCAGAAGAGCACAACACTCTTTTCAGCCAGTAGTGACACAGTAAGAGGTGGGAGAAGACACCCAGGAAACAGGAAATCAAGCATGTGGGAAGGCTAGAGGTTAAGCCTGGCCTGGATCTCCAGGGCCTGGAGCTTACAGCTTGTCTCTCAGTGGTTTGCAGCCAAGATCCCACCACCTGATCAAGAAGCCCAGGCTGGATTCACATAGCAACACTGAGTGGTGGCTGACACTGGAGAGGAGGGGCAGAGATGAGCCATGGAGTTGATGGAGGAAAGTCTCCCAGTGGCCTTCTAGCCTGCTGTAGAGGAGACACACTGGACAGAACCTCCTAGAGAGAGGAAATGCATGGGACAGGACCTCCAAGAGAGAGAAGACACAGTGGACAGACCTTCCTAGAGACTCCACACTGACTGGGAAAACTGTCTCATTCTGTTCTGTATAGGTAGCTTTGCTCTATCTTTCATCTATATCATTGTTCTATTTGCCTGTATGTTTAAGCAACAGTCTCTTAACAAGACGTATGTAACAAGAGAGGTTCTCATGGATCCACCCACACTGCTCTCATCTCCAGACTTCTTTGCTCCTGTATATAAATCCTCATTTCTGTCTGGCATCATTTTCCCTCTTCTGTGAGCTTCCTTTCATTCCTTCTAGTGATGAATCCTCTGCACCTTTATGCCTAAAACACCTTATTTCACTTTATCACATATTGAAGACATCAACCTCACTTTTGAGAGGTGTTCTCATGGGGCAAGGAATTCCACTTGACAGGTTTTGATCCTCTCTGTTCTCCCCAGTGCAGTTCCATTGTCTCTTCACTTGCATTGTTTCTGGAGAGAAATCTGCTGTCTTCACTGCCTTTGTTCCTGTGTGCATATTTGTGACATAGACCATGTTACTCTGGTTACTTTTAAAAAATGTTCTTTTTATCAATTGTTTTGAATAGATGAATTACGATAAAAGTTAATGCAGTAGTTTTATTCATTTTTCTTAAGGTAGATTTATTGAGCTTCTTGTATCTTCAAGTTTATGCTTTCCATCAAATTTAGAGATTTTTTGCTCATTATTTCTTCAAAATTTTCTGTCCTTTCTCCTAGGAATTGTAATTAAGCACATATTTGGCCCCTTGAAGCTTTTCTGCAAGTTACTGAGGCTCTTTTTCTTCTTTCTTTTTCTGTTTCACTTTGGACAATTTCTACTACTTTGCTTTTTAGTTAATTAATTTTACTTCTTTTTTTTTTAAAAAAAAATACACCATCAATAACATCTAGTGTGGTAAAATTTATATCTCTAGAAGTTCTATTTGCATATTTTTATGCCTTCTATGTCTCTACCTAACTTTACACTTATGAAATACAGGTATAATAGACATGTGCACGTTCTTGACATGTCATTTTCTCTGTCTTCTTTTGCTAATGCGACATTGGTGTCAGCTCTAGATTGGTTTTGATTAATTAACTTTTCTCCTCATTGGTGCAGTGTTTTCCACTTCTGCATAGTAATTTTGTTGACAGGTTGGATGCCATGCATTTGCACTGTTATGTATGGGGTGTTAAATGTTTTGTATTCTTATAATTACTCTTGAACTTGCTGAGACAAGGCCCTTCAAAAACAAATGCTCAAGGTCCCATGATTGCTGGGGTTTCTATTCGAGCCAGTGTTAGCAAGCACTATTGCCAGACCACATTCCCCAGACTCTGCTGCCTCTACTGTTCTTGGCTCCTCTTCCTAGTTCCAGGTCAGGTTTGCTGCAGAGGTTGGTGCCCTCTATGGTTCTGTTTCACTGTGCAAACATGTCTTCTCTGGAATCCCTCTCATGAGCTCTATTTCCTTGCTCTTCTCAGTCTTTTGGCTATGTCTTCTTATATCAGTGAGTCTGAAGGCTTTGCCTGACTTCTCCATCTGAACGAGTCAGGATTCACTGGAAAAACAGACCAAATTTCTGAAGAAAATTGACTCATGTAATCATGGAATCTGGCAATTCCAAAACCTGCAGGAGGCAGGAGACCTGGGAAGAGCCACATGTAGTCAAGGTGGAAGGTCATCTGTGTAGAGCCCTTTGGTTGGCAAGCTGATCCTTTCTTCTACTCAGGCTTCACCTGTCTGTGTGAGGAGCACTCACAGTGTGGAGGAAGTGTCCATCCTGTCCAAAAACATGACACAGCCTGGTCCTTGGAATAATGTTGGAACGTTGTCTGGGTGCCGTGGGCCAGCTATGCTGACACGTGACCACGGCAGCCTCACGCACGGCCAGCCGGAAACCCTTGTGGAGCTCGAGGGGCAGCCCTGGGGGCCGATGGGCTCCTCGTGCCTCAGAGGAGGTCGCTGCCCTGTGTTGCCTGAGGGCCGGGGTCTAATTTAAGATGTTTTGTATTTTTTCCCCTTTTTTATGTTTTAGGCTGGATATAAACATGATTCCTTTTTTTTCCATCTTGTCTAAATCAAAAGTTTTCTGCTCATCTTTTCATCATTTCTTTTTTTCTGAGCTTCACTTTGAGTGCTTTCTATTGCTCTGTCTCAAGTTCTTTATTTTTCCTGCAATGTGTAATCTGCTATTAATCTCATACAATTAATTAATGTTTATTTCAGATATTGTAGGTCTCATCTCTGGAATCTTAATTTGTGCCTTTAGAATCAAGTATTCCATGTGCTAACCTAAAGTTTCAGTTTTTGCTCTGACTTCTTGCACACATGGAAGCAGTTATAATAACTGCTTTAACGACCTGTCTGCTGATGACACCCGGTGCCTCTTCTCGGTCACTTTCAGTGGGTTGCCTTTCTCCTTGCCGTAGGTCCGATTTCCTTGATCCTCTGCATATCAGATATCAGACATTTTGAATACTTCTTTCTGTATGGTGCATGGTTTTTGTATTTCTAAAAGTATTTTCAAGCTTTGATTGTAGAGGAGATTTACTTGGAAATAGTCAAACAATTTTGGACCTTGCTTTTAAGCTTCCCTAGGATCAATTTTTGCCAAGGTCCTTTCTGGCCCTGAAGAGGCAGACACCTCTGCTCATTTTAGGCCAGAGGTCTGTGCCAGGAGGTGAAACAATCGTCACCTCTGGCTGTGTGTGAGGTGGGGTGATTGTCCACTCCACTCTCTGCAGGTCACCATTTCCTTGGCCCTTCAGCTTTCCTCAGACACTTGGGCTAGGGTTAGGGCTAGGGATAGGACCAGTGACAAGTGGGCTGGAGCTAGGGTTAGGGCTAGAGCTAGGACTAGTGACCAGTGGGCTGGGGCTAGGGTTAGGGCTAAGGCTAAGGCTAGGGCTAGTGACTAGTGGGCTGGGGCTAGGGTTAGGGCTAGGACTAGAGCTAGAACTAGTGACTAGTAGGCTGGAGCTAGTGTTAGGTCTAGGGCTAGGACTAGTGACTAGTGGGCTTAGGCTAGGGTTAGGGCTAGGGCTAGGGCTAGTTACTAGTGGGCTGGGCTATGGCGAGGACTAGAGCTAGGACTAGTGACTAGTAGGCCAGGGCTAGGGTTAGGATGAGGACTAGAGCTAGTACTAGTGACTAGTGGGCTGGGGCTAGGGTTAGGGCAAAGACTAGAGCTAGTACTAGTGACTAGTGGGCTGGGTATAGGGTTAGGGTGAGAACTAGAACTAGGATTAGTGGGCTGGACTAGGGTTAGGGCTAGGGATAGGACTAGTGACTAGTGGGTCGTGTCTAAGGTTAGGGTGAGGACTAGAGCTATTACTAGTGACTAGTGGGCTAGGGCTATGGTGGTTTAGGTCTATATCTAAGAATAGGGCTAGGCCAGGCTTAGGTCCAGGGCTAGGTCTAGGGTTAGGTCTAGGTCTACTGTTAGTACTAGTGCTAGCACTAGGGCTAGGGTTGGTCTAGGTCTAGGGTTAGGCTAGGGATAGGGCTAGATCTAAGGTAGGCTTAGGGATAGGGATAGGTCTAGGCCTAGTTTTGGTGTTAGCATTGTGGCTAGGTCCAGGCCTAGTGCTGGTGTCAGGACTGTGGCTAGGGCTAGGTCAGGGCCAGTCTGGTGTGTGTTGAACTGTGGAACCTTTAAGATGGGGAATTGGGCTAGCCTGAGGTGTGTGGCTTGTCCTGGGATAAGCTCAGGTTCAGGTTTGGGTTGGGTTAGGTCTAGCAGAAGGTATAGACTTGGTGTAGGTTCAGGGCTCGGGTTAGTGCTAGTGTTGGTTCCGTGTCCAGGTCAAGGGCTAGTCAGGGCCTGGTCTACGTCTAGGACTATGGTCTGTTCTGTTCTTAAGGCGAGGCTTGGGATTAGTTAGGGTGTGTTTTTCCTAGTTTCATGTCTGTGGCTCGGACTAGGGTGTGATCCATCCTCGGTTTAGGGTTAGAGATGGCGCTCCCTAGGGCTTCTTCTTCTGCTTGGACTAGGTTCAGTGTGCTACTTGTGGTTAGTTTTAGGCCTTTGTTTGGGCTCAGGTTAGGCCTGGCCTGCTGTCCAGGTGGAGGTCTGTGATTGGGGTAGACCATTAGTGGGCCATGGTTAGAGTGACAGGCCCTTCACCTCTTGTCTTGGCCCTGAGAATTCTAGTTCTGACAGTTCTGTTTCCTCAGCTCTGGAGAGCCCTCGTCCCTCAGGACCCTCTGCTCGTGCTGCTGCTGGACACTCTGCACTGTCTCTGTCCTTGCTTCTCACGTCTAATGTCCTGAGAGATGTTCCTGTCTTTCTCCACTTCATTTCTTTCAAGGAGAGTGAATTCAGCCTGGTTATTTCAATGGTCTGGAAGTTCTCACGGTGCTGTTCTGACCAGGATGTGGAGAGAGCCGGGAAGTGCTGGGACCACTGGGCTGCAGCCGGAGCCTGGCTGGGGAGCTACAGGAAGGCCGAGCCCGACAGGCTGCTGTTCAGTGTTGGTTGGGGAGTCGGGGCTGTGCACGCCCACGAGTGTTGCCCCGGGGTGCCTCCTGCTCACCGCCCTCACAGCAGGCCCTGGAGACTGTGGCTGGGCAGCCTGTGAGAGGCAGCGGGCTGTGAAGCGTCCCTCGGAGACACCCCGGGGCTCCAGGCCAGTGGTCTGGCTCCCCACGAGAAGCAGAGCCTGCGCTGGCTTCCTCACCTCAGGAGCAGGTCACCCTGGGACAGCACCTGCTGCAAACGGAGCCTGTCCGCTCAGAGTCCTGAGCTCGCAGTGTCGACTCCGGCTCTCGGAGGGCCGTGCCCTCGGAGGGCTCCAGGGACCAACCCCGTCTCCTCCTCAGCCGCGGGCGCTCCCACGTGCCCTGGTCTGCACAGCCCAGCTGGACGCGCTGCCTCCGCCTGGTGTCCCCCCACCCTGGCAGCTCATGGGTGTGCTGGACCCTCCCCTCCCTGCAGTTCCCCACAGCAGTGCCTGCCCTTCCCCGCTCCTCCCCCAGCCTGCCCTCCGCCACGGGTGAGAATTGTCACCAGAGTGGGTTTCAGGTGGCCGTGTGAGCCGAGCCTCGGGCCGAGCCTGGATCTGGGGCGGCCTCGTCTGGAGGGCCAAAGCTCCGTTCCTCCCGGGCTGCTGATCTGGGCTTGCACGTGACCTTTCTGGTGTGTCCTTGCCTTGCTTCTGGGAGCATCACTCACGGCCGGCCCTGCCATTTGGACCAGCACCATCAGAACCCCAGGACCCACGCATCAGAGACCGCAGGTGCAGAGGTGTGTGGTGGCGACTCACGTGGTGACACTCAGCCCAGGGGGCAGAAGACACAGCCCCAGCTCCGCATCTGCCTCAGCTGAGAGCAGGCCACACCAGGGCCTCGGCTTCCTTGCGGGGGACGTGAAGAGGTCAAGCAGGGGCGAGATCCCTTCCAGGGGCGTTGGCTGCTGCGTAGAACTGGCACCCCCAGGCGCCGTCACCTCCTGTGCCATGTCCCTCCCAGGCTCCCCTTTCTGCTGAGATGTCTAGTGGTAGCCAAGTTGCCCGGTGCCCAGAGACAGGAGGGGTGGCCTGAGGTGACCTGGGAAGTTCGTCACCCTTCCACAGCAGGGATCCGTCTACTCTGAGAGCTCTCTTCCCCTCCCCTCTTCCGGAAGAACGTAGGTCAGAAGTCCCTGGACTGTGCTGGACCCATTTGATGAAGGGGAGATTTTTGTCACCACCATGAAGAGGTGCCACGTGTGCACACGTGTGTGTGCATCTGTAGGGGAACGTGAGGTGAGCAACAACAGAAGCACGACAACGTGTTCGGGGCGGGGGGCTGATGGCCGCAGACTCACCATTTCACCAACGGAGGGGACCTGGGTATTTTGTCAGCTAAGGAAACCCAGGTCCCTGGGAGGGTGTGTGCCTGCCCAGGATCTGGGCAGCAGAGCCAGCCTGGAGGGCACGTGTGCAGCTCCTGGCCACACCACAGTCTGCCACCCTTGTCTGGAATCAAAAACAGTAAATCCCAGTGACCTGGAGAAACGGCCCTTTTGGCTTCTGGGAGCCCCACAGGATGGAACCAGGAGGTCCGTCCAGCGGGCCCGTCTACCAACTGTGCCACTTGTGGCCACCTAAAGAAGCAGGTCTCGAGCTTTCCTGAGCCCGAGCCCCACAGCCTTGGGATCTGGGGAGACTGAGCTCGAGGCCCTGGCCCCTTCCACCCTCTGCACACCCCTTCTCCTCTGCGTCCTTTCTTCCCCCTTCTGGCCAGGAGGTGGCTCCGTGATACACGTGGGATCTAATGCCACGGAGCCCCGAGAACAAGGCCCGAGACGGCCATGCCGGGCGCTGTGAGGAGGGAAGCAGAGGCTCCTCCCTGCTGTGAAGGGGAGACGCCGCCTGTTCTAGCACACACTGCAGATGCACGCTCACTGGCACACACTGCAGATGCACGCTCACTGGCACACACTGCAGATGCATGCTCACTGGCACACAGGTGTAGATGCACACTCACTAGTACACACTGCAGATGCACACTCACTGGCACACAGGTGTAGATGCACACTCACTAGTACACACTGCAGATGCACACTCACTAGTACACAGGTGCAGATGCACACTCACTAGCACACACATGCAGATGCACACTCACTAGTACACAGGTGCAGATGCATACTGGCATGCATATGCAGGTGCACACTTACTACCACATATGTGCAGATGCACACTCACCAGTACACACGTGCAGATGTACACTCACTAGTACACAGGTGTAGATGCGTACTCACTGGCACATAGTGCAGATGCACACTCACTAGCACACACGTGCAGATGCACACTCAGTAGTACACACTGCAGATGCACACTCACTAGTACACAGGTGTAGATGCACACTCACTAGTACACACTGCAGATGTACATTCACTAGTACACAGGAGTAGATGGACACTCACTAGCACACACATGCATATGCACACTCACTAGTACACAGGTGCAGATGCATACTGGCATGCATATGCAGGTGCACGCTCACTGGCACACACTGCAGATGCACACTTACTAGTACACACTGCAGATGCACGCTCACTAGCACACAGAAGTGTAGATGCACTGGCACACACTGGCACACAGTGCAGATGCACACTCACTAGTACACAGGTGCAGATGCACACTCACTAGCACACACATGCAGATGCACACTCACTAGTACACAGGTGCAGATGCACACTCACTGGCACACAGTGCAGATGCACACTCACTGGCACACACTGCAGATGCACACTCACTGGCATGCATATGCAGATGCACACTCACTAGTACACAGGTGCAGATGCACACTCACTGGCATGCATATGCAGGTGCACACTCACTAGTACACAGGTGCAGATGCACACTCACTGGCACACACTGCAGATGCACGCTCACTGGCACACAGTGCAGATGCACGCTCACTGGCACACACTGCAGATGCACGCTCACTGGCACACCCTGCAGATGCACACTCACTAGTACACAGGTGCAGATGCACACTCACTGGCATGCATATGCAGATGCACACTCACTGGCACACAGTGCAGATGCACGCTCACTGGCACACCCTGCAGATGCACGCTCACTGGCACACCCTGCAGATGTACGCTCACTGGCACACCCTGCAGATGCACGCTCACTGGCACACCCTGCAGATGCAGAGTCAATGCATTCCCAAACCTCAGCGGCTCCTGTGGACTCAGAACGAACAGCAGTCCTAGCTGGCTGCCAGCCTGGACGTGGGGACCGGGAGGCGTGCTGGGTCTCCAGACCAAGAGGCCGATCACAAACATCAGAGCACAGCTCTAAGTAGGACGAGCAACGTGAGAGAACACTTAGTGGGAGGTGGGAGGAGGTGACTCGGGGGCCTGCTACTAGAGCGGGGGCAGGGAGGGGAGGGAGCCTGGCTGGGAAGCAGCCCCTCCAACGGCACTGCAGGAAGGCCAGCCTCGCAGGGAAGGCAAGAGGGCAGCTGCCTGCAGCGCGGGAAGCTGAGCTCCTGCCTGGCCCCTGCGTGACACCAGGCAGCTGGGAGTGGCAGGGCAAGTGGCTGTGGGCTGCAGTGGGCCCTGCGCTGGCCCTGGGCTCGGCTATTAAGAAGCATTTCTTGCTGGGCATGGTACATGCTTGTAATCCCAGCAGCTCAGGAACTGAGGCAGGAGAATTTCAAGTTCAAAGCCAGCCTAAGCAACTTAGCAAGGCCCTAAGCAACTTAGCGAGACCCTGTCTCTAAATAAAGGCTAGAAAGCCGTGGGGATGTGGCTCAGTAGCAAAGTGCTCCGGGGAAGGACAGCTGTGCTGCCGAATGCCACAGGCTGAAGCACAAGTCGCCTGAGAGCCTGTTCTGCCTCGGAGGCCCTGAAAGCCAAGGCCACATCTCTAAAGATCCATGAAGTTCAGGAGGAGCGCATCAACACTACGGGAGACTGATAAGAGACGCAGGGTGTGAAAAGCAGTGCCCTCTCCTCGGCCGGGAGGAGACCCGGGGCCAGCGTGGGAAGGGCGGATGAGCCGCAGAGGCCCCGACTGACCCTGAGCTGCTCCCTTCTCCTGGCGGGGCCCCGGGTTCTAGCTCTAGGGCAGTGCTGGGTTCCTGCACCTGCAGAGGCCCCTGTGTTCCTGTGCCCAGGGACCCAGAGATTTCCACCCTGGGGTTCAAGGCACAGAGTCTCACTCGGACGTTAATCTGTGTTTCCCTCCGAAATCATTGTGGAATTTTTTCATTGTTGTTTTGCTTTGTCTTTTCTTCGTCTTCTTTTTTAATTTAAAGATTTAGGCTATTCTAAAATTGCATTTCACTCCTGATTCTGGCTGTCCAGCCTGGGCAACAGGGTTCTTCTGCACAATTGCATTTTCCACACATTGCTCTGAGCTCATTCCTTGCACGGAATTGCTATGCCTTGATGCGCCATCCACGGGGCTTTTCTTCTGAGACTCCTAAAATATTTTCAACATGGGATTGCCATGATATTAAAATTTTTTATTATGAAATGCATCATCTACAGAGAAAACCATATATACCATATATTTAGAATTCAAAGAAAATGCTGCAGTGAGCTCATGCGCCCATCAGATTGTGACTCAAGCCTCACTGCACCTGCTGGCTTCCACTAGCCAGGGTCCCTGGGCTTGGCGACAGCGGTCCAGAGCTGGGCTCTTGGCTCCTCTCTCTGTTCCACATGCAAGGTCTCTAAACAGGTTGCCTCTGACACCCTCTGCTCTTGATTCCTAGTTAAATGAGGTCGTTTCCCTTGTATCTTGCAATTTGATAGTTTAACAATTTAAATATTTTTGAGAGTCACCTAAACTATCGCACATAGCTCTATTTGTTCACTATTGCTGTATAATGTTCCCATTTTCCTAGACCACGATTTCTTTTCCCTTCTACTGTTGGGCCTTGTCTTTCTTTCATTTTGCTGGCAGGAAAAGAGCATCTCCGAGCACCTTGCAGGGCGACCTGGGCAGCTCTGCGGGGTTGCGGCCCACACCCACCTGCCCCTGTCCTAGGTGTCTGTCATCAGCTTTGACCAGATGCTCCCTCTCCCAGGCTGCAGAATGTCCTCTTTCCGTCACAGGCTCATGCCACCGTTCGTACTGCTGGTGTTCTGATGTTTGCTGATTCTTGGTCATAACTTCTGGCCAATTTTCCTATTGTGATTCTGTCTTTTTCTTTTTGAACTGTTTCTTTTTCTTTCCTTGAACACCAATCCTTTATTTTGCATGTTACAACCATTTCTTCCCAGTCTGGCTGAGCTTGCCCATTTGCTTCACGGAGTTTTGCTGGAAGCAAGTTCTGGTTCCAGTGGAGCTGAAGCTGTCCCTGCTGTCCACGAGGGCTGTTACCTTTGGGTCGACAGCTCCTCCCCCGGACACCCCAGGTCTTCATGCAGGTGAGAGCTGCGCTGGGCTTGGCCTCTCACGTGCAGGCCTCGTGCTCAGGGAGCCGGGTCTGCACGTGCAGGAGTGGGGATCAGCCTCGCTGCCCTTCCTTGTGGCTGACCCACCTTCTCCACTGGGGCGTGGACCAGGCCCTCACGCTGGCCAGGCAAACGCTCTTCCACCAAACCACCCCCCGCCCCTGATCTGTTAATAGTGTATACAAAATTGCTGATCTCAGTATGCACAGTCAACTCATAATTTTCCTGGCTTCCTAATTTTCTTTGCTTATTTGGAATTTGGAGCTACATTAGTCCTGTAGAATGAAGCAGGCAATGTTCCCTCCTTGCGGGCACGTGTGAGAAACGGTGGGAATTTGTAGAGCTCCTGGGTGAGCCCAGAGACTGGTGGCTTCTGATGGTTCCTTCCACCCTGGTGCTCTCGGGGTCAGGCCTGGCCGTGCAGGACAGGACCTGCAGCGCTGGTGCAGGCCGAGCTGGCCCTCGGGCTGGGCTGGGGAGGAGCCCACAGGTGCTCTAGGAGCCAGCAGGCCTGCGAGGCCGGCAGCTGGGGGCCGCGTGTGATCAGAGGAGGGGGCTTGACGGCAGTTTTCTCCTGAACCGACGTTTTTGGAGACTGTTTCCTGACGGGTCTCTGCTGCCGCGTCTGTGCTGGTGCACGGTTCTCAGTGGCCATGCTGTGGCCTCGGTCCCCTCAGACCCCTCGGTCTTTGCTCATCACCGTCTTTCTCCCGCCAGCGTTCGGCAGTCGGTCCTGCGCAGGGCCGGCTCCTGCGCCTGCCTAGCTCTTGGGCCCTCCTCCTCCTGCGTCCCTGCTTCTCCAACCCTTGAGGTGGACGTGGGCTCACTAGCTTCTGCTCCCCTCTCTTTGCTGTGAGCGGCACTGGTGTCTCCTGCGTCTCCAGAGCCTGGCGTGCTGTGATCCCACTGCGTGCCCTGGAGGTGCCCGACACAGGCTGCGTCTGAGCCAGCGTGTCCTGTGCCAGAGCGCGGGCAGCGCGTCCGGGTGGGGGAAGTGGCGCTTCAGGAGGGCGTGTGGGTCGGCAGGACCTGCACTTCTCACGCCGCCTGCCTGGACACCGGAAGACGATCTCGCTGTCTGTGCGGACCACAGAGGCAGCGCCCACTTCCTGCAGTCTGCGCGGCTGCAGCCCTGTCCTTCCCCTCCGAGGCACCAGGTGGAGGGCAGCGGGCAGTGCACAGCACTGTCACAGCACCCGACAGGGCCCGTGGGGTGCGAGTGTGCAGGAACCCGCGTGTGGGTGTCCTCTGGGTGCTGGTGCTGGAGACAGTTCGCAGCCACTGGGGATGGGGTCCGTGGCCTTCCCTGAGCCCCTTCAAGGGGTCCACAGCCGCTTCGCACAGCCAGCCGCTGAAGGAGCCCTAATTAGGAAGGGCTGTTGTAGCTAGCTGGAAGCCATGGGTTCCACCTGATATGTATGTGACGCACCTGTAGGCACCCGCAAACCTGAAGGTATATAACCGGGTGAAAGCGGTCCGAGTTAGGAGAACGGAGAATTCAGTCAGCCGGGCAGTCACTCGGTCGGTCAGAAGAATCAGAGCGGCCAGAATGTAGGCAGAGCGGTTACAGAAGAGAAACCAGATAGAAGAAGTAATGACTGGCCAGAGTTAGGCCGAGACTCCAGAGGACTGGTCAGAGTAAGGCCGAGGCTCCCGAGGAAGACAGAAGACAGAAGACAGAAGAAGGAAGAAAGAAGAGAGAAGAAAGAAGCTTTAATCTTACTCTAAGCTAAGCTCTACTCTATCTTTCTTTCTAAGACTCTAAAACTCTAACTCTAAGCTACTCTAAGCTAAGCTCTACTCTATCTTTCTTTCTAAGACTCTAAAACTCTAACTCTAAGCTAAGAAGACAAGAAGAAAAGCTTGCTTTAATCTTTCTCTCTAAAAATCTTTCTTTCCCTCTCTAAGCTCTAAGAAAGTAGAAGTAAAAGTAGTAAAAAGCTATACTCTGCCTCCGAGAATTTTCCTCCCGTGGCGGCGCCGTGGCTGGCCGTGACAGGCAGCTTACAAATGGTGGTCCGTCCGGGGCTCGGCAGGCAGAGAAGAAAAGCTAAGAAATAAGGAGAGCAACGAAAAAGCATAGCCTCAGACTCAGTTGAGACCAGCAAAAAGAGTAGTAAACAAGAGAGCATAGCCTCTGACTCAGTTGAGGCCAGTTAAGAATTAAGCTGAAGCAGAGTAGCCAGCAAAAAGCCGAAGCGAGCCGGCCAAAAGCCGAAGCAGAGTAGCCGGCCAAAAGCCATAAAAAATATAGAGAAAAAGCCTTGAGCTTTAGTATAAAGAAAAAAGCCATGAGCTTAAAAGAAAATAGAGAATTAAATAGCATGGTAAAAACCATGCAGAAAAAAAAAAAAAAAAGCATTGAGCTTTGGCAAGAAAGCCATAAAGAAAAATAAAGAAGAGGAGAAAAAAAAAAAAAAAAAAAGTCAAAGCCGCTTATGCAATTGTGCTTAACTAGGTGCGTTAGCTGCTCCTCAGCATTAGGCTTCCTTAAAGCCACAGCACCTTCTCAAAAAGGGCTCAAATATCCACCCTTTCAAAAATAAAAGGTGAAAAGCTAGGTAGGGACAAGAAAATAAAAGAAAATAGAGAAAATAAAATAGAGAAAATAGAACAAAAGCACCTTTTTAAACTAAAGGGAAGGAATATGAAGGAGCCCTAATTAGGAAGGGCTGTTGTAGCTAGCTGGAAGCCATGGGTTCCACCTGATATGTATGTGACGCACCTGTAGGGCACCCGCAAACCTGAAGGTATATAACCGGGTGAAAGCGGTCCGAGTTAGGAGAAACGGAGAATTCAGTCAGCCGGGCAGTCACACGGTCGGTCAGAAGAATCAGAGCGGCCAGAATGTAGGCAGAGCGGTTACAGAAGAGAAACCAGATAGAAGAAGTAATGACTGGCCAGAGTTAGGCCGAGACTCCAGAGGACTGGTCAGAGTAAGGCCGAGGCTCCCGAGGAAGACAGAAGACAGAAGACAGAAGAAGGAAGAAAGAAGAGAGAAGAAAGAAGCTCTAGTCTTTCTCTAAGCTAAGCTCTATCTTTCTTTAAGCTATCTTTCTTTCTAAGAAGCTAAGAAGAAGCTCTAAGCTAAGCTCTATCTTTCTAACTCTAACTCTAAGCTAAGAAGACAAGAAGAAAAGCTCGTTCTAATCTTTTCTCTCTAAAAATCTTTCTTTCCCTCTCTAAGCTCTAAGAAAGTAGAAGTAAAAGTAGTAAAAGCTTAACTCTGCCTCCGAGAGTTTTTATCCCGGTTTACGGTACCAGGCAGCTTACCAGGCAGCTTACAAGCCGCCCTGGGCCTGCTTCCTCAGCTGGGAAGTGCCGTCAGAGCCAGGTCCAGCTCCTGCAGCGCCGGCATCTGGCCAGCTGTGGTCAGGCTCTGCCGAGGCGAAGAGGGGAGGGGAAGACCACCCAGGCCAGAGGCACTGAGGGCTCTCCTGCCCCGGGAGAGGCACCTGCCATTCAGAGCCAGCGGTCCCTCACGGCAGGACACCGGGGTCCAGGAAGCAGCTGGCCCACAGTGGCCCTGAGTCCTTGGAGAAGGGACCTACGTGGAGGCTTGAAAACGCTTTTGTTGGTGCACTGCAGTGACGCCAGCAGTGGGGCGCGTGGGGACGCGATCACACACGAGGGCAGATTGCACTTCAGTCCACAGAGCGTCCCTTCCTCCCCCCTCCTGCCCTGCTCCCCTCCTCCCTGCTCAGCACCCCCTCCTCCCTCCTTGATCCCCCTCCTCCCCTGCTCCCCTCCTCCCTCCCTGCTCTCCCTCCTCCCTCCCGGCTCCCCTCCTCCCTGCCCTGCTCCCCCTCCTCCCTGCCCAGCACCCCCTCCTCCTGCCCTGCTCCCCCTTCCTCCATTCCTGATCCCCCTCCTCCCCCTGCTCTCCTTCTCCCTCCCTGCTCCCCTCCTCTCTGCCCTGCTCCCCTCCTCCATGCACTGCTCCTCCTCTCCCTCCCTGCTCCCCCCTCCTGCCCCGCTCCCCCTCCTCACCCCTGCTCTTCCTCCTCCCTCCCTGCTCCCCCTCCTGCCCCGCTCCCCCTCCTCACCCCTGCTCCTCCTCTCCCTCCCTGCTCCCCCCCTCCTGCCCCGCTCCCCTCCTCACCCCTGCTCCCATCCTCCCTCCCTGCTCCCCCCCGTCCTGCCCCGCTCCCCCTCCTCACCCCTGCTCCTCCTCTCCCTCCCTGCTCCCCCTCCTGCCCTGCTCCCCCTCCTCACCCCTGCTCCTCCTCCTCCCTCCCTGCTCCCATCCTCCCTCCCTGCTCCCCCCTCCTGCCCCGCTCCCCCTCCTCACACCCCTGCTCCTCCTCTCCCTCCCTGCTCCCCCCTCCTGCCCCGCTCCCCCTCCTTCCCCCCTGCTCCCCCTCTTTCTTCTTTTTATCTATAGTTTTAAACTTTCTGCTTTGTAGATGGACATAAAGGGACCCACTGTGGCGTGCTCACAGGGGACAGAGCGTCGACAGTCACCTTCACCACCGTCCTCTCCCCGTCCTCCCCATCCCTTGCCTCTATCTGCGGCCTCCCCTCTGTGTCGTGGTCCCCACTCCCCCCACTCCTCTCCAGCTCCTGCACACGATCCTGCCTGGCCTCCCCCGCATGGTGCTCTCCAGGTCCGCCCTTCACCTGCAGATGCCACAGTGCCGTCCCCCGTGGCTGAGGAGGGCCCAGGAGGGGGTGGGCCACACTCTCCTGATGTCCCCTGCCCACGGCTGGCCGGCCACAGCCTGGTCTTGGCTGTGCAGCAGGAACGCGGTGTGCCCGTGTGGCTGTGCCCGTGTGGCTGTGGCACGCGGGCGGGGTTCTGGGTCGGTCGTCCTCACCCCTTCGGGTCCCGCGGGCCTCAGGCTGCCCGTTGTGCGGAGTGAGCGGTGGCAGTGCCGACGCGGCGGACCGGCTGTGGCAGGAGAGGCCTCCAGCGCGCAGCGCGGCTGGCTCGCCGCGGCGAGGGCTCCGAGGCTTCTGGCCCGGCACACGTGCAGCTGGTGAATGAGGTCGTCCTCTCAGAATCACCTTTCACTCCAGGTGGAGCGGAGGGGAGGCCCTCTTTCTCGGCCACGATGCGCGGGATTTGCACACGTTCAGGTGTGGAAGCAGGACACGCGCAGGAGCTGTGGCTCGCTCACCCGGGAAGCTCCGCCGTGTTAACGGCGTCGTGAGCTGCGACCTCCGTCAGAACGGTGACTTTGACTCACCAAGATGTGCAGCTGAGCCCCAGCCTGGAGATGTGGGGAGCACGGACTCCCACGTTCCCAAGGACAGAAGTGACCCAGGCCTGTCACCACTGGTGACAATGCCAACACCCGTGTCAGCACCTCTCAGAGCAGGTCAACACACGCACAAAAAGGACACTGCGACCTTCTCTCAGGACACGGCGTCTGCCTTAGACCGAGGAAAGCTCGCGGGGACATTTGTGTCTCAGGCAGACCTGGAGGCTCCCAGTGGAACAGCGAGGGTCGTCACCCCCCCCAGAGGACCAGGGCAGGTGGCTGTGCTGAAGCTGGCCAGAGAGATGATGGGGGTGACAAGTAGGTGATAGATGATAGCCAGAAGATAGATCACAGCCAATGACAGGCAGCAGGTAGGTAGGTGACAGGTAGGTGACGGGTAGGTGACAGGTTGGGGACAGGTAGGTGATGGATGATAGATAGACAGAAGATAGACAGATGACAGGCCAGTGACAGGCAGCAGGTAGGTAGGTGGTAGGGGACAGAAGGTGGTGGATGATAGACAGAAGAGAGACAGATGACAGGCCAATGGCAGGCAGCAGGTAGGTAGGTAGGTGGTAGGGGACAGAAGGTGGTGGATGATAGACAGAAGAGAGACAGATGACAGGCCAGTGACAGGCAGCAGGTAGGTAGGTGATAGGAGGTGATGGATGATAGAAAGAGAGACAGATGACAGGCCAATGGCAGGCAGCAGGTAGGTAGGTAGGTGGTAGGGACAGAAGGTGGTGGATGATAGACAGAAGAGAGACAGATGACAGGCCAGTGACAGGCAGCAGGTAGGTAGGTGATAGGAGGTGATGGATGATGGAAGAGAGACAGATGACAGGCCAGTGACAGGTGGCAGGGGCAGGTGGTAGGCAGGTGAGAGCTGATGTGCACAGGTGCGCCAACGCTGTTGGCTGGCGTCTGGTTGTGCTGATGCCGCGGCGGGGTGCGCTCTCTGTGAAGACCTGCATCCTGGGAGCCTCCTTCCTGCCTGGCGGGTCACTTGCTGCTGCTCACAACACCCTTGGCCAGCTGCCACGGAGGGCCCCGATGGCTCTTGGACGGGGCAGAGGCATCTGGACGGGCCTGGCAAGGAGGTCTCCTGCTCCTGTGGCCGCTGCATCGACCTGCTCACTGCAGCGCGTGGTCTCTAAGGACGCCTCCTTCCAGCCGGCCTCCGTCAGGGCCAGGTGAGGTCCCCTCGTGGGAAGCTCCCACTCCCAGCTGGCCTGCGCGGCCCTCTGTGGACGGCTGCTTCTGGAGCCATCGACTGCAGAGCCCCCACGTGGCAGGCGCACACGGGCTCCAGCGGCTCTCGTCCCCGTGTCCACAGCTGCTGTGGGCAGCTCCGTGCCCTCGGCCCAGGCCTCTGTGCCAGCAGGCTGGCCTGCTCTGATGAGAGGACGCAGGTGCTTCTGCGACCGCCTGCTCCTGCACGTGGTCCTTGTCCCGAGTCGTCCTCGGGGGAAGAGGGAAGAGACGGGGGCCTTGCTGTGGCCGCCAGGTCTCGCCAGGACTCAGAGAGCCCGGGGCCACCCCAGGCACAGGAGCTCAGAGAGCCCCACGGGGGTGGGCGAGGACTGGCTGAGGCGTCACGCCTTACCCAGGGGTTGTGCCGCATGGCTGGGGGCACAGCACCCAGTGCGTTCCTTCAAGTGGGCCTTTGATGGGTTCTAGAGCTGACTGATCAAGGTCTCAGGCCCGGGGTCTGCAGGAGACGCGGCAGACCCATCCAGAGCTGGCTGTGAGTGCTGAGACCTAGCGCGTGGGCCAAGGGAGGCTGGGGTGCCAGCGCTCGTGAATTCCAGAGATGGCGCCTTGTGGAGAGTGGGGACAAAGGGCAGCAGCCGGGCGCTTGAGCCCGCCACCTGTCGGTCTTGCACAGTGCTCTTCCTGAGGCCTGAGCCTGGGCGGTCCTGCCCAGGTCCCTGTTAGCTGCAGCCGTGGGCCTGTGGGGTGCAGGTGAGAGTGAGGCGGGCGGGCGGGCCTCGGTCCCGCAGACTCCCTACTCTTCCCTGTTGAACTTTAAGAATTCCTGCTCTGCCTCTTTATGGGAGCTGCACTGAGCTTGGAATCTTTTCCCATAAATACCATAGGAATAAAATTAAGTGACCACAGGTGACAGAGAAGCAGAAGCTCGTTGCCCTTCCCCTGAGAGCTAGCACGGTCTCACCCCAGCCCCATCAGCGCCCTGACATGTGGCGTCTGGCCATACGCACCCGCCGGCTGGTGGGTAAGCAAGGGCACACCTGCACACCCCATTCCAGTGCAGACGGAGACCCCAAGTCCAGCACGGCCGTCCCCAGATCCTACCAGTCGCGAGGGCCAGAATCGGGGGTGGCCTGGGCATCTTCTACCAGCTCACGTCGGCTCCTTACAGGACCCACCTCCCGCAAGACTCAGGCAAGCGGAAGAAGCGCTTGCGGGGCGGCCCTCACACAGCCACCCTCGCCAGCCGTCCCGGGCTGGCTGCGGGAGTCAGGACGGCTCCCCAGGAGGTGGCCGTGCTGCGGACGGCACCTGCTGAGCTCAGGCCGGGCGGGGGCTGAGGGAGCCTCCCGGACAGAGTGCGCAGGACCAGTGTGCGTGGGAGTCACTGTCACTCGCTATCAATCTCCTGACGGCTTCTAAAAATGTCACTCCGGAGCTGTCGGTGGGTTTGCCGACTGCTCTGTGATGAGAGCGAGTGGGGAGGTAATTGATTGGCCTCATTTGCTTATCCATATTATGCTAATTAGACCTGCAATCTTCCCTTTGTACCATCACCCGAGACAGAGCCCATCCGGGTGATTGGGATGCAGGCAGGCCTGTGGGAAGGGTGCGGGACTGGGCAGGCGTCTGGGCAGAGGGACGTCCACCTGAGACGCCCTCCCTGGAAGGGCGCTGTGCTCGGCGTTCAATCTGGGCAGGTTTCATTGCAACAAATTGTGCTTGTCAGCCCGGTGGCTGGAGTATCTTTGTGTGACCTGTCCCCCGACTGGCACCTTGGTGTGGAGTAGCTCGCGGCTAGTGCAGGTGCCGGGCAGTGATTCCTGGTGGACGGGGCAGGGAGCCTGAGGGCGTCTTCTCTGACCTCCATCTACTCTCAGACAGTGAAGATCCCCCTGTCTGAAGAGGTCATCTGGACTCCAAAGTGTGAAGTACCCTGAGTGGCGACGTTTTTCAGTAAAGGTCTCAGGCAACACTTTGCACAGCTCCACCAAAACACACAGGTCTAAGGAGGGCGTGGCGTCAGGTTGGGGTCTAAGGAGGGCGTGGCGTCAGGTTGGGGGTCTAAGGAGGGCGTGGCGTCAGGATGGGGGGGGGTCTAAGGAGGGCGTGGCGTCAGGTTGGGGGTCTAAGGAGGGGCGTGGCGTCAGGATTTTGGGGTCTAAGGAGGGCGTGGCGTCAGGTTGGGGGTCTAAGGAGGGCGTGGCGTCAGGATGGGGGGGTCTAGGATGGGGGAGGAGGGCGTGGCGTCAGGTTGGGGTCTAAGGAGGGCGTGACGTCAGGTTGGGGTCCCCCAGTCTCCAGACTTCAGTTGGTACCTGCTACATGCCAAGCACAAGAACGTCTCCAGCTGCTCTCCCTGGGCCGTCCACTCTGCAAGTCCTCCAGGGTCGGTTGGCATCATAGCCTCAGGCCACTGGTGTCCCCTTGGGCCACCTGGCACCTCTGCATCCAGTCCCGCTCAGGTCCTCAGGAGTCCTGGTCCGTCCCCACGGGGCAGAGCCGCGGTGTTACCATGTGCCTGCAGGGCAGAGGGCGCGTGGACGGAGAGTCCACTCAGATCCGCTGGCTGAGGTGGTGCTGGGGCAGTAACAGAAGTGACGAGGTCATCTCAGCATCGTCACCTGAATGGAAAAGGGCGTAGAAATCACCTCGCCTGGTGGTTTTGAAACAATTTTTGCAAATCAAAATCCTGCAAGGAACCCAGCAAATAAGCAGCTCTGAGAAGCTGGGGTGCAGCAGCCGTGCCCCTGCTCTCGGGAACACAGGGACCTCGGGTGCACCCTGGAGGACACTTGCAGACGGACAGACAGACACGGGCGCCTGAGCTTCGGGGAGCGCCAGCGGGCAGGAGCCTGAGCGGCCTGGGGGTCCCGAGAGGCCCGCTAGACAGCACTCTTGGCCTCCAGAGGAGCCTGCTGGGCCAGCTGTGAGGCCTGGACGCTGGGCGTGGCTGGGGGACACGTGAGCTGTCCCTGCATGGTGGGGAAGCTCGAGGGTACGTCTTGAAAGTGGGAGCGCACTGTCTGGACCCAGCCAGCCGCGCTGCTCTGCACCCACAGAAGCAGAAGAGGGGCCCCGAGGGCTTCCACGGCTCGAGCCCTCAGTGGCTGAAGCCACAGACTCAGCAGGACTGCGAGTGGGGACAGACTGTGGCCTCGGCACAGGAGGTGCACAGGCGACAGGGCAGTGAGGCCTTCCCAGGTGCTGGGCTGGGCCAGAGGGACTTCAGGTGGGAGCCAGCCAGGCTCACGGCGTCAGTCTCACGGGGCCACACGGCCCTCAGGGGTGCCCCTCATCCTGTGCTTGTTGTCACAAATGCAGAGGCCAGAAAGTGGTCAGTGTGGAGGCTGGTCAGTGGTCAGTGTGGAGCGGTGGGTCAGTGGAGGCTGGGCAGTGGTCAATGCAGAGGCCGTGAAGTGGTCAGTGTGGAGGCTGGCCAGTGATCAGTGTGGAGGCTGCCAGTGGTCAGTGTGGAGGCTGCCAGTGGTCAGTGTGGAGGCTGGCCAGTGGTCAGTGTGGAGGCTGCCAGTGGTCAGTGTGGAGGCTGGCCAGTGGTCAGTGCGGAGGCTGACTAGTGGTCAGTGCAGAGGCTGGGCAGTGGTCAGTGTGGAGACTGGCCAGTGGTCAGTGCAGAGGCTGGCCAGTGGTCAGTGCAGAGGCCAGGCAGTGGTCATTGTGGAGGCTGACCAGTGGTCAGTGCAGAGGCGGGCAGTGGTCATTGTGGAGGCTGACCAGTGGTCAGTGAAGAGGCCAGGCAGAGGTCATTGTGGAGGCTAACTAGTGGTCAGTGCAGAGGCCGGGCAGTGGTCAGTGTGGAGGCTGGCCCGTGGTCAGTGATGCCCACAGTGTGGTGCTGGGCTTTCTCCTGGAGAGGGTCCACGCTGCCCATTAACCAAGACCAACAGACGCCAGCGCCCAGGCCAGCCCCGAGAAGCGCAGCTGTGGTGGGCAGAGCAGAGCTGAGCTCTCTCAGCCAGGACTCCTGAGGGGCCTCCAGGGCTGCTTCTGACCCACCTGGAGGCCGCTGGCCTGGGCTCCTGCCCGCGGCCACATGCCTCACGGGAAGTCCAGTGACCCGGTTCTCTGCAGCTCCCTCAGGTGAAGGGCCGTGGTGCCCAGAGTCATCCCAACACCTCTGCTCATGCCCAGTGACGCGGTCCACAGCGCTGGCCCTCAGCCGCCGACCTGCCCACCTGCGTGGCTTCTGAGCTTCCTGTGGGTCTACTTGGCTGGGGAGGGCCACAGGAGGAGCCCCAGGCCCCTCTTCAGCCCAGCCACACGGGAAGCCCACCCCCTGGGGAAAGCCCACCCGGGGCAGACAGCCCTGAGGGCCCGGCGAGGTCCACCTTGGTGTGGAACCTGCGTCACCCGGGCTCTGGCAGGAAAGGAGGCCGTCCCTTGCCCGGCAGGGAAGGACAGCAGCCGCCTCAGGCCTCCCCAGCCTGACAGCTCTGGGGCCTGCGGGGTGTGGGCTCTGGGGAAGCCCAGGGACGTGCGGTCCCAGCCCTGGGCAGGTCTCTCCAGAGGCGGCCCTCAGCCTCTCTGACCATCTCTGTCCCTTCACAGAGACTCAGGGAGGGTCTGCTCAAAGGGGTCTGCCCTGTCTAACCTCCGTAAACTCAGGGGAAGTTTCCTTTTCTTCTTTCCTCCCTCCCTCCCTCCTTCCCTCCCTCCTTTTCTCTCTCTCTCCCTCTGGGGAACGTCTTTGGGGTGCTGAGAAGAAGGTCATCGGGCCCACTGGCTCTGGGACCACTCGCAGGACGCAAGCCTCCCCGCGGCCTTGACCCCCAAACCGCTGCAGATTTCCAGGTGGCTTGGCTTTCTGGGCACCTCGGGCTCCTGTTGTCACAATCACACCCTTCACGGGGCTTCCCTGGGAGTCACCTTCAGCAAGACCCTGGCTCACTGCACAAGGTCGGGCAATGTCACCAGGAGACTGCTTTCTCGGAGATAAGGGGAGGAGACTCACAGGGAACCCTGGGATCTGAGACCCCAGGAGGGAGGGAGCCCAGGAGATGCTGCTCCTGGGGACGGGTTGGGCCAGAGGCGGTGACAAGCAGCTCCTGTCCAGTCGTCCCTGCTGCCTTCACACCGCGCTCTGAGAACCCGCGTCCCAAGGGTGTGCGGGCTGGGCCAGGCGCCTTCTCTCCCCGGAGAAGCCCTTTCCCTCCACTCGATGCTGACTCCAACTCCCGTCCAGCAGCCTGAGTCCACGCGCCATAGTTGGGAGGGCGATCAGTGAGCCGGGAGGGCTGCTTCCTGTTCCCCTTCCACACGTCGAGACGTCCTTCCGAAGCCAGAGGCGGGCGCGGCTGCCCCGAGTTCCGAGGCGGTGGGCATCCTGGCCTGTGGCCTGGGCGCTGCTCAAGCCTGCACTCTCTGCTCTCAGGGCTGGGCAGGAAGCCCGCCCCACCCTGCCCGCAGGACAAGGAAGTGCTGCGGCATCTTCAGGAGCACCTCCGGGCTCAGCCTCCTCCTGCCTCCGTGTGCCCAGAGGCCTGGGAGCAAGGCAGGGGGACTGCTCAGGAAAGACAAGGACTACACAGGGCGCAGGGGCTTGCAGTAGGCGGCTTTCCCTGGGCCCATGGCTCCCTCCCCTTTGCAAGGGGGAATGATGTTTTCTCCTTGTGGTGCCAAGATGGAACCCAGGGACTTGTGCACGCTGGGCAAGCACTCTGCCTCGGGCCGCATCCCCAGCCCTGATCTCACTTTTTAAAGGTCATCATGATAATGCAGAAGCATTGTGAAAATATTGCAGATACAGAAGATATCAAAAGAGGAAGAACAGAAAATGTGACCCTTCTGTCCTTGTCTTGTGCTGTTATGATGGAATCCCACGACCTGCAATTCACAGCAGGAATCCAGGGCTGAGAGTCCTATGGTCAAGGGGCTCGGACCTGCAGGACCCTCGGTGCGCGCTGAGCCCCACAAGGATTCACCTCCTGTGTGGGAAGGGAGAGACCCCGGGATCCCAGCACGCCCACCTCAGGAGGAGGGTCCTCATGCCCACCCCCTCAGTAGGCGCCACCCAACACTGCCACCTGGTGGTGGGGGACAGGGTGTGCATCTGTGCCGCTGTTGGTGACCACGCCTTCCTGCAGGAGCACCTGCCACATGGCAGGCCTGAGTCTGGGGATCTGGTGAGCAGGAGACAAATGATTCATTAATATCCGCAATGAGGTGGGGACCTCAGCACCTCGGTGCAGGGGAGTGAGGAACATGGGGACACCCGTCTCCCAGTGCTGGTGCAGGGAGCTCAGTCACACAGGGACGTGGGGACGCGGCGTCTCCCAGAGCTGCTGCAGGGAGCTCAGTCACACACAGGGACATGGGGACACTGTGTCTCCCAGTGCTGGTGCAGGGGAGCTCAGTCACACAGGGACGTGGGGACACTCTGTCTCCCAGTGCTGGTGCAGGGAGCTCAGTCACACAGGGACATGGGGACACTGTGTCTCCCAGTGCTGGTGCAGGGAGCTCAGTCACACAGGGACGTGGGGACACTGTGTCTCCCAGTGCTGGTGCAGGGAGCTCAGTCACACAGGGACGTGGGGGACACTGTGTCTCCCAGTGCTGGTGCAGGGAGCTCAGTCACACAGGGACATGGGGACGCCGCGTCTCCCAGTGTTGCTGCAAGGAGCTCAGTCACACAGGGACATGGGACACTGTGTCTCCCAGTGCTGGTGCAGGGAGCTCAGTCACACAGGGACATGGGGACACTGGTGTCTCCCAGTGCTGCTGCAGGGAGCTCAGTCACACAGGGACGTGGGGACGCCGCGTCTCCCAGTGCTGGTGCAGGGAGCTCAGTCACACAGGGACGTGGGGACACTGTGTCAATGTCCTGTCGCATTGCTCCCTGTCTCCAGGCTGACAGGCTGCTGCACCTTCAGCAAGGTGTGACCCAGCCCCCAGCCACCCAGCAGTGCATTTCCCGGGGCTGGCCTTGCATGCTCATGTGTGCATGTCCACTGATGATTTGGGCCCAGCAAGGAGAACACGCCTGGCCACACTTCCTGTGCCCACGGTGCTCAGATGAGAGGAGGCCTGATCAGGTGACGCAGCCCGGATCAGAGAGATATATGGACGCGCACCCAGTAACCACTCACTCTGTCATTTTACTTCAGTTGTAATTTTGCAGCTTCAACAACAGAAGAGCCATTAGGCTCCCCTCAATCAATACACCATATATTATCAGTCTAGACGACCCAAAATGACTTGTATAAAATATCAGCACCGTGCATCTTCATTATGTAAATGGACTCTGCAGGGGAATTAATTGATTACCCAGTTGCTGCGGATCAGCCTCAGACGTCTCGGTGAGACAGAGAGAAACCCTCCACCCTCTCAGTGGCCATAACTTAAAAGGAACAAGGGGAAACAGGGAGGGGAGCGGCGAGTGCTCGCTCTGCACTGGCCGCCCGGCAGGCGTGTGGGCGGCCGGGGCGGAAGGCCACCGCCCAGCGCGTTAGTGACGGAACGCCGGGAGATGTCAGCTGGTTACTGCTCGGGTCAACAGTTTCAAAACCACACAAACCAACCTGGCTGCGGGCATGAGGCTCCGAGCTCGTCCCCAGGCCCCTCGTGACTCACGCCGAGGCCCCGTGTCGTCACAGCAGCTGTTCCGCGATGTGCCCGCCTACTTCTTTCCTCGCCAGAGCGGAGGCTGGGGAGCCAGGGCTTCCCCTCATCTGCATGGCACAGTGACGACAGTGGCTTCACGCGTCCTCCCACCCCCACGGCCGCTGCGGACGCTCCGAGCTGACCGGCGGGCGTGTCCCCTCCAGTCCTGAGGAGCAGTCCCACTCGGGCTCTGCCTGGGGAGCTGGCCACGGCCTGCCCACGGCCGTGCTGGCCCGGTACTGCTCCTGCCGGGTCCTCGGGGGCGGACCTGTGGGACAGTGCTGGCGTGAGCGTCGTCTCTGGAGGGATGCGTCGAATAGTTTCCAATAGGCGAGAACTTTTTGCTGAGGTGAAGAGCGTAAGGTAGAGGAGCATTTCTCTGATTCTGAGTTTCGGCAAAAGTATCAAAAACACTATTAAAACTGTTGCTGAAGCGTTTGGAGCAACGAGGCCGCAGGAAGAAGTTCAGGCACGAAAAGCTTTTTATTCAAAACAACGACTAACACGCGCCGCAAACACCACCAAAATGGCGCTGACCCGATCAGCAACTCGGCCAAGTTTTGAGACTACGGAAGACAAAATCTCCGTGGCCCCTAGTCAACCGCAAAGCTATCTCCCCAAACAGGGTCCTGCTAAAACCCTACTTTTTTAAAGCAAAACTCTGAAGATGAGCACATTGGAGGCAATGGCAGCGCAGAGGAGGAATGTGTCATGGTCCTCAGGCTGACCCTGGAGAACAGTCATCCTGCTCAGATCCGACCCAGCTTTCAATCCCAGGAAGCCCTGCCAGCCCGGCCAGCTGGTGGCCCACCAGGCCACACCTCTGTGCACAGCAGGGCTTGGGGCCACACGAGGAGTGGGCGTGGCTGGCTTGCAAGGGTTGGATGTGGTGTCAGTCTCTTATTGCTGCTTGTAACAAGTCACACACACTTGATGTTTACAAGGGCACACACTCACTGTCCGATTGCTCTGTCATCTGAAGTCTGACGTGGTTGTTTTAAACTCATGGCCCCAGCAGAGGTCACCCTCCTGCGGGCTCCAGGCAAGGTCTCCTGTCCTTCCCAGTGTCTGCAGCCTGCGGACACTCTTGCCTGTTGGACACCCTTCCAACTTCAAGGCCAAGGCCAGCGGCAGCCTGGAGCGGCTCTCACGCCAAGGCCTGCCAAACTTCAAGCCTCAGCAGCGGCGGCGCCCACACGGTGTCCAGGGTGGCATCCGCACTGGAAGTCGGCCTTGGCAGCCTCAGCTGGGCTGTGCACAGGCTCACGGGCCCTGGGCACTGGAGCGTCCAGGCCTCTGGGGCCTGATTCCACCTGCCCAGGTGTGGAAGAGCCGCGCCCTGTTCTTCCGTCTGTGAGGGACTGGCTTCTGGACGGCCGGGGGCAGCAGGCAGCCCCAGGTCTCACCCCGGCCTCCTCCTCAACCTGCCAGCGCAGGAGTTTGGTTCAGCAGTTCCGGACTTTCCAGGGACGCTTGACGAGCATTCGTCATCAGAACTGCCCAAAGCCAAGAGCAGCCGCCCGCGTCCTGCCACCCGACTGCGTCCTCTGAGGCTGGACAGTCGCGCGGCTTCGCGCTGCAGAGGGAAGGCCCCTCCTGAGTGCCATCCCCGGCACTCCGCGGAAACCACTAGGCCCGTGGCTGCTCTGCGGTCAGAGGCTCTGCTCCCTCAGCAGTGGCCACCCTGGCCGCACTGGTCTGCTCCGCCTGACGGGCTGAGTGGCAGGCACTAGCCCTTGGCTCAGGAGTGGATCTGGCCCTTGGGCTTGCCGGCCTGAGCACAGCTGTTAGGGTTGGAGGGAGACCGGCAGGACCTGGAGTGCCCAGCGTGCTTCCCCACCTGGGAGGCCGTCTGCCTGGGCACACTCGGAAGACCTGGACCCTGGGGTCTGCGAGTCAGCAGGCCGGTGTGGCTCGTCCTCCGGGTGAGGTGAGTGGGACGCACCCTTCGGCCCCCACGCGCTCGCCCAGCCCCTCCCAGGCCTCCAGCCCAGGGGTCTTTCAAGTGCGAGGGGAGCATTAGCCGCCAGGGCGGGAGGCTGGGACTCCGCACAGGCTGGCCTCTGATGGCGCTCCAGAGACAACCGCGGTGGGATGGAGCCTCTGGGCTGGCTGAGCGGCGGGCTCGGGCGTCTGCAGCAGAAGCTGCATGCAGGTGGCCTGCCACTGTCCCTCAGGGTGGTCGACAGGGATCCCAGTGGAGATACCCCAAGTGACGGGCGTGAGGCCAGGCTGCAGGGTCAGGCCTGGAGTTGGGGCTCCCAGGAGCCTCCTGAGCAGAGCCCGCCAAGCTGACCCGCACGGTGGCCCGTGACGCCGGCACCGTCTGAGCAGTGGTCCTCGGCAGCTGCTCCTCCGGGGCTTGGAGACGAAAGGGGAGGAGGAAGGACTTCTCGGCTGTCACGGTGACTCCGGGGGAGGCACGGCTGGCCGTTAGAAGTCAGGGCAGGGGTGCTGCCTGCGCAGTGATGGGTGACACAGGGAAAGGGCTGCCCTGCTGCGGGTGACGACGCCGCCACAGGTGTGCCTAGCACCCCAAGACGCTTGGTCAGCCCGGGCCTAGGGGTCGCCTGTCTGGGACCCTCAGGGCCCAGGAGTCCCCTCACCAGAGTAAGTGCTGGGGTCATCCTCTGCTTGCAGACAGGGGTACCCGAAGGGGACTTCAGACCCAGAATGAAAGCTGAGCATGATAAACTGGGGACTGGTGCTGGCCCTGGGCCTCCCACATCCCCGGGGTCTGCTGCTGATTTGGCCCCTGGAGCCCTGGTCCAGGTCCCAGGGATGGCTGAGCGCCTGGGCGTGAGGCCAGGGAGTGGTGGGAAGGCGCTATGCCTCTGCTGCTGTCCTGAGCGCCTTGGCAGCCATCAGAGGCCCTGGGTGGAGTCTGTGCACGTGGGTGGACTCTGTTCTGGCCACCTCCTGGGACTGCTCCAGTGAGACACAGCCTCCCATCAGGAGGCTGGAGGCTGTAGAGGGAGGAAAACTGTCGTGATGAGGAAGGTGTGTCCAGTGCTCTGCAGCCTGCCCCCCAAGACAGGTGACCACCCTCAGCTGAGGGAGGCAGGGTGGGAGGCTGCCCTGGAGGCCAGGGCCTCTGGCATAGGGCGGGGTGAGGGTCCACGGGAGGCCAGGGCCTCTTGCATGAGAAGGAGTGAAGTTCAGAGAGGAGAAGAGGAGGCTGGTTCTCTGCCCGCAGGCCCCGTCTGCTGTGAGTGGGATCACGCCCTCCGTCTAGACACAGACCCCAGGCCGTCCAGCAGGCACGGCTGGAGGGAGCATGGTGCTGAAGGAGCAAAGGGTGCCTCTCCCGACCAAGCCCCTCTGCCCACGACGCCTCTTCTCTCCTCCTTTTGCAAGACTAGCCCCTAAAGGGAGGTGGGCTTCCTGGTCCCGGTCCTGTTCTCCCACTTCCTGTCCTCCCACTTCCTGTCCTCCCCACTCCCTGTTCTCCCACGCCCTGTTCTCCCACTTCCTGTCCCCCCCCACTCCCTATTCTCCCACTTCCTGTCCTCCCACTTCCTGTCCCCCCACTCCCTGTCCTCCCACTCCCTGTTCTCCACTTCCTGTTCTCACACTTCCTGTCCTCCCACTCCCTGTCCTCCCACTCCCTGTTCTCCCACTTCCTGTCCTCCCACTCCCTGTTCTCCCACTCCCTGTCCTCCCACTCCCTGTTCTCCCACTTCCTGTCCCCCCACTCCCTGTTCTCCCACTTCCTGTCCTCCCACTTCCCTGTCCCCCCACTTCCCTGTCCTCCCACTCCCTGTTCTCCCACTTCCTGTTTCTCACACTCCCTGTCCTCCCACTTCCTGTCCTCCCACTTCCTGTTCTCCCACTCCCTGTCCTCCCACTCCCTGTTCTTCCACTTCCTGTTCTCCCACTTCCTGTCCTCCCACTTCCCTGTCCTCCCACTCCCTGTCTCTCCACTCCCTGTTCTCCCACTTCCTGTTCTCCCACTCCCTGTCCTCCCACTTCCTGTCCCTCCCACTCCCTGTTCTCCCACTCCCTGTTCTCCCACTCCCTGTTCTCCCACTTCCTGTCCTCCCACTTCCTGTCCCTCCCACTCCCTGTTCTCCCCACTTCCTGTTCTCCCACTCCCTGTTCTCCCACTCCCTGTCCTCCCACTTCCTGTTCTCCCACTCCCTGTTCTCCCACTCCCTGTTCTCCCACTTCCCTGTTCTCCCACTCCCTGTCCTCCCACTCCCTGTTCTCCCACTTCCTGTTCTCCCACTCCCTGTTCTCCCACTCCCTGTCCTCCCCACTCCACCCTGTTCTCCCACTCCCTGTTCTCCCACTCCCTGTTCTCCACTCCCACTCCCACTCCCTGTTCTCCCACTCCCTGTTCTCCCACTCCCTGTCCTCCCACTCCCTGTTCTCCCACTCCCTGTTCTCCCACTTCCTGTCCCCCCACTCCCTGTCCTCCCACTCCCTGTTCTATCCCCCACTCCCTGTCCTCCACTCCCTGTTCCCCCACTTCCATGTTCTCCCACTCCCTGTCCCTCCCACTCCCTGTTCTCCCCACTCCCTGTTCTCCCACTTCCTGTCCTCCCACTTCCCTGTTCTCCCACTCCCTGTCCTCCCACTCCCTGTTCCTCCCACTCCCTGTTCTCCACTCCCTGTCCTCCCACTCCCTGTTCTCCCACTCCCTGTCCTCCCACTCCCTGTTCTCCCACTCCCTGTCCTCCCACTCCCTGTTCTCCCACTCCCCTGTTCTCCCACTCCCTGTTCTCCCACTCCCTGTCCTCCCACTCCCTGTCCTCCCACTCCCTGTCCTCCCACTCCCTGTTCTGTTTCCCACTCCCTGTTCTCCCACTCCCTGTTCTCCCACTCCCTGTCCTCCCACTCCCTGTTCTCCCACTCCCTGTCCCTCCACTCTCCCTGTCCTCCCACTCCCTGTCCTCCCCCACTTCCTGTTCTTCCACTCCTGTTCTCCCACTCCCTGTCCTCCCACTCCCTGTCCTCCCACTCCCTGTCCTCCCACTCCCTGTCCTCCCACTCCCTGTTGTCCCACTTCCCGTTCTCCCACTCCCTGGGTGGTCTGCTTGCACCCTTACTCAGCTCCATTCCCATCTCTCAATTGTCCTTGTCCTTCTCAGAGAAGCCCTGTGCCTCCAGGTCTGGTGGTTTCTGAGGATGGTCAGGTGCACAGGTGGCCACAGCTCGTGGCCCACTGCACTGAACACGGGGAGCTCGCTTCTGCTACAGAAGGCTCCCAGCACCAGGAGCGTCCATGTGTCCACACCTCCCAGCTCCGTCCACCACTGAGGCTACATGCAGGGCCAGTGCTGAAGAGCCTGCTTTCTGTGAGTCCAAAAGGTTAACAACAGCATGGATGAGGCCATCTGGGGAGTGGAGGAGGCCGCAGGGCAGGAGGCTAACTGGGGGTGCGTAGCTGGCTGTGTGTGGTCCTGGCTGATGTCTCTGGGACCAACAGGGACAATCCTGTGCCTGGGGATGTTGGCTGAGGCCTTGGCCCAAGTGATCCAGTGTCTTGGGACACTCCTGGCAGCCCTGGTCACTGCAGTGCTGTGCAGCTCCGTGCCAACTAAGGTCCTGTCGGTGGTCAGAGCAGGGCGCGCCCACTTTCCCCTCCTCCCCTCCCTTCTTACTGTTTCTTTTCTTTCGTTTCCTTTCACCGCCAGTCACAGTGGACAGTGCAATCCCGTTGCTCCTCGGACATCCGCACACATCTCACTGAGGGTGAAGCGCCAGGCGGCAGGGCTCACCGTGACCTGATCTGCCTCTGACCTCTGAAACCCGTCTCACTTCAGAACACTGACGGTGAGCAACGCCTCGGCCTCACACCCTTGACGGACCGTGACCCGCAGGTTGGAAAGCGCTGACGGACATGAAGTCCACTCACCTGGGCAGGGGTGGCCTGCGAGCGCTTTCTCCTGCCACTGCTGAGCCTGTGGGCCGCTCCCTGTCCTGCGCAGGAAGGTTCCGGCGCTCTGCACCTCCTGCGTGGGCCGTGTCCTTGGGGCTCTTGATGCCAGGCAAACAGTCATCGGGAGACCCACACCAAGGGGCTTTCCTCCGTTTCCTCGCAGGAATCTCGTGGTCTCGGGTCACACGTGAGTCTTGATCCAGATCGAGAGACTTCTGCGGTGGCGGGAGACCCAGGTCCACTTCCATTCTGCCGTGGGCAGCTTTCCGGTTTCCAGCACCACCCTCGGAAGGGCCCGCCCTCTCCCGCCTGCATGATGGACACTCCGCCAGCTGCCAGGCGTCTGTCTACCTGGGTGGGGCTGCTCCCAGAATCCTAATCTGTTTTGCTGTTTTAGTCACTGGTGTGTCTGTTTCAGGCCAGCACCAGCTGCCTTGATTCCTGTAGCTCTGAACAGTGCCATGCTGTTTGGATTTCTACGGCTTTGAACCATAGTCTAAAATCAGGCTGTGTGATGTTTTTTATGGCCTTATTTGTTCTTTTTTTCGCAGGATCTTGCTTTGCTTATTTGGGGTCTTTTGTGGTTCCAAATAAAATTTAGGATCTTTTTAATCAATCAAGCATGCCATTAAAATTTTGATAGCATTTGTATTGAATCTACAGATACTACCATGCTACATATAGTAGTATGAAGATTTTAACAATACTAGTTCTTTAGAGCTATGATTGTGAGATGTCTTTCTACTCATCTGCATCTTTTCTGACTTCTTTCGCCAATGTTTTACAGCTTGCAGTGTACAGGTCTCCCGCCTGCTTTGTTAAATTTGTTCCTAAGTGCTTTGTTGTTCTGACACTACTGTAAATGACATTGTTTTCCTTCTTTTTCTTCAAATAGCACATATTCTATCTAAACTGTCTGCCAACAGCGACCTTTAAAGCTTCATAAGAGAAGCAGAGAAGGTCGTGATGGTCAATTTACGTTCCCCTAGTCTGGGCCAGGACACGCCCAGATAACCTTCTGAACAACAAAACAGCTTTCGCTTCTGTGGGTGGCTTTGGAGGGTTAGGGTTGTAAGGATGAATTTTATGAATTCATTCCAAGGTTTTTGAAATTGGCTTTTTAATCTCATTAGATTTTAAAATGCAAATCCCAACATTTCCAGTAATAAAGAGACACTAATATCTATGGCAGGGTCTGGCGACACAGACTCGGGAACAGCTGCTTAGAAAGCACCTGCTCCATCAGGAACGGGAAGCAGGCCGCTCGATGGCCACGGCTCTGATACGCCGACACGCCGTGAGGCTCCGATCAGGGCAGTGGCCGTGGCTGCTCACTCCTGCAGTCACTGCTGGCTAGAGCAGGCGGTGAGCTCAGGGGCTCAAGCTCCCCATAGCGACCAGACCTCGGGGGCTGCCTGGACGAGGCCCTGTGTCCTCGAGGGCCACAGGTGCTGAAGCAGCTGCCGTCTTGTCTCGGGACTGGCGGAGCTGCAGGGCCAGGTGAAGGCCTGGCCTCCCGGTGTCCATGCTGAAGCAAGTGCACTGAGGGGATCCTGTAGGTTGGGCTGGAGACAGCAGGGAGGCCCCGGGGAAGCAGGGACCTCGAGCCACTGCTGGTGGAAGGGGCCTCCCCCTCCAGCCTCCATGGCCTCAGCCTTCCATCTCTGTCTGAGGCAGACATATCCTCTCCTGAGGCAGAGGCCCAGCAAGACCCTGGGGTCTCTTTCAGAGTTTCCCCAACACCCTGCTTTGCTTCTGGACCTAGAAGGGACCGAGTACCAGAGGCCTTGCAGGTGTGGAGTGAAGTGTGGCCCGCATACTCAAGAGTGATGCTTGCTTTTCCTACGCTGTGGGGACAGAGGGCCAGGGAGTGTGTGTGCGGTGGGTTTTAGAGGTTGGAAACGATGGACGGAGCACTGCGTGGACCACGCTGGGTTACTGCTATAGGCCCGTTAAATAGAGATTCTGCATTTGATGGCAGATTGGGGAGCTCTAAAGGGCTGCAGCAGCTTGTTTGGTTAATTGACTGAAACATGAGCCAAAAGGTGGCCCAGAGCGAGAAAAGTGGAAATTCTCAACTTGCCCTGCTGTGACAAAGAGAAAGGGAGGCTGGGATGGAGGCTGGAGTGTGCGCGAGAGGGTGGACCCGGGACTTTCACTGGTGGAGAGTGACATGGGCTCAGCAGGGAACGCAGCCTCTTCCAAGAGCTCGCAGGCCGGGCTCCACGGGGCACTGCAGCCACTGAGCCCAGGAGCCAAAGGCAGCAGGAGCTCGGAGGTCCCAGTGAGGCAGGGGACAGTGGCAGCTGAGTGCCTAGGCCAGGTGGGGCGGTCACCCTAAGGATGGCAGAATCTAAGCAGTGGTGGGCAGTGCCCATCTGAGGTAGATGGCCACCGTGGTGGACGGAGGAGCCAGCGGTGCTGCCTTGGTGCGTGGGATGCAGTGCCCGCGGCCCTTTCCATGGGAGAGTCCCTGTGGTCCCTGGGTGCTCCCGGGGGAGAGTCCCTGTGGTCCCTGGTGCTCCCGGGGGAGAGTCCCTGTGGTCCCTGGGTGCTCCTGTGGGGAGAGTCCCTGTGGTCCCTGGGTGCTCCCGGGGGAGAGTCCCTGTGGTCCCTGGGTGCTCCCGGGGGAGAGTCCCTGTGGTCCCTGGGTGCTCCCGGGGGAGAGTCCCTGTGGTCCCTGGGTGCTCCCGGGGGAGAGTCCCTGTGGTCCCTGGGTGCTCCCGGGGGAGAGTCCCTGTGGTCCCTGGGTGCTCCCGGGGGAGAGTCCCTGTGGTCCCTGGGTGCTCCCGGGGGAGAGTCCCTGTGGTCCCTGGGTGCTCCCGGGGGAGAGTCCCTGTGGTCCCTGGGTGCTCCCGGGGGAGAGTCCCTGTGGTCCCTGGGTGCTCCCGGGGGGGAGTCCCTGTGGTCCCTGGGTGCTCCCGGGGGGGAGTCCCTGTGGTCCCTGGGTGCTCCCGGGGGAGAGTCCCTGTGGTCCCTGGGTGCTCCCGGGGGGGGAGTCCCTGTGGTCCCTGGGTGCTCCCGGGGGGAGTCCCTGTGGTCCCTGGGTGCTCCCAGGGGGGAGTCCCTGTGGTCCCTGGGTGCTCCCGGGGGGGAGTCCCTGTGGTCCCTGGGTGCTCCCGGGGGGAGTCCCTGTGGTCCCTGGGTGCTCCCTGGGGGGAGTCCCTGTGGTCCCTGGGTGCTCCCGGGCGGAGTCCCTGTGGTCCCTGGGTGCTCCCGGGGGGGAGTCCCTGTGGTCCCTGGGTGCTCCTGTGGGGGAGTCCCTGTGGTCCCTGGGTGCTCCTGTGGGGGGAGTCCCTGTGGTCCCTGGGTGCTCCCGGGGGAGAGTCCCTGTGGTCCCTGGGTGCTCCCGGGGGAGAGTCCCTGTGGTCCCTGGGTGCTCCCGGGGGAGAGTCCCTGTGGTCCCTGGGTGCTCCCGGGGGGGGGAGAGTCCCTGTGGTCCCTGGGTGCTCCGTGGGGAGAGTCCCTGTGGTCCCTGGGTGCTCCCGGGGGAGAGTCCCCTGTGGTCCCTGGGTGCTCCCGGGGGAGAGTCCCTGTGGTCCCTGGGTGCTCCCGGGGGAGAGTCCCTGTGGTCCCTGGTGCTCCCGGGGGAGAGTCCCTGTGGTCCCTGGGTGCTCCCGGGGGAGAGTCCCTGTGGTCCCTGGGTGCTCCCGGGGGAGAGTCCCTGTGGTCCCTGGGTGCTCCCGGGGGAGAGTCCCTGTGGTCCCTGGGTGCTCCTGTGGGGAGAGTCCCTGTGGTCCCTGGGTGCTCCCGGGGGAGAGTCCCTGTGGTCCCTGGGTGCTCCTGTGAGGGTCTTCTGTGTTTGGCTGGTGGCTCGCTAGAGCAGACAGATGGGCTACTCTTAGGTCGGTGGGCACTCTTCAGTCTGTAGGGTCTGCGAGGAGGCAGGAGGTTTGAGAACGCAGTGCCTGGCTGCGTGACCTGGAATGTCCCCTTCTTTTTGGACCTGCTCCGGATCCCAGGCACCATTCCCCAGGGTTGGGCCTTGGGGAGCCACACTGGCTCTCCTGGGCTCAGCTCGGGACGAGTGGTGCCCATCTCTGACTCCATGGTTGCCAGCCACAGCCTTTGATGCCCTGCTGCCTGCCGTGTGTCCCCTGTGCCTCCGCCTGGCTTCTCAGGATCGCAGAGGCTGGCCCTGACCTCCAGTCCTCCAGGTCCACCAGGCCGCAGGGCCTGCCCTCGCGGTGCGGGCGCTCTGCTGTCCTCCTGGGCTGCCGCAAGGCCTTCCTGGTGACTTCTGGCCACCGCTCCTTTCACACTCACCAAGCTCATTCACCGGTCCTTGATGTCAGTGAAAAGAAAGGGAGTCTGGATTCTGGTCCTAATTCTGTCATCTAGTAACTTCATCATCCATAAAATTTAGGCGGATAGAATGAGATGGTAAGTGTGAGGAACTTTATAGGGTGGAAAGTGAGCACTCTTGTTGCCTCACTTGTCAGCCGTGGGTACTGACGGCCCTCGGGGAGCCGTGGGATTGAGCGTGGAGAGCGGGCTGCGCGGGAGGTGGGGGTGCGCGGGAGGTGGGGCTGCGCGGGAGGTGGGGCTGCGCGGGAGGTGGGGGTGCGGAGGTGGGGCTGCGCGGGAGGTGGGGGTGCATGGGAGGTGGGGGCTGCACGGGAGGTGGGGCTGCACGGGAGGTGGGGGTGCATGGGAGGTGGGGGCTGATCGGGAGGTGGGGGTGGGGGTGCATGGGAGGTGGGGCTGATCGGGAGGTGGGGGCTGCACGGGAGGTGGGGGTGCATGGGAGGTGGGGGCTGCATCGGGAGGTGGGGGTGCATGGGAGGTGGGGGCTGATCGGGAGGTGGGGGTGCATGGGAGGTGGGGGCTGATCGGGAGGTGGGGGTGCATGGGAGGTGGGGCTGATCGGGAGGTGGGGGCTGCACGGGAGGTGGGGGTGCATGGGAGGTGGGGGCTGATCGGGAGGTGGGGCTGCACGGGAGGTGGGGCTGCACGGGAGGTGGGGGTGCACGGGAGGTGGGGCTGCAGGCAGCCAGGAGACAGGCTGGCTGGGTCCAGCCCCTGCCCCATCGCTACCCAGTGGAACCGTGGCTCTGGGAAGTCCATGCGAATGTCCTGACCTCTTTCTGGTTTGTCCAGGGGTAATGGTGTCTGCTTGTGTAGAGTTGCTGGGACAGTTATGTGACACGGTGTGTTCTCCGCGCTTGGCACGTTGAACACGCAAGTCAGAAAGACCCAACAGCAGAGAAGCTCCGCCCAGAGCAGCGCGGTGCGGGGACACGCGGCATGCGCCTGTCTTCACGTCCCCAGAGCACCACACGCCACGTCATGGTCTACACATTCCTCCAGGCTTTATGGGACCCACCCAACCAGACACGCCGTTGCAGCATGAGTGTGACCATCGAGACCGACCTTTTCAAGTGAGGTCTCTGGAGTTCTGTGCCTGTGTTGCAGAAGCAGAGCATCCCTTCTCAGCTGCTCAGGTGTGATCAGAAATACTAGCTCTTTATTCAGATCGCATGAAAGCTGCAGGGGAAAGGTGTCGCATACCTAGACGCCTGCGTTCTTAAGCGGCGACACCAACGGTTTTTCGCATGTGAATCGGTGCGAGTGGAGCTCCTCAGGTCTGCCAGCCACACCCAGTGCCCAGGAGCCACCTGTGGCTTGCGGCCACCACAGGGGACAGCATGTGGTATTGGGCCCCTCCTCTGATGCCAGGTGTGGGAGCCTCCCTGCAGCCTTCCCGAGGCCGGGACACAGTGACCACAGAGGACAGGAGATGGAGAGAGGCAGGGTTCACAGCAACTCTGCCTGCGGACCTTGGGACCAAAGGCAGGGACAGAGGCCAGCACCTCTTCACTTCCCCCAGGGGACAGCAGCCTCTTCTCCTGGAACAGGAAGAAGCGAGGGTAGGAGGGACTGCAGCCCGTCCCCTCCAGCAGGACACAAAGGCCAGCACGGGCAGTGGCAGAACCCCGCGAACCAGGGAGGCAGGGAAGAGAGGTTGGGAGCTGGGGCAGAGGGAGGCCTAGGCACAGGAGTGCAGATCCTCGCAGAGGTCGAGGGCGGGAAGGAAAGGCCAGAGACGCTGGAGGTCCTGGCCAAGTGGGGCCAAGCACAGGGTGAGGCACGCGGGGGCTCCGCCATGACGGGCAGGACAGCCTCACTCCAGGGAGGCAGGGAGGCAGGGAGCCCTGCTCAGCCCCACCCTGGGTCACCTCAGGGAGGCAGGGGGTCCTGCTCACCCCCCCACCCTGGGTCACCTCAGGGAGGCAGGGGGTCCTGCTCACCCCACCCTGGGTCACCCTGGGAGGCAGGGAGCCCTTCTCACCCCACCCTGGGTCACCTCAGGGAGGCAGGGGGTCCTGCTCACCCCACCCTGGGGTCACCCCTGGGAGGCAGGGGGTCCTGCTCACCCCACCCTGGGTCACCCTGGGGACCCCACCCTGGGCAGGGAGCCCTGCTCACCCCACCCTGGGTCACCCTGGGAGGCAGGGGGTCCTGCTCACCCCACCCTGGGGTCACACCTGGGAGGCAGGGAGCCCTGCTCAGCCCCATCCTGGGTCACCCTGGGAGGCAGGGGTCCTGCTCAGCCCCACCCTGGGTCACCTCAGGGAGGCAGGGGTTCCTGCTCAGACCCCCCACCCTGGGTCACCTCAGGGAGGCAGGGAGTCCTGCTCACCCCACCCTGGGTCACCCTGGGAGGCAGGGGGTCCTGCTCAGCCCCACCCTGGGTCACCCTGGGAGGCAGGGGGTCCTGCTTGTTGGATTCTAGGCAGAGGCTGCACCTCCCAGGCAGAAGGCCACACACCTCCCCAGGTGCCTTGTGAAAAACTACAGCTCCCAGGATCCTCAGCGTGACCAAAAACCTGACCAGCAAGTCCCCTGTCCACTATCCCCCCTCCCTGACTTCTGCTGGCCTATAGGACAAGGACTCACTCCAAGGGGGTTTTATGGCCCCTACTCTATTTAAGCCAGCCCCAGACTGAGCTCTGCCCTTTTTTTTGGTTCCTGCCACCTTTTGTTCCTGCTCTCCGTTCCTGCCTGTCCCTATTCCCCTCCATCCCTTCCCTACCCCCCCTTCCCTTCCCTACCCTTGCCCATGTGGCACCCCAATAAACCCTTTTATTTCACTAACACGGTGTTCCCAGCTAAGTTAACTATGTTTCAGCAGTTTTTCTAACACTGCTCAGCCCCACCCTGGGTCACCCTGGGAGGCAGGGGGTCCTGCTCAGCAGCCCCACGCTGGGGTCACACCTGGGAGGCAGGGGGTCCTGCTCACCCCACCCTGGGGTCACACCTGGGAGGCAGGGGGTCCTGCTCACCCTGGGTCACCCCTGGGGTCACACCTGGGAGGCAGGGGTCCTGCTCAGCCCCACCCTGGGTCACCCTGGGAGGCAGGGGGTCCTGCTCACCCCACCCTGGGGTCACACCTGGGAGGCAGGGGGTCCTGCTCAGCCCCACCCTGGGTCACACCTGGGAGGCAGGGAGCCCTGCTCAGCCCCACCCTGGGTCACCCTGGGAGGCAGGGGGTCCTGCTCAGCCCCACCCTGGGTCACACCTGGGAGGCAGCCCCCACCCTGGGCCCTGGAGGCAGGGGGTCAGCTCAGCCCCACCCTGGGTCACCCTGGGAGGCAGGAGCAGCTCAGCCCCATCCTGGGTCACCCTGGGAGGCAGGGGGTCCTGCTCAGGCCCCACCCTGGGGTCACACCTGGGAGGCAGGGAGCCCTGCTCAGCCCCACCCTGGGTCACCCTGGGAGGCAGGGGTCCTGCTCAGCCCCACCCTGGGTCACCCTGGGAGGCAGGGGCCCTGCTACAGCCCCTCCTGGGTCACCCTGGGAGGCTCCAGCTCAGCCCCACCCTGGGTCACCCTGGGAGGCAGGGGTCCTGCTCAGCCCCACCCTGGGTCACCCTGGGAGGCAGGGGTCCTGCTCAGCCCCCACCCTGGGTCACCCCTGGGAGGCAGGGGGTCCTGCTCAGCCCCACCCTGGGGTCACCGCCTGGGAGACAGGGAGCCCTGCTCAGCCCCACCCTGGGGTCACACCTGGGAGGCAGGAGAGCCCTGAAGGACTCAGCCCCACCCTGGGTCACCAAGGCTGGGAGCTGGCGGCCGTCCACTGCCCAGGACGCTTACGTGTACAAGGAGGACCCACAGTTGTCCTCCGCCCTCTGCCCTGGGGACTGTCGTCCTCCAGGACCTCTGCCTCTGTCTTGGGGACTGTTGTCCTCCGCCCTCTGCCCCGGGGACTGTCGTCCTCCACCCTCTGCCTCTGTCTTGGGGACTGTCCTCCGCCCTCTGCCCCGGGGACTGTCATCCTCCACCCTCGGTACCTCAGGGTCGGGAGCAGCAGCGGTCCTAGTGCTCGCCGAGGCTCAGGCCACCGCGCTGCTGTGGTCTCAGTTTCAAAGACCCCTGACCTCGCCAGCAGCCCTGCGGACCGTGGGTAGACGCAGCTGTCTCAGATAAGGAGACGGAGACCTTGGCCAGGCTGGGAGGCCTTTCTGCGGCCACGCAGAGCTGCTCTCTGCAGTGCTGTGGCCAGTAGCCCCTGGTGACGATGGGACACTGGAGACGTGCGGGCTGAGGTGCCCCGAGGTGAGGTGAGGGCGCCCCCCCGCCAGCCGTCAGGCTCCTGCGGAGCCGTGAGCCGACCTCGTGACGTCGACGTCGTGCAGGAGGGACACTGCACTGGCTTTGTGCTGCGACGATGGCGTTCTGACACACCAGATTGAAGGACCTGTGCTAGCACGGTGCTCTGGTCTCTGGTCACTGGTCACCTCCACGCGAGGCGGTGACGCTGCTGCTGGTCCCGAGAGACGCGTGGCTTGCCCAGGGCTCCTGCCGGGCTCCGCCCGAGCCCGCTTCCCAGCACCGACTGCACTGCCTGGCCTGGCACCGCGGGAGCCCCGTCAGGGCCCACGTCCGGGCGTGGCCAGCCCCTGAGCGCCAGCGTCCATTCAGAGCTCACTGACGGCGAGCAGCAGCCCCCGCCCGAGCTCTGGGTTCCAGGGTCCTCCTGTGATGGCGCCTGGCCAGGCCACCTCTTCCTCTCCACAGCAGCCGCGTGGTGACGAAGACTACGAAGGCCTGCTTCAGACACAGCTCCAGCGCCGGGGGCCATCGGCGTGCGGTTCAGAGACGCGCAGGGAGGCCAGCTCGCCCGCGCACACACGGGCTCCCGCCACACCGGGGAGGCTGAGTTAGCGGGTGATGGACGGGCGTCCGCCCACACCCAGAGCAGGCCCTGGAACCACATCGCATGGCACACCCAGGAGGAGGAGTGACTCACTCTAGGCGAGTTCATCACGGGGAGCGGCGGAGGGGCCCATCTCCCTGCGAGGGCAGGTGCTGCCCCCCTGGTGCCCAGAGGGCGGGGGCTCGCTGCCCCACCCAGCAATGCTTTCACCCAGGCCTTCGAAGCTGACAAAGAGTGGCCTGGCTGTGTCCCAGGGCCTGGAGTGTCAGGTTCTGGGCCCCATGTGAGTGTCATCCAGCCCCCACATGACGCCCCCAGGGGCACCTACTCCACCTTGGAGAGCAACACTGATGCAGCACATGAGGTCCCCCGCCGGAGGTCCAGTCCCAGCAACGACGTGGGAGGTGGACAGAGGGCGGGGCTCGGGCGGGGACAGGCCTCTCTGGGCTGTCTCCTGACAACCTGTCTGGCTGCATCAGCAAAAGTCAAGAGCCATCGATTCTCTTGACACTGCAGCCACCACCGTCAGAGGCAGAGCAGGCTTGGAGTGCCATCACCATCAGTGGCCGAGTCCTTGATGCAATGTGGATGTCACTTTGCATGTCATTTGCATATTATTTGGTGCATGCCTGCCAATAAATAAACACAACTTATCAACTTGCACAACCTGACTGACCCTCCTAAGCCCACGTGGAGGAGCGCAGACAGGATCTGCAATGAATCACTATTTGTTTAGCATTAATAAAAAAGTGAGTGGTTCAGGCCCAGAGAGTAGCTGCTAACTCTGCTGCTGTCATCCAGGGGAGGGGACCCAGGACCTCCGGTCAGCAAGTCTGCCTCCTGGGCCTCTTTGGTTCCGAGTTCCACGTGGCCGGCTCACGCGTGTGCTTGCTAATGCTGATCTCGGTGGGAAACACACCTGGACACACCTGGTGTGTCTCCATCCATCTCTGTCACGTGTACTGAGTGTGTCTGATACACGGGTCGAGTCCTGCGTGCTTGACGTGAACTGCAGTGATCCTCGGTGGAAAAGGCCGGTGTTGCAGGGGAGCCCCAGCCTCGGCGCTGGCAGGCCTGGGGCTTGGGTCGGACTGCAGTCTGCCTTTCTTCAGAGCGCGAGCTCCCAGTCAGGTAGCAATTGTGCTGGAACGTGCCACCAGACGGACAGACAGTGGCTTCACCCAAGGGGTAGCTGGGCAAGTTTCCTCGCCCCAGGGGGACACAGGTTTGGGGGCCCAGAGGTTTTTACCATTTAGGGGGCTGTCTTGAGAAGCAACTACGCAAGATTACACCCTCCTTAGATACAAGAGTAAATGTTCATTTATAACAAGCAAATAAATCATGACAAATTAAAATATCACAAACAAAAAATGCAGGAAGGGGACATTTGTATTAGTTAACCGACAGGTTCGTCTCTGGAATGATTTTCCTAAAACACTTCATCGGAAAACTCTGATCATCTCCGCGTGTGGAAGCAGTCCTTCAGTCTTTTCTATGGAGAGAACAAAAAAATAACGTGTCACTCCTTCCACCGTGTCTGTCCCAGCTTGATCTCACCTGGTGGCAAGGCACACGCCTCCGGTGGACTCACGCTTGTGCTCTGCACAGGGCCAGGTCTGCGCACACCCTCGGGCTGCGAGCGGCTCTGCGCCTCTCCAGCTGGGGCTGTGCTGCATGCGCTGCCCGGGGTCTGAGAAGCCGCAGGCTCCACTCTTGGTCTTCCTACCTGGACCGGTTAACACCAGCTGGGTCAGCACGGAGGCTGTCGGGGAGTCCTGTCACAGTCCACTGGCTACGCAGGGAGGACCTGTCAGTCTGTCCCCAGGTCCCCGTTACCCTCCGCCAGATCTGGCGAGGCTCCTGAGCCCGCAGCCCGCGCATGTGGCGTGTCTGATGGGAAGAGGCGCCGCCCCGAGGAGCGCTCCAGATCTTCCCTGTGCAGATTCTTCTCCCTGGTGGACGTGGTCAGTGCCCTGGGGCCACTGGCGGGGTGAGCGTGGGGAGCCTGAAGCTCTGGGGCACGAGCGGCTTGGGGTGTCTGCCTCTGGGTCCACGCTCCGCACGGCGGGTCCCCCGGCCGGGGTCTGCTCCTGCGACTCCCTGCTGCTGCTCACGGGGCTCACTGCACCCAGGACCCAGGGCCAAGCCCCGTGGCCCCTCCCACTGGGGCCACAGGGGTCACTGTTTATGTGGCTTCATTCATCAGTAGCCACCCTGGCCAGGCCTGGCCCTCTCTACTCATCAAGTCTGCGTGGGTGAGTCCAGGGCTCTGGAGTTGAGGCCCGGTGGACAGTCCCACAGGAGCCTGGGTCCTGGCATGCTAGCCAGGGTGCCTCTGAGCCTGTGGCAAGTGACCACACTGGGAAGTCACCTGTGTGTCAGCGCTTGGTCAGTTGTGTTTGCTTAGTGTGGTCAGCAGCATGGACGGTTCACTGCTGCACTGATGCATCACACGGACGGTTCACTGCTGACGGCATCACTACGGTTCACTATTGCACTGGTGCATCACACGGACGGTTCACTGCTGCACTGGTGCATCACACGGACGGTTCACAGTTGCACTGGTGCATCACACGGACTGCTGCACTGGTGCATTCGGACTGTTGCACTGGTGCATCACACGGACGGTTCACTGTTGCACTGGTGCATCATCGGCGTGATGCTCACCATCTGGTAGCAGACGGATGACGCGACAGTTGTCTCTGTCACTCTTACCTGATGTTACGATGACATCTAGATGCCCCTGAACGCAGGGCCACATGGCCGAGGAGCCTCTCTCACTCACCTACAACGCTCTTGCACACCTCTGGACTTGGAGGTGACCCCCAGCCTTGGCAGAGCTGTAGGCCATGGTCAGAGACGGCGGCTCAGACGCCCGGCTGAGGTGGCTGCGGGCGGGCGCCCAGGGCCCTGTGGCGCAGGGGCAGCCAGCCACACGTCTCCACCCTCTCCTGTCTGCAGGGAGCACTTTGTGGGGCAAGGGCTCCCAACCGAGTGAGGTGGGCTCCCAAGTGGCTCTCCCTCGCCCGCAGGGCCCTTGCCTGTGCTGGGGCAGGTGGGGAGAGGGTGGCGCTGACCAGTGGGAGGCGAGTCCGTGCTGCGGGCGTGGAGTCCGAGGAAGCGAGTGGCTGTCTCTCCTCTCTGGGCTGGCTCCACAAGTTGGCTTCGTTTTAGAAATAGTGCTGGGGAAGAGGAAAAATGTAATGTATTCTTAAAATGTTTATATGTCAGCAAAATCCAGAAAACCATTCAATAGATTAATCCCCTGCTGACTCGGGAGGATGGATTTCTAGCTGTAGCTGAGATTGGGAGGAATCGATTCCCACGTTCCCCGTGACTGAGGAAGATAGAGCTGGTGCCAGGTGAGTGCCCCCCAGCCCAGGCCCAGGGTCCGAGGCCGGCCAGCTGCAGAGTCGCTCCAGAGGCCAGCCCAGACCTGCAAGGAGACGGGGAAGAGCCAAGGCAGGCCGGCCGTGGCGCAGGGAGGACCCAGGACGTGGCTCCGCAGCACGGCTGAGCCCCTCTCCCTGTCCACCCACCCTCACCTGCCTCTTCCTCCCCTTCAGCAGCGTCGCTCGCGTGTGGACGCCCAAGCCACCGGTGCCCGCTCCCCTGTGAGCCCCAGCTAGCCTGAAGACACCTCCTGGCATCTGCACGGGGCCAGCCAGCCCAGGATCCCACCCACCTATTTTCATGTGACCCTCACATAAATCCTGCGAGGGCTAATTGTCGTTGTCACTGCTGTAATGACACTTGCAAATGTCACGGAGCCAGTGTTTGCCAAGCGGGGCCGGGATCCCACATCTGGCTGCCCCTGGCCACTCCAGCTGGGTCAGACCGAGGCCATTCTTCCTGCACAAGCGAGCCCAGCGGTCCCCTGCACCCAGCCACTCAGCCTTCCTCTCACGACTGTCCAGTGACACCTACTAGGTGCTGGGCACAAGCAGAGCCAGGAGGGCCGTGGAGCCTGGGGAGCGCGCTGCTGGAGGCACCCACTCCTGGACGGCACCCCCGCCCTGGTGGGGTCGTGTCCAGGCTGGATCTGAACGCCTCCAGTCCCCCTCGCAGCCCCCGGCGTGTGGACGACAGGTCACTTCTGACTGGAGGCACAGTGAACCGAGTTTTTAAGGAGCCTCACCGTTACCAAAACAGCCCAGGACACGGGCAGGCCCACAGAGGTGCCAGTGTTCTCTGCCTCCGTCTTCCTTGCCTCGCCTGCACACGGCTCCGTCGCTGGCCAGCCCTAGCGAGCACCCTGCTTCCCCTCCTCCATCAGCCAGCCTCCATTCGGGTCCTTTCTATATGGAAGCAACGGGCACGCCAGTGTGAGCCCTTCCCATGCTCTGACTTTCCGGGGAAAGGGTATTTGCAGAGTCATTTTTTGTTTCCTAAGGAATTCCACAAAGTGCTCCCATAAGTCTCAGGAGGCTCTGTCACGCTCACAGCCCCCCGTGGTGCAGGGTCAGTCCTCCGGGGCTGACAGGCAAGCAGCAGCCGTGTCAGCAGCAGGCGTTGCTACGTGGCCTCCTGCAGTGGCTCACGGGCACCTCCCAAGGTGGGCATGTTGGAATTCTGGCTTTACAGGAGAGGAGACACTTTGCCCAGGGATCTGAATAAGGAAGTGGCCGGACCGTGTGTCCAGAGCCCACTCTCCTGGGCAGCAGGCGCCGCGTGGCTCTTGCACACCCGCCCACTCTCCTGGGCAGGCGCCGCGTGGCTCTTGCACCACCCGCCCACTCTCCTGGCCAGGCGCCGCGTGGCTCTTGCACACCCGCCCACTCTCCTGGCCAGGCGCCGCGTGGCTCTTGCACACCCCGCCCACTCTCCTGGCCAGCACTGCGTGGGCTCTTGCACACCCCGCCACACTCTCCTGGCCAGGCGCCGCGTGGCTCTTGCACACCCGCCCACTCTCCTGGCCAGGCACTGCGTGGCTCTTGCACACCCACCCATTTGACTCACAAGGTCAGCACACGTGGTGCTTAGATCCTGTCTTGCCTTCTGATCACCTGAGACCAGGCCAACAGAGCTCTGCCATGTCCTAGCTCAGCTGTTGTCACCTCCCTGACTGTGCCCAGCTCCTACAGCTGAAGGTAAAACTGCAACGAGGCAGACGGAAAGTGGCACTGGCATTCCCGGCAGTGTTCCCTCTTGGGCCTTATGGTGACGTCCCTGTACAGAGCACCTCCTGGAGCACCTGAACTGAGCACTGCCTGGAGCACCTCCTGGAGCACCTCCTGGAGCACCTCCTGGAGCACCTTCCCAGGCGTGCACTCCAGGTGTGCTTGGTGGAGAAGCACTGAAGACTGGTGTGTGCAGAGGGACGTGGGGGAGAGCCCAGGCGGAGGCTGGCCTCTGGTGAGTGTGGGTGCGGGGTGGCTGCTGGGAGGAGCTGTCTCCGGGCTCCCTGCGGCCCGCCTCCTCCGCGCACGGCTGCGGTGCTCAGCGGGGCTCAGGCTGAAGCTGCGGGAGCTTCTCCTGCAGTGCAGCGTGGAGCCCCTCAGTGGTCTGCGACCTGGACTCCAGGAGGAGAGCCCCGAGCACACCCCTTCACCTGCTGACCCTGCACACCTCCCAAGCCCCTTGTCTGGGGACTGCCAGCCCTGACACTGCAGGGACCGGTCACCATCCTCCAGGCCCTCAGACCAGGGGCTACACGGGACCGCAGCAGTTGCTGGTGGAGGGATGGTCCTCCCTGGAGCTAGGCGTGGTGGGACGGGTGGTGCAGACAGGAGCCCCTGCTGCCCGAGGGACGTCAGGGGCCACCCAGGTAGCCAGCAGTACACCTGCCACCAGAAGACCGAGGGCAGGCCGGGTCACCAGAGGGCACGTCCAGCACAGGCAGTGTGAGGACACTGGCGCTGTAGGGCGCAGTGCGTGGGGAGGCTGGGACGTTGGCTTTGGTAGGAGGGCACCGAGGGAGGTGAGGAGGAAGAGAGCACGTCCGGCGTCGCCTCTTGAGCAGCTGGGTCCCCCCTGCAGGCAGAAGGAGGCCGCAGGGAGAGCCCAGAGGGGGAGCAAGGAGGCCGCAGGCCGCAGGGAGAGCCCAGAGAGCCCAGCAGGGAGAGCCCAGAGGGAGAGCCGCAGGGAGAGCCCAGAGGGGGAGCAAGGAGGCCGCAGGGAGAGCCCAGAGGGAGAGCAAGGAGGCCGCAGGAGAGCCCAGAGGAGAGCAAGGAGCCGCAGGGAGAGCCCAGAGGGAGGAGCACCTGCATTGCCCTCGATGAGACCCAGACGTCGTCCCACCCCCACGAGTGGCCCCCCAGTGTGGGCTTGGGGAGGCAGATCTCCTGCCTGACCCAGCCCAGGGGCTCGATGGCCACAGGGTGGCTGGCGGAGCAGATTCTGGCTTAGCCTCGAGGGCTGGACTGGGGACGGTGAGCCCTCCACCGAGTGTTCACTCTGGGGACGCCTTGCCGGAAGCGATGGCTGACTCTGTCCTGGCGTTGCCCACGAGAAAAGGAGTCTCACTGTTCCCGGGCCCCGGCCTGCCCAACTCCAGCGGTCCTGGCCAGCTGGGCCTGGCCACTTGTCCCCAAACCCAGCAGAGAAGGTCTCTGGAAAGCAGGAGAGGAGCTCACTGCACAGGGCCCACGCTGGGCTGGCCATCTCGGTCACGGTGGTCTCCACCACTCTTGGCTCCTCCCTGGACCTCGACCCTGGAGGGGGCCACTGGAGGCTTCCGGGCACCTATACAGGGGCTGACGCGTGGCGCAGACGGGTGAGTGTCCTGCAGGGGAGTCCTTCCTGAGGGGGGAGATGTCAGGCACTCGGCTGGCGCACCTGCACTGCCAGGTGAGGACGCCCTTCACAGCCGCACGCCTGCGCAGGGCAGTAAGGAGACGGCGGGGACGCCCGCTTTGCCTGTTTCAGCCACCCACCAGGCCCTGCACTCCGAGTCCCCGCCGTGTCCCCAGCTCGACCTTCTCCATGGAAGCCACTGTGTCTCCTCAGCCTGGGGGCGGGGCGTGCCCTCACTAGCAGCCGCCCAACGGCAAGGCCACCTCTCGGCAGACTCCTGTCAAGGCCTTCAGTGCACAGACCTGTCCGCAGTGCTGAGATGGCCTGCCCGGTGGCACGGTTCATTCTTCTGTTCCAGGCGAACAGCACCTGGAACACGTCCAGGCTGAGGTTTCTGGAGAGACGGGGAAGGCGTTTGAGGCAGCCACGTCACTCGGGGGGGACCTCAAGCCAGCGCTGCCCTCTGACCTGCACTCCTCACGGTCAAGACCCGCTGGGCGCAGCCACGCCAGAACCGGCCTGCTGCCACGGCCGGGCGGCGGCGTGGCTGCGGGAGGCTGCGGGCAGCAGGGACCCAGGCGGCCACGCAACCCAGCTCTCCCTGGACGAATGGGGACAAAGGCCAGAAGTGCCGCGTGGCTAGAGTGACAGGGACTGCAGCCAGCCCAGCTCTGTTTACACTGTGTCTCACTGGACTGCAGAAGCTTTCTGTTCTGAAGAAAAGCTCTGACTATTCAGGACAGGAGTCCTGCTTCCTCTCCAGGCCACTCCTAGGTGTCTGTGTCCCTCTCAGTTCTGGTGCTTCCTGGAAGACCTGTCCAGTGACAGTAGCTCTAGCCTGCGTCGGGCATGCACGGCCCATCGGGCCATTTGCTGGGGCGACCCTCTGGCCCTTCAGCGCACGCTCGGCGCGTGGCCTGTTGAGAGTGTCTCTGTGGGCTTCCGGCTTCCCTGAGAGTCCCGGGGAGCTGCTGGCCGCCGGACTCCCCACTGACCATGGAAAGAACTGGCCTGAGGTGGGGGTGACTCCTCCCAGTCCCACACGGAGACAGGGGTAGGCTGAGGCTAAAAGCCCCTAAATGACCTCTGTCGGGACCTTACACTGTCTGCCCAGGGGATGGAAAAGCTCTGGCTTTCTGGCTGCTTGCCACATGACCACGCCTGTTACGCCTGTTAACAGGACCCTGGGCTAAGCAGGGGGCGTGGCTGTGAGAACCAGAACCGCCCTGCTGGTCACTGATTGGCTGTGGCCCACTATAAAGCATTGTCCACCTTTTCAATAAACGAGCTCCTGCACCCACCGACGGGACTCCCCGGTATGTTCCTGGGCCTTCTAAATCTGGGGGAGGGAATATCGGCGGCCTTCGCTTTCCCAATCTAGTCTCTTCTTTGGGGGAGGCCTCTCTGGCCTCTTTTGCTGCACAAAAGAGGTCCATCTCCGGGTACAGGGAGGTTAAAGACCCCAACCCCTTATAACTTTGTCACAGACTCCTTAGGAGCAGCTGCACCAGGAACAAGGACTAAAAAAACGGCGGACAGGAGTGGAGGGTCTAGTTCCCAGGGAAAGCGCCGTCCTGTCCAGCCTTGTGGTGGTGTGTGAGACCTGCCCAGGCTTCCCAGCCCCAAGCAGAGGTCCTGCTGCTCACCCTATGCTGTGCCCAAGAGCAAGAGGCCTGGCCATGGCCAAGGACAGCGTCTGCGGGCGCCTGGCAGGCCGGGACAACTCTGGGGACAGTTAGAGAACAGGGTCCCTTCATCATCTCTCTCTGTTTCACATGTGGCTGCCTGGATCTGGGGGGACGTGTGGGGACTCGCATGTGGCTGCCTGGATCTGGGGGGACGTGTGGGATTCACACGTGGCTGCCTGGATCTGGGGGGACGTGTGGGGACTCGCATGTGGCTGCCTGGATCTGGGGGGGACGTGTGGGATTCGCATGTGGCTGCCTGGATCTGGGGGGACGTGTGGGGACTCGCATGTGGCTGCCTGGATCTGGGGGACGTGTGGGGACTCGCATGTGGCTGCCTGGATCTGGGGGACGTGTGGGGACTTGCATGTGGCTGCCTGGATCTGGGGGGACGTGTGGGATTCGCATGTGGCTGCCTGGATCTGGGGGGACGTGTGGGATTCACACGTGGCTGCCTGGATCTGGGGGACGTGTGGGATTCGCATGTGGCTGCCTGGATCTGGGGGGACATGTGGGGACTCACACGTGGCTGCCTGGATCTGGGGGACGTGTGGGATTCACACGTGGCTGCCTGGATCTGGGGGGACGTGTGGGATTCACACGTGGCTGCCTGGATCTGGGGGGACGTGTGGGATTCACACGTGGCTGCCTGGATCTGGGGGGACGTGTGGGATTCACACGTGGCTGCCTGGATCTGGGGGGACGTGTGGGATTCGCATGTGGCTGCCTGGATCTGGGGGACATGTGGGGACTCACACGTGGCTGCCTGGATCTGGGGGACGTGTGGGATTCACACGTGGCTGCCTGGATCTGGGGGGACGTGTGGGATTCACACGTGGCTGCCTGGATCTGGGGGGACGTGTGGGATTCACACGTGGCTGCCTGGATCTGGGGGGACGTGTGGGATTCACACGTGGCTGCCTGGATCTGGGGGGACGTGTGGGATTCGCATGTGGCTGCCTGGATCTGGGGGGACATGTGGGATTCGCATGTGGCTGCCTGGATCTGGGGGGACGTGTGGGATTCACACGTGGCTGCCTGGATCTGGGGGGACGTGTGGGATTCGCATGTGGCTGCCTGGATCTGGGGGGACGTGTGGGACTCACACGTGGCTGCCTGGATCTGGGGGGGATGTGTGGGATTCACACGTGGCTGCCTGGATCTGGGGGACGTGTGGGATTCACACGTGGCTGCCTGGATCTTGGGGGACGTCTGCGGATTCACACGTGGCTGCCTGGATCTGGGGGACGTGTGGGATTCACACGTGGCTGCCTGGATCTGGGGGACGTGTGGGATTCGCATGTGGCTGCGTGGATCTGGGGGGACGTGTGGGGACTCACATGTGGCTGCCTGGATCTGGGGGGACGTGTGGGATTCACACGTGGCTGCCTGGATCTGGGGGGACGTGTGGGGACTCGCATGTGGCTGCCTGGATCTGGGGGGACGTCTGGGATTCACACGTGGCTGCCTGGATCTGGGGGGACGTGTGGGGACTCGCATGTGGCTGCCTGGATCTGGGGGGACGTGTGGGATTCACACGTGGCTGCCTGGATCTGGGGGACGTGTGGGACTCGCTGTGGCTGCCTGGATCTCGGGGGGGGACGTGTGGGATTCACACGTGGCTGCCTGGATCTGGGGGGGACGTGTGGGATTCACACGTGGCTGCCTGGATCTGGGGGGACGTGTGGGGACTCGCATGTGGCTGCCTGGATCTGGGGGGATGTCTGGGATTCGCATGTGGCTGCCTGGATCTGGGGGGACTTCTGGGATTCGCATGTGGCTGCCTGGATCTGGGGGGGACGTGTGGGGATCTCTGCAGAGGAGCGTGGGGACAGCTGCCTCCTGGTTTCCAGTCCCTTCGTCTCTGACAGGAGGGCCGCCCAGAGCCTCCTCCCAGGGATCCCAGCTCACAGACTTCGTCCTCGGGGGTGAGTTAAAGACTCAGCACTACAGAAGGTTCCAGCGGGCCTCGTGTCACTGTGAGGCTGCTGGGAGCCAGGGCGCCACCCCTGAGCCGCCGTCCCACCCGCATGGCACTTGGGCATGTGACTGAAGGGGAGGAGATCTTCCATCAAGGGAGCCACACACTCGTTTATCAAGGACCCACTCTGGACTGTCACTATGATTAGAGAGAGTCGGGACAGAGCAGCTGCTTGGTGGCCTTTAACAAGTCCCTGACTCAAGTGTGTGACTGACACGCTGGTATCACAGGAAGCCCAGGCCCACACCCCACCAGTGCTGCAGCTCAGTGCTGGGGTGCTCGGGACACTGGGGCCTCACTAGGTGGACCGAGGCAGCAGCTTCAGCTCTGAGGGTTGGAGGGCTGGGAGGTTCCAGGAGGGAGGCAGAGTGGACGGGCACCTGCTGCATGGCCTGGTCTTCCCAGGGCACACGAGACGCCTCCCCTCCCTTCTGGTGCCCTGCTAGCTCCCAGGGAAGGGCGCCCCTGGGCCCGGCCTGCAGGCCAAGGCCCACCTGCGGTGGAGACAGGCGAAGGCACTCTGTGGGTGAAGGCCCAGGTTCCGGGAGCTGCTCTGCGTGCACAGGCCAGGGTTCCTAGAAGCGACCCACCGCGGCACGCAGGGAGGGGGCTTGGCGAGTGCCAGGCACTGCACACCAGGCGCGTGGCCAGTCTTCTGGTGCTGCTCGGCAGAGGCCTCCAGGCCGTCTGGGCAGCTCAGGGATTGCAGTGGACCTTGACCACTGCAGAAGGGGACAGGTTTCATCTCACCTTTATCAGAGGGTCCTTTTGTCAAGTAAAACACAAATTAGGCTAGGTTTAGCCAAATCTAGCAGTAGGTGTTAACCCTTGGAATGTGATTTTAATAGCCAATAGGTATTTATAATTAATGTGCAATAACTCATTATGCACATCTCTTTAAATTTAATAGGCCCTGTTAAGGCAAGACCATTAAGCACCCAGTGAATGCTAAACGCATATATTTGGGGCTTAGCGACTGTGCAGCAGAGGCAGGAGGGATCTCCGGGCTGCTAGAGGCACTAGAAGTTGGTGCTATGGGGGGTGTTTGATTGATCTCCTGAAGGGTCTGCTCTTAGGCCTGCCCAGGCGCCAGGGGAGGCGTGATGGTGGAGCAGGAGCTGTGTGGCCGCTTAGACCCAAAGGCCCTGAGGGAGGACCAGGCCGCAGCTTTGGGTTAACAGGAGGAGCCCTGAGCGTCTGTGAGGGCAGGGGCACCAGGCAGAGGACCCTTCCAGGAGCAGTGGGTGTGTCCTGAGCCGACCTCTGCCCTCCTGCCCAGGCCCCACAGCATCAGGACTCCACCCAGCACAGGGTCTCTGCTCTTCCTCTTGGGCCTGTGCCTGGCCACCTCCTCCCTCTCCCTCCCCTCTCATTCTCTCCGTCTCCCTCTCCCTCCCTCCCTCTCTGGCCCTCTCTCTCCTGTTGCCGCCTGAAGCGC